>JARQOC010000007.1:126865690-127255343 GCA_033576535.1 Allobates femoralis
TGCCGGGCACCCCATTGGGCCGAAAACTGATGCCGGTGCACCCCGTTCCAGCTGGATCTACACGGATACCGGAAAAATGGTAGTATGAAACCAGCCTTGTAATACAACAAATTTCTGCAACAAATGTATCAAACGGATCATCCAGCTCTGGGATGAAGGTAACAATATGCTGCGGCCTCACGTCTAATATGGACGTAAGAGTGAACGGAGGCTCTGGGGGCTTAGTTTTTTCACTTTTGTCTCATTTTTGGGGCAACTATTGCAACCTGGGCACTAAGATGACGCAAAACTTTCTGGAATCAGGACAAATTACCTCTAACACCTTTTTTTTCCAAACTAGTAGAAAACTTTTCTTAGACTCCAGCGGCCGATTCTGCAGCGACGCCGCGGAGCGAGAATCATTTTAGCTGGTGTTAGTAGAATCACTTTCACCTTTGTTATTATTTCTGTAAGGATTAAATTATTCCGAGCGTGCCGGAACGACATGACACTGCAGAAAAGGACTCTTATTAAAACTTTGGCGCGGCTCGAACCTATTAGCAGCCTATAGTTTGGGTAGAGAGCGGGGGAGGGGGATATCATAGTAATAGTAAGATAATAAGAAGGGAGAGGGGAGCGAGCGATAAATAATAAAAGGCAATAACTTTCATAAGAAAAAATCTATTATGGACGCCAATTAGATATTATCAGAGAATTTCTCTTCACCTTCCAGCTCTCGTGCGCATTAGTCAGGGGTTTTCTGTGCACAGGGAATTGGACTCTCTGGTGTTAGCTGAAAGATGAGATTACATATTCCGTGTCTTGCTACATTAGCTTTTTCTCCAGAATCCAAGGCGCTACAATGCCATTGTAATCCTGTAAGATATTGCAGCGTCGGTCCAGGACGGGGTTCATTTAGTTATAAATTGTAATGGCAGAATACTGAAGACATCTCTCCTTGGTTACATCATCTGAAGACAGTTTTGTGTCTCCAGACACCGATATCTGGTGACTCCACATCTCTTAATAAGTGATAAAAATGCTGAGCTGTAATGGCGAAAGGGCGGCTCAACGTAACATAACGCTCTATGCAATGTCCAGAATAACTAATGACCTACTATACCGTGACGCAAGTGATGGAGGCCGGGACCCTAGAGGTAGAGGTTGTGACCACAGAGGTAGAGGATGTAACCCCAGAGGTAGAGACTGTGACCCTAGAGGTAGAGGTTAGGACCCTGGAGATAGAGGCTGTAACTCCAGAGGTAGAGACTGTGACCCTAGAGGTAGTGACTGTGACCCTAGAGGTAGAGACTGTGATCCTAGAGGTAGAGACTGTGACCCTAGAGGTAGTGACTGTGACCCTAGAGGTAATGACTGTGACCCTAGAGGTAGAGACTGTGACCCTAGAGGTAGAGACTGTGACCCTAGAGGTAGAGACTGTGACCCTAGAGGTTGTGACTGTGACCCTAGAGGTAGAGGCTGTGACCCTAGAGGTAGAGACTGTGACCCTAGAGGTAGTGACTGTGACCCTAGGGGTAGTGACTGTGACCCTAGAGGTAGTGACTGTGACCCTAGAGGTAATGACTGTGACCCTAGAGGTAGAGACTGTGACCCTAGAGGTAGAGACTGTGACCCTAGAGGTAGAGACTGTGACCCTAGAGGTAGTGACTGTGACCCTAGAGGTAGAGGCTGTGACCCTAGAGGTAGTGACTGTGACCCTAGAGGTAGTGACTGTGACCCTAGAGGTAGTGACTGTGACCCTAGAGGTAGAGACTGTGACCCTAGAGGTAGAAGCTGTGACCCTGGAGGTAGAGGCTGTAACTCCAGAGGTAGAGACTGTGACCATATAGGTAGAGACTGTGACCCTAGAGGTAGAGGTTAGGACCCTGGAGGTAGAGGCTGTAACTCCAGAGGTAGAGACTGTGACCCAAGAGGTAGAGGTTAGGACCCTGGAGGTAGAGACTGTGACCCTAGAGGTAGAGACTGTGACCCTAGAGGTAGTGACTGTGACCCTAGAGGTAGAAGCTGTGACCCTGCAGGTAGAAGCTGTGACCCTAGAGGTAGAGACTGTGACCCTAGAGGCAGAGACTGTGACCCTAGAGGTAGTGACTGTGACCCTAGAGGTAGTGACTGTGACCTTAGAGGTAGAAGCTGTGACCCTGCAGGTAGAGGCTGTGACCCTAGATGTAGAGGTTAAAACCCCTGAAGGTAGAGGCTTTAACCCCACAGGTAGAGGCTGTGACCCTAGAAGTAGAGGATGTGACCCTAGAAGTAGAGGATGTGACCCTAGAAGTGGAGGCTTTGACCTGAAGTCCATATAATATAATCCAGGTTATGATCCCCTAGTCGGCTCTGAAGAGCCTAGGCTGTGTCATAAATCATCTCTCCCTGGTGCCTCAATCTTTTTTATATTCCAAGCCTACACTTCAGGATTATATTGTGTTCTTCCAGGATTGGTGGAATAAGTCTGTGCTCTGATTGGCTGAATTTCAAGTCACATACTTAATTCTCCTTTGAGTGTATGTAGTCAGAGGGGATGAGGGGGTGATATAATTAAATTAGCAATACACAAACTTGGACAAACAAAGACTCCACATAGTCTGGCAATAAATAATGACTTAGCAAACATGAGATAAAAAATAAAAGGTCAATAGTCTGACCAAATTAAGAACATTAACCCCCAACTTGCATAGCGACAAGCTATGTTTTCAAAGAGGCTGTGCCTCTAGAGGTAGAGGCTGTGACCCTGCAGGTAGAGGCTGTGACCCTAGAGGTAGAGGCTTTGACCCAAGGGCCGAAGTCCATATAATATACTCCAGGTTCTGATTTTCTAGCCGGCGCCAAAGAGCCTAGGCTGGGTCATACATCATCTCTCCCTGGTGCCTCAATCAAGACTCTTTTTTATTCCAAGCCTACACTTCTGGGTACACTGTGTTCTTCCAGGATTGGTGGAATAAGACTGTGTTCTGATTGGCTGCATTTCAAGCCACAAACTTAATTCTCTTTTGAATGTATGTAGTCAGAGGGGATGTAGGAGTGATACAATTAAATTAGAAATACACAAACTTGGACAAAGGAAGACGCCACATAGTCTAGCAATAAATAATGATTTAGCAAACATGAGATAACAATCAAAAGGTCAAAAGTCTGGTCAAATTAATAACATAACCCCCGATTTGCATTGAGACAAGCTGTGTCTTCAAAGAGGCTGTGCCCCTAGAGGTAGAAGCTGTGACCCTAGAGGTAGAGGTTGTGACCCCAGAGGTAAAGGCTGGGACCCTAGATGTAAAGGTTGTGACTCTAGAGGTAGAGGCTGTGACCCTAGATGTAAAGGCTGTGTTCCTAGAGGTGGAGAAATGACCTTAATATTAGATATCACATCATTGGGTCGGAGCAGAACTCTTATACGCAGAGGCTGTATGTCTTGAATACCTGAGCTGTCCTTGTATTGTATGAACACCGGTCATTCACATGGGGTTGGGGTGAAATACTATATTTCTCCATTAGTGGTCGCTTCAAGGGGAATAAGCATCAAAGTGCAGCTCACATTCAGAATCAGTGGATGCCCAGGACCGAGGGAAGGAAATCTGCTGCGATCGGCCACATGAGGCTGCGGATTTTAATATTGGAGGGGTTTAGGGATGAGACAATGTCTCCAATACATTTACTCACTTTGATTCATTCACTGGAGCCGGAATCAGAGGGAATTACAGTTTTCCAGAGGGAGTTTTTCCCATAATGGCATTATCTATGCAAATGACTAGTTCAGCAATTCGATAATAATTTAATCAAAGCGGTTCGAAACGTGAAGCTGCCGCGCAACTCCATCTCCAATATCCCCCACAGCAATGCGGTACATCTTATTGGATATTGAGCCTGTGATATCGTCACATATTATACGGAGTCACAGATCACATTAGAAGCCTCCGAAGACACAAAACTGAGAAGAGACATGAAACACTGACGAGAAGAAAACGTCAACGCAACGTTATCTGCTCCATCACTGAGGCATCGGGAGCAAACACCAAGACATCACACTTTGTACTAAAAACATTATTGTCATAATTTCAACAAAAAACTCCAAAAATGTCCTGACCTCCCCCATATGTGACTGTAGGTCCTGTGCTCTTTTCTCTGACCTCCACCATATGTGACTGTAGGTCCTGTGCTCTTTTCTCTGACCTCCCCCATATGTGACTGTAGGTCCTGTGCTCTTTTCTCTGACCTCCTCCATATGTGATTGTAGGTCCTGTGCTCTTTTCTCTGACCTCCCCCATATGTGACTGTAGGTCCTGTGCTCTTTTCTCTGACCTCCTCCATATGTGACTGTAGGTCCTGTGCTCTTTTCTCTGACCTCCCCCATATGTGACTGTAGGTCCTGTGCTCTTTTCTCTGACCTCCTCCATATGTGATTGTAGGTCCTGTGCTCTTTTCTCTGCCCTCCCCATATGTGACTGTAGGTCCTGTGCTCTTTTCTCTGACCTCCCCCATATGTGACTGTAGGTCCTGTGCTCTTTTCTCTGGCCTCCCCCATATGTGACTGTAGGTCCTGTGCTCTTTTCTCTGACCTCCTCCATATGTGACTGTAGGTCCTGTGCTCTTTTCTCTGACCTCCTCCATATGTGATTGTAGGTCCTGTGGTCTTTTCTCTGACCTCCCCCATATGTGACTGTAGGTCCTGTGCTCTTTTCTCTGATCTCCCCCATATGTGACTGTAGGTCCTGTGCTCTTTTCTCTGACCTCCCTCATATGTGACTGTAGGTTCTGTGCTCTTTTCTCTGATCTCCCCCATATGTGACTGTAGGTCCTGTGCTCTTTTCTCTGCCCTCCCCCATATGTGACTGTAGGTCCTGTGTTCTATTCTCTGACCTCCCTCATATGTGACTGTAAATCCTGTGCTCTTTTCTCTGTCCTCCCCCATATGTGACTGTAGGTCCTGTGTTCTATTCTCTGACCTCCCTCATATGTGACTGTAGGTCCTGTGCTCTTTTCTCTGACCTCCCCCATATGTGACTGTAGGTCCTGTGCTCTTTTCTTTGACCTCCTCCATATGTGATTGTAGGTCCTGTGCTCTTTTCTCTGACCTCCCCCATATGTGACTGTAGGTCCTGTGCTCTTTTCTCTGACCCCCCCCCATATGTCTTTGTAGGTCCTGTGCTCTTTTCTCTGACCTCCCCCATATGTCACTGTAGGTCCTGTGCTCTTTTCTCTGACCTCCCCCATATGTCTCTGTAGGTCCTGTGCTCTTTTCTCTGACCTCCCCCATATGTCACTGTAGGTCCTGTGCTCTTTTCTCTGACCTCCCCCATATGTCACTGTAGGTCCTGTGCTCTTTTCTCTGACCTCCCCATATGTCACTGTAGGTCCTGTGCTCTTTTCTTTTTCAGCCTCATTCTGTTTTCAGTAAACAGTAGAATGATTCACTTTACCAAAAAGCTCTATCGTGTCTCATCTGTCCACAACACACTTTCCCAGAATAATTTTGTTCCCTCACATACATTTTGGCTTTTTTTCTATCTTGGTGCCAGCAGTGGGGTCCTCCAGGGTCTTCTCCATAGTGTTTCATGTTATTCACATGTGGACGGACAGTACTTGCTGACACTGATGCTACCTGAGCCTGCAGGATGGCTTGAATTTATTTGGACCTTGATTGGGTCTTATTCCTAGCTTTTTTAATTTTTTCTCTGCCATCCTCATCCAGGGAGATTAGCTACAGTGTCATGGAGTTGTAAACTTATTGATTATGTTGCGCACTGTGAACAAAGGAGCATCAAGATCTCTGGAGATGGACTTATAACCTTGAGATTATTGATATTTTTCCACAATTTTGATTCTCGCGTCCTCAGACTGTTCTCTTCTCCTCTTTCTGTCCTCCATGATTAGTGTGGCACATAATACAAAGATTAAGCCAACTTCTCCCCTTTTTATCTGGTTTCAGGTGTAATTTTCATATTGCCCATTCCTGTTATTTTCCACAGGCGAGTGTGAACGAGCGTCACATGCTGGAAACAAAAGTTGACTGCCCACAAATTTTGGAAAGGTGTCAACAATTGTGTCAAGACCATTTTTTGGGGATATGTGTGAAATCTTGTCCAATTTGCCTTCTTTGCTGTTGTCTGTGTTGTTGCAATACACACAAAGGAAATAAATGTGTATAACAAAACATGAGGAAATCTTCTCCTCTCTCCCTGTGTATATATATATATTATACAGTATATATATGATATTCATACCTCCTTTACCTGAGCTGTTCTCTCAAACATTCTGAAAATGAACCATAGATTAAAGACGCCTGTGAAAAGAAGCGCATGAAAGGAAGGGCCTGAACCGGCGATCAATTCCTCATTATGCTCTGTTCCCTGGCAACAAAATTAGATCATAAGCTCTTTAGGGCAGGGAGAGAAGGTAAAGATTCCCCGCACGTTCTACATATGATAAAGAAACCACAAGTCATATTTAGTGAATGGCGTATTCCTCTCCGGGGAGCGTGGGAACAAGATGATCACTGTACTCAGCCATCCATATCTTCAAGGCTTTTAAAAAAAACAAGACTGCTCCATTCCACAAACAGCGCCACCCCGGTCCTCAGGTTGTGTCTGGTATTACAACTCAGCTTAAGAAAATGAAGGAAAGCTGTAATGACAGGCACAACATGAGGACAAAAATGGCACTAGACCTGTATATATTTATGTATATGACTTTTAACCGATCCTGAGTTACCTCCTGTATTATACTCCAGAGCTGCACTCACTATACTGCTGGTGCAGTCACTGTGTACATACATTACATTACTGATCATGAGTTACCTCCTGTATTATACTCCAGAGCTGCACTCACTATTCTGCAGGTGCACTCACTGTGTACATACATTACATTACTGATCCTGAGTTACCTCCTGTATTATACCCCAGAGCTGCACTCACTATTCTGCAGGTGCACTCACTGTGTACATACATTACATTACTGATCCTGAGTTACCTCCTGTATTATACTCCAGAGCTGCACTCACTATTCTGCTGGTGCAGTCACTGTGTACATATATTACTGATCTTGAGTTACCTCCTGTATTATACTCCAGAGCTGCACTCACTATTCTGCTGGTGCAGTCACTGTGTACATACATTACATTACTGATCCTGAGTTACCTCCTGTATTATACTCCAGAGCTGCACTCACTATTCTGCTGCTGGAGTCACTGTGTACATACATTACATTACTGATCCTGAGTTACCACCTGTATTATACTCCAGAGCTGCCCTCACTATTCTGCTGGTGCAGTCACTGTGTACATACATTACATTACTGATCCTGAGTTACCTCCTGTATTATGCTCCAGAGCTGCACTCACTATTCTGCTGGTGCAGTCACTGTGTACATACATTACATTACTGATCCTGAGTTACCTCCTGTATTATACTCCAGAGCTGCACTCACTAGTCTGCTGGTGCAGTCACTGTCTACATACATTACATTACTGAACCTGAGTTACCTCCTGTATTATGCTCCAGAGCTGCACTCACTATATTGCTGGTGCAGTCACTGTGTACATACATTACATTACTGATCCTGAGTCACCTCCTGTATTATACTCCAGAGCTGCACTCACTATTCTGCTGGTGCAGTCACTGTGTACATACATTACATTACTGATCCTGAGTTACCTCCTGTATTATACTCCAGAGCTGCACTCACTATTCTGCTGGTGCAGTCACTGTGTACATACATTACATTACTGATCCTGAGTTACCTCCTGTATTATACTCCAGAGCTGCACTCACTATTCTACTGGTGCAGTCACTGTGTACATACATTACATTACTGATCCTGAGTTACCTCCTGTATTATACTTCAGAGCTGCACTCACTATTCTGCTGGTGTAGTCACTGTATACATACATTACATTACTGATCCTGAGTTACCTCCTGTATTATACTCCAGAGCTGCACTCACTAGTCTGCTGGTGCAGTCACTGTGTACATACATTGCATTACTGAACCTGAGTTACCTCCTGTATTATCCTCCAGAGCTGCACTCACTATTCTGCTGGTGCAGTCACTTTGTACATACATTACATTACTGATCCTGAGTTACCTCCTGTATTATCCTCCAGAGCTGCACTCACTATTCTGCTGGTGCAGTCACTGTGTACATACATTACATTACTGATCCTGAGTTACCTACTGTATTATACTCCAGAGCTGCACTCACTATTCTGCTGGTGCAGTCACTGTGTACATACATTACATTACTGATCCTGAGTTACCTCCTGTATTATACTCCAGAGCTGCGCTCACTATTCTACTGGTGCAGTCACTGTGTACATACATTACATTACTGATCCTGAGTTACCTCCTGTATTATACTCCAGAGCTGCACTCACTAGTCTGCTGGTGCAGTCACTGTGTACATACATTGCATTACTGAACCTGAGTTACCTCCTGTATTATCCTCCAGAGCTGCACTCACTATTCTGCTGGTGCAGTCACTTTGTACATACATTACATTACTGATCCTGAGTTACCTCCTGTATTATCCTCCAGAGCTGCACTCACTATTCTGCTGGTGCAGTCACTGTGTACATACATTACATTACTGATCCTGAGTTACCTCCTGTATTATACTCCAGAGCTGCACTCACTATTCTGCTGGTGCAGTCACTGTGTACATACATTACATTACTGATCCTGAGTTACCTCCTGTATTATACTCCAGAGCTGCGCTCACTATTCTACTGGTGCAGTCACTGTGTACATACATTACATTACTGAACCTGAGTTACCTCCTGTATTATACTCCAGAGCTGCACTCACTATTCTGCTGGTGCAGTCACTGTGTACATATATTACATTACTGATCCTGAGTTACCTCCTGTATTATACCCCAGAGCTGCACTCACTATTCTGCTGGTGCAGTCACTGTGTACATACATTACATTACTGATCCTGAGTTACCTCCTGTATTGTACTCCAGAGCTGCACTCACTATTCTGCTGGTGCAGTCACTGTGTACATACATTACATTACTGAACCTGAGTTACCTCCTGTATTATACTCCAGAGCTGCACTCACTTTGTACATAGTGGTAATCCAGTCATATTAAGGACTGTGTCCATGGGAACTAAGTGACTTTCCAAAAGATCTTGATTTGAAACCGTTTTCTTATAACTCTTACATGTCTCAGTTCTGTCAGATTCTCCCGGATCCTGCAGTGCTTCTCTACTGGATCTGTTCTCTACTAGTCACTTCCTCTTGAATGCTTGTGGAGCTCAGAATAATGGGAATCACTGCCGGACCAAACTGCACAGAATGTGTTGTAGTCTGTCACCGTGGAAGCACATAGGTCTGCAGGAGAGCTGTATACACAAGAAACAATCAAAAACTGACTACAAGAGTGGACATATCCATTATACATGACCCACCAAGACTCAAGAGGTGCCCCAACAAGAGTCGAAGACTCGAGAGATGCCCCACCACAACTCAAGAGATGCCCCACCATGAATCGAGAGATGCCCCACCATGACTCGAGATATGTCCTACCATAACTCAAGAGATGTCCCACCATGACTCGAGAGATGCCTCACCATCACTCGAGATGCCCCACCACGACTTAAGAGATGCCCCACTACAACTTGAGAGATACTCCACCAAGACTCAAGAGACGCTCCACCAAGACTAGAGATATCCCACCACGACTCAAGAGATGCTCCACCAAGACTCTAGAGATGCTCCACAACTCAAGCGATGCCACACCGCGACTAGAGAGATGCTCCACCATGACTCGAGGATGCTCCACCAGACTCGAGAGATGCCCCACCAAGACTCTAGAGATGCCCCACGATAGACCTCAAGAAGATTCCCACCATGACTCGAGAGATGCCCACCTTGACTCGAGATGCCCACACAACTCGAGCGATGCCCCACTATGACTCGAGAGATGCCCCACCATGACTCGAGAGGTGTTCCATCATGACTCAAGAGATGCCCCCCATGACTCGAGAGATGCTGCACCATGACTCGAGAGATGCCCATCACGCTCGAAGAATGCCCACCACGACTTGAGAGATGCCTTCCATAACTCAAGAGATGCCCCACCACGACTCACAAGATGCCCCACCATGACTCGAGAGATGCCCCACCATACTCGAGATGCCCCACCACGACTTAGAGATGCCCCACTCAAATTGAGAGATATCCCACACGACTCTAGAACGCTCCACCAGACTGGAGATGTCCCACCACGACTCAAGAATCGCTAACCCACCAAGACTCAGAGATGCCCCACGACTCAAGTGATGCCGCACCATGAATCGAGAGATGCCCCTATGACTTGAGAGATGCTCCTCCATGACTTGAGAGATATGCCACCATGACTCGAAAGACATCCCACCAGACTGAGAAATGCCCCACAACAACTCTAGAGATGCCTCATCAACTCTAAGAGATGCCCCACCACAACTCGAGCGTGCCCTACGACTCGAGAGATACCCACAACGACTCAAGAGATGCCCCACCATGACTCGAGAGTTTGCCCCACCATGACTCCAGAGATGCCCCACCATGACTCGAGAGATGCCCCACCACGACTCGAGAGATTCCCACCATGACTCCAGAGATGCCCCACCATGACTCAGAGATTGCCCACAACCAGACTCAGAGATGCCCCACCATGACTCCAGAGATGCCCCACCATGACTCGAGAGATACCTCACCACGTCTCAAGAAATGTCCCACCACGACTCGAGAGAACGCCTCACCGCCACTTGAGAGCTGTTTTCCTGCCAGAGGTAATAGACCCGGTCTCTAGATGTCGCCTTCTGGACACTTTACAGCACTGAGTTTACACCCTACATCTCACATCTCAGCATTGATTCTTCTTCGCACCAAGAGAAGATGCAAAACGTTACAATCTGACAGTAAATTTCTTGACCTGTTTTGAGTCTCGTTTTGGTCTGTTTTCATCATTTTTCCCCCCAGAACGTTGCAGGATAAATAAATACCATTTCATAAACTTCTGTATGACTGTGAGATTTTCCTTTTAACAATTTTTATTTTTCTTCTGCCTGGGGCCAATCTGCTGTGAGCGTTTTGTGCACCTGCAGAGCCCGAGGCCCCGTCTTACCTGCTCACGTTCCTCCCGCGGTCCCTCTCCTCCATATCTCACCTCTCTGACGCCTGGAACTTCTATAGAGGCCAAATTAGACATTTTCAATATTGCGCCTGACAGAAAACAGCTCGTATTGTAGAAAACATCAGAAAACATCTGAGCTCGTTCCTCCTCCAGAACAATAGCGATATGTTTTATTAAATAACCGCTTTCACCAAACATCAGGATTTCATGTTTCTTAAGGAAAAACAAGTTTGAAGCAGAAACTTCAGATGTTTTTTTTCTATTTCTTGTTTTTGTTTTCCGTTAAGAAGCCACAAAATGACTGAGAGCCGCTCTTAGAAGTCTATCAATGTAGCGCCTCATGTCAAAAAAAGGATAAAAATGCAAAACTATATTCTCCATTGTATTTGTCTAAGGAAAAACAATGAAATATTAAGCTCCTATAGTTTTCCTTGGGCTACGGGCAGCGAGGCTGACCGGAATAACAGATATAAAGTATGAGAAAATATTTAGAGTATGTATACTATGGCAGTCATTGTTCTTTGTTCCTTAAAGGGGTTGTCCACTGCTGAGATACCCTTTCTTCAATGCTGGTACCAGAAGGGATCCCTGCCCTCCAGCCCAGCCCGCCCTGGTCACAATGCCTTATTGACCACAGGACCTCAGTTGGTGTTTAAATGTATTTTATTTCTTTTTGCACTGCAGGGGTTAAGGACTCTTTCCTTGCTAGATGTTTTCTTGTAGCTTTCATCCTCCGCTTTAGAACTTTTATGGCCACTCCCCTCTGCTATAAGTGATCAAATGTCTTATCACTGACGCCAGTTATAGAATCCATTTCTATGCCATCCACTTTGGAAGTAGCTGAGGAGTCGTGTTTAATGTAGTTTTGTAATTTTGCTTCATTGGAGGAGTTGGAGTGCTTTTCTGTATGTGTTTCCCCCTCTGTTTGTTTATCGTTCTCTTGTGTTGTATCATTAGCAATGTTGAGGCTCGCCGGCCTTCTCAATAGCCATGCTAAGTTCAAAGTGACTGTACCCCGTCTCGAACCGGGCACCTTTGCGTTGGTAGGCAGCTGTTCTACCCACTAGGCTAGTGGTTAACCAGCTGCCTACCAACGCAAAGGTGCCTGGTTCGATACAGGGTACAGACACTATAAGTTCAAAGTGAGTGAAGGCTTAAGCATGTGATGGCAACAGGGGAAGGACCCATATAGGGATGTTGGGGAGTGCAGAGCACAGACTGAAGCCAGTGCCAGGAGGTGTCCAATTTTCCCGCTTCCTTTCACCAGGGCCTTCCTTTTATTCCATCCCTGCTGACCCCTCTGTGTTGTGCCACACGCCAGGTATTTATATACCCTGGTGTGACATCAACATAATCCAACGATGGGACCTCTAATCACTCACATTACATCACAGATGACACAAGAATCCTGTGGAGAGCTGAATTCTGCAGTCATATAGTTATCTATTGTTATATGCAACTATGGAGCATCCAGTAGGTTCCCAAAGTGTAAGTGAATCTCCAAGCCAAAACCTTTTGGAAATCAACAACTATAGAAGGCATCTTGAGGAGATGGAACTATGGAGTTGAGGGCGAAAAATGGGTGTGCGGTTGAGATGAGTCATGGAGGAACATCACTTTTAAAGGGCCATGGTTTGCGCCAAAAATGTCGGCAAAGATCCTATACCTCCAGGAATGTTGCATCAGTCAAGGCTCACATGATGTTGGGCGCACTTGGGCAGGCTTACCCATATTGCCCTCCAGGGTCACATGATGTTGGGCGCACTTAGGCAGGCTTACCCATAATGCCCACAAGGGTCACATGATGTTGGGCACACTTGGGCAGGCTTACCCATAATGCTCACAAGGGTCACATGATGTTGGGCGCACTTGAGCAGGCTTACCCATAATGCCTTTTACCTATCACATGATATGGCATAGTACATCCAATGAAGAAGGACTATTTTAGTCTGTATATAAGCACAGGCAAGAAATGCAATGACCATTATTCATCAAGGGAGATATCATGATTCCTCTCCTCAATATGTCTTGGATGCAATGAGTAACAGCTTTCTGCACCATGGAATCAGGGTATTGCTGAGTTGTCAGTTTGGGGAGTGACAGCTACATCATCCAATCTGGTGCAAGGGTATGCTAAGCTGTCAGTGTATTGATTGTTAGCTCAGCAGTCCAATCTGAGACTTGGATGCTGCAAAAGGCCTGAGACTGGGGCGTAGGTTCACCATCCACCAATCACCCTAAACATCTTGCAGATCTACAATAGGTTCTCAGATCAGAGCATATTCCTGTGTGTGAACAGCTCAGTCACCATCCAGACCCAAATCCACTGTGACATCACAGACGTCTCCATCCAATCACTGAGTGAGAGCAAAGAAGAAGAAAATGTCACCTCTAGATGTGCAAAGCTGGAGAGACCCCAAAATACAGAGAAAGGTGGTCCTACAAAGTGCTGACTAAGGGGCTGAATACTAATGTAAGACAGAGAAAGGTGGTCCTACAAAGTGCTGACTAAGGGGCTGAATACTAATGTAAGACAGAGAAAGGTGATCCTACAAAGTGCTGACTCAGGGGGTGAATACTAATACAAGACAGAGAAAGGTGGTCCTACAAAGTGCTGACTGAGAGGGCTGGATACTGATGTAAGACAGAGAAAGGAGGTCCTACAAAGTGCTGACTACAGGGGCTGAATACTAATACAAGACAGAGAAAGGTGGTCCTACAAAGTGCTGACTCAGGGGCTGAATACTAATGCAAGACAGAGAAAGGTGATCCTACAAAGTGCTGACTCAGGGGCTGAATACTAATACAAGACAGAGAAAGGTGGTCCTACAAAGTGCTGACTCAGGGGCTGAATACTAATACAAGACAGAGAAAGGTGGTCCTACAAAGTGCTGACTCAGGGGGTAAATACTAATACAAGACAGAGAAAGGTGGTCCTACAAAGTGCTGACTCAGGGAGCTGGATACTAATGAAAGACAGAGAAAGGTGGTCCTACACAGTGCTGACTCAGGAGGCTGGATACTAATGCAAGACAGAGAAAGGTGGTCCTACAAAGTGCTGACTCAGGGGGCAGGATACTAATGCAAGACAGAGAAAGGTGGTCCTACAAAGTGCTGACTCAGGGGCTGAATTCTAATATAAGACAGAGAAAGGTGGTCCTACAAAGTGCTGACTCAGGGGCTGAATACTAATACAAGACAGAGAAAGGTGGTCCTACAAAGTGCTGACTCGGGCTGAATACTAATACAAGACAGAGAAAGGTGGTCCTACAAAGTGCTGACTCAGGGGCTGAATACTAATACAAGACAGACAAAGGTGGTCCTACAAAGCACTGACTCATGGGGGCTGAATACCAATATAAGACAGAGAAAGGTGGCCCTACAAAGTGCTGACTCATGGGGATGAATAATAATACAAGACAGAGAAAGGTGGTCCTACAAAGTGCTGACTCAGGGGCTGAATACTAATGTAAGACAAGAGAAAGGTGGTCCTACAAAGTGCTGACTCAGGGGTTGAATACTAATACAAGACAGAGAAAGGTGGTCCTACAAAGTGCTGACTCAGGGGCTGAATACTAATACAAGACAGAGAAAGGTGGTTCTACAAAGTGCTGACTCAGGGGGTGAATACTAATACAAGACAGAGAAAGGTGGTCCTACAAAGTGTTGACTCAGGGGCTGAATACTAATACAAGACAGAGAAAGGTGGTCCTACAAAGCGCTGACTCAGGGGCTGAATACTAATACAAGACAGAGAAAGGTGGTCCTACAAAGTGCTGACTCAGGGGCTGAATACTAATACAAGACAGAGAAAGGTGGTCCTACAAAGTGCTGACTCATGGGGCTGAATACAATATAAGACAGAGAAAGGGGTCCTACAAAGTGCTGACTCAGGGGCTAAATACTAATACAAGACAGAGAAAGGTGGTCCTACAAAGTGCTGACTCAGGGGTGAATACTAATACAAGACAGAGAAAGGTGGTCCTACAAAGTGCGACTATGGGGCTGAATACTAATGCAAGACAGAGAAAGGTGGTCCTACAAAGTGCTGACTCAGGGGTCTGAATACCAATATAAGACAGAGAAAGGTGGCCTACAAAGTGCTGACTCAGGGGGTGAATACTATAAACAAAAAGAGAAAGGTGGTCCTACAAAGTGCTGACTGCAGGGGGTGAATACTAATACAAGACAGAGAAGGTGGTCCTACAAAGTGCTGACTCAGGGGTGAATACTAATACAAGACAGAGAAAGGTGGTCCTACAAAGTGCTGACTACAGGGGGGCTGAATACTAATACAAGACAGAGAAAGGTGATCCTACAAAGTGCTGACTCAGGGGGTGAATACTAATACAAGACAGAGAAAGGTGGTCCTACAAAGTGCTGACTACGGGGCTGAATACTAATACAAGACAGAGAAAGGTGATCCTACAAAGTGCTGACTCAGGGGGTGAATACAATACAAGACAGAGAAAGGTGGTCCTTACAAAGTGCTAACTCAGGGGCTGAATACTAATACAAGACAGAGAAAGGTGGTCCTACAAAGTGCTGACTCAGGGGGTAATACTAATACAAGACAGAGAAAGGTGGTCCTACAAAGTGCTGACTCAGGGAGTGGATACTAATGCAAGACAGAGAAAGGTGGTCCTTAACAGTGCTGACTCAGGGGGCTGGATACTAATGCAAGACAGAGAAAGGTGGTCCTACAAAGTGCTGACTCGGGTGAATACTAATACAAGACAGAGAAAGGTGGTCCTACAAAGTGCTGACTCAGGGGGCTGAATACTAATACAAGACAGAGAAAGGGGGTCCTACAAAGTGCTGACTCAGGGGCTGAATACTAATACAATATAGAGAAAGGTGGTCCTACAAAGCATGACTCAGGGGACTGAATACCAATATAAGACAGAGAAAGGTGTCCCTACAAAGTGCTGACTCATGGGGGTGAATACTAATACAAGACAGAGAAAGGTGTCCTACAAAGTGCTGACTCAGGGGCTGAATACTAATACAAGACAGAGGAAGGTGGTCCTACAAAGTGCTGACTCAGGGGACTGAATACTAATACAAGACAGAAAGGTGGTCCTACAAGTGCTGACTCAGGGGTGAATACTAATACTAAGACAGAGAAAGGTGGTCCTACAAAGTGCTGACTCAGGGGGTGAATACTAATACAAGAGAGAGAAAGGTGGTCCTACACAGTGCTGACTCAGGGGCTGAATACTAATTTAAGACAGAGAAAGGTGGTCCTACAAAGTGCTGACTCAGGGGCTGAATACTAATGTTAGACAGAGAAAAGTTGGTCCTACAAGTGCTGACTCAGGGGCAGGATACTAATGCAAGACAGAGAAAGGTGATCCTACAAAGTGCTGACTCAGGGGGGAAATACTAATGCACTTAACAATTTTCAGATTTATATTTTCAAAATGTGTGTGCATGTACTGTTTATGTTTGTGTACTGTGTCTGTGTGTGTATGTGTACTGTGTATGTATGTGTGCACTTGTACTGTGTGTATGTGTGTACTGTGTATGTGTATGTGTATTGTGCATGTGTGCATATACTTTGTATGTGTGTACGTGTACTGTGTGTTTATGTGTATATGTGTACGTGTACTGTGTCTGTGTGTGTGTATGTATGTGTGTAACCTGTCATGGTGATCCTGCCTCTGATGATAATGAAGCTGCTGTGTCAGTCTATTATGAGTCTCTGTGATCAAACTACAAACTGCAGAATTTCTGATTTTTTTTAATAACATATAGTAGATAATGACTTGAAAATAAACAATAAATAAGTAAAGAAAAAAATTACAAGAATTTACCTAATCTAAAGCTAACATTTTAAGAAAAGCAGATTTCCCTTTAGTGAATACTTAAGTTTCAAATATAACAAAAAAAAGAAATTTAAATAAAACAATACAAGGTTCTTCTATTTCTCCCATTTTCCTTTCCTTGCAGTTTGGCGTATATCTGTCTCTCCCCGTCCTGTATACCACTAGAGGATTATCCAAAAATAGCTAACATTAAGAAACATCGCAAACTTGGAGAAGTGTAAAATGCTGTCACTTATGTCACACCGGTTTTCAATCATCCTCCCTTTTACACAGCGGCGTTTCTTCACCCTGGCGCGGGCCTCGTCCTTCCTGTGTCGCACATTACAGTCTGTCTCCATAGAAGAATATTACAATCTCAGAGATCCTCAGTGGTTGATACCTTTTAATGGCGAACTGATCCCGGTCAGCTCGGATCGTTGTTGGGATCGCAGGTGCGTCGCTACGTGTGAAGTCAGAGTACCCCAAGTCCAGGCCTCGAGGGCCGCCAACAGCTCATGTTTTCAGAATTTCCTAAGCATTGCACAGATGATAATTTCATTACGTGCACTGATGATGATTCCAACACCTTGTGCAATGCTAAGGAAATCCTGAAAAAATGACCTGTTGGCGGCCCTCGAGGCCTGGAGTTGGGCACTCCTGCTCAACTCTTCACCAGGCTCATAATGACACAAATTCTGAACACACACACATCTACACACAAATGGAGGGTTGGCTAAGTATAACATGGCGGCCAGTGTTGGGAGGGGGATGAGCAGCTGGGGCAGTATATACTGACTCTAGACTCTAAGGTCTCCTCATCAGGCTTAATAATGACACAAATTCTGAACACACACCATCTACACACAAATGGAGGGTTGGCTAAGCATAACATGGCGGCCAGTGTTGGGAGGGGGAAGAGCAGCTGGGGCAGTAAATACTGACTCTAGACTCTAAGGTCTCTTCATCAGGCTTCATAATGACACACATTCAGTATTTACTGCCCCAACTGCTCTTCCCCCTCCCAGCACTGACCACCATGATCTGCTTAGCCAACCCTCCATTTGTGTGTAATGTGTGTGTGTTCAGAATCTGGGTCATTATTAAGCCTGAAGAAGAGACCTTAGAGTCTAGAGTAAGTATATACTGCCCCAGTTAGTCTTCCCCTCCCAGCACTGACCACCATGTTCTGCTTAGCCAACCCTCCATTTGTGTGTAGATGTGTGTGTGTTCAGAATCTGTGTCATTATTAAGCCTGATGAAGAGATCTTAGAGTCAGTATTTACTGCCCCAACTGCTCTCCCCCCTCCAGCACTGACTACCATGTTCTCCTTCTCCAACCCTCCATTTGTGTGTAGATGTGTGTGTGTTCAGAATCTGTGTCATTATTAATCCTGATGAAGAGATCTTAGAGTCTTGAAAGCTTGCTATTATTTACCATCTTTTCAGTTCGCCATTAAAAAGTATCAACCCCCAAGGACTCTCAGATTCTAATACTTCTCTATCTACTGGCTAACACGGTACAAACTTTTTTTACCCTATCTATAGAAGAAATAATTCTCCGATTGCCATTGAGTTCTGCTGATACAAGTCCCTCAATGCCACCGCCACTGCCGCCACCGCTCCAGGCAGAACGGCTCCCCGGTTCCCCGCAGTCAATAACGGCTATCTAATCCACCTTATTGTAAGTGCTATCCTTCACCTGATTGTGAACCGTCTATTATTCAGCGCTCTAATTGTTTGGACAGCGCGGATACAAACCTAAGACAACGCTATAGAACAAGCCATTGGGAGACATAGAACAATGAGTACAAAAAAAGAATGACGAAACGCTGAAACTCCATTGAAAACTTAATGGAAGTGTTGGCAGAGAGAACATTCTTTGTTTATTCAGCCAGATAAAGCGTAGACCCCAAGATTGACTGTTCATTAATACTAAATATATTTCGGCGCGTTCCAACATCTCACAAATGGAGCTATAATTTCCGAAAGCCAAAAGGTTGCAATCATAATCAAAATAATATTTTTCAGACTCGGTATTTTTCTTCGTTCTCCATAGGACAAAGCTTTATTGTATCAGGTGGCACTTAATTTTAAAGAAAAATATATATATATATTTTTTTTTTACCATTGGAAAGTGAATAAGAGACAAGTGCTGCAGTTAGAGAGAATGAACGAGACACAAAAACTGCCCCGATCCCAGCCGGCGTGCTCCCGAGCCGCTATTTTCTCAGTAAGCCCCTGATTAATCAACATTGTTCTGTTCTTTTCATTTTCAATGTCACTTTCTGCAAATCTGACAGATACCGGCAGCTACAAACCTCGGCTAAATAAAATGATTTTGATTTGGCACCGGTTCACTCGAGAGTCCTTTATCCGCAGACCCGGAGTCCACTTTCCGAGACACTTATGAAATGCTTGAACAATAGTTGCAGACCTACTGACATCATTCTAATTAATAGCGGGATGTTAATATTTTATAATAGAGCCGGGATTGGGAAATGACAAAGGGAAGAATGTCAAGTTTACAAATTAAAAATAAAGCATTTGACATCTCTCATTTACTCGTACAATTAAAAGCCTATTCTGCCTAATTAGATATTTACTGAATTTTAATTAGGGATTGTAATACGCATATGCTTTTCTAATCTTGGAAGTGACTTGCTCCATGGAGTAATTGGAGGTCTGTTTTGCTACAAATATACACGGATTGTGGGCGGAGCTTGGCCCCGGAACGCCGACATGTCACGTAAGGAACACGTCATTTGCTAACATTAGGAACACAGGCTTCAATCAGTGTCTCGATGCCAAAGGGTTGAGAGTCTTGTGTCAAAGAATAAAGCTGAACCCTCAAGAACAGTGTGAGGCTTTAAATGACCCCTTAAACAATTTCTCACTGGTACCGGGGTCTCCCAAAAAAAAAAAAGAGCAATACTTAGTGTCATCCTGAGTGCCCTCCAATCTCATCCTCACTGCCAGCCTCAGCAGTGGCCCTCTATGCCTCATCCCCAGAACCTCTATCTCTTCTGCCTGCCTAAATGTCACCCCAACTCCCTTAAGACTCACCTCTAGGGTCTGCCTAAGCATAAACTCACAGTATCCCCTATAATGTAAATCACAGTGTCCCCTCTAGTGTAAATCACATTGCTCCCTCCAGTGTATATCACAGTGCTCCCTCTAGTGTTAATCACAGTGCCCCCTCTAATGTAAATCACAGTGCCCCCTCTAGTGTAAATCACATTGCTCCCTCTAGTGTAAATCACAGTGCTCCCTCTAGTGTAAATCACAGTGCTCCACTCTAGTGTAAATCACAGTGCTCCTCTAGTGTAAATCAACAGTGCTCCCTCTAGTGTAAATCACAGTGCCCCTCTAGTGTAAATCACAGTGCTCCTCTTGTATCACATGCTCCTCTAGTTAAATCACAGTGCTCCCTCTAGTGTAAATCACAGTGCCCCCTCTAGTGTAAATCACAGTGCTCGCCTCTAGTGTAAATCACAGTGCTCCCTCTAGTGAAATCACAGTGCTCCCTCTAGTGTTAATCACAGTGCTCCCATCTAGTGTAAATCACAGTGCCCCTCTAGTGTAAATCACAGTGCCCCTCTAGTGTAAATCACAGTGCCCCCTCTAGTGTAAATCACATGCCCCCCTCTAGTGTAAATCACAATGCTCCATCTAGTGTATAATCACAGTGCTCCCATCTAGTGTAAATCACAGTGCCTCCCTCTAGTGTAAATCACAGTGCTCCCTCTAGTGTAAATCACAGTGCCCTCTAGTGTAAATCACATGCCTCTATCTAGTTAAATCACATGCCTCCCTCTAGTGTAAATCACAGTGCTCCCTCTAGTGTAAATACACAGTGCCCCCTCAGTGTAAATCACAGTGCCCACCTAGTGTAAATCACAGTGCTCCCTCTAGTGTAAATCACAGTGCCCCCTCTAGTGTAAATCACAGTGCTCCCTCTAGTGTAAATCACAGTGCCCCTCTAGTGTAAATCACATGCCCCCAGTGTAATCACATCCCCTCTAGTGTAAATCACAGTGCCCCTCTAGTGTAAATCACAGTGCCCCCTCTAGTGTAAATCACAGTGCTCCCTCTAGTGTAAATCACAGTGCCCCTCTAGTGTAAATCACAGTGCCCCCTCTAGTGTAAATCACAGTGCTCCACTCTAGTGTAAATCACAGTGCTCCCTCTAGTGTAAATCACAGTGCTCCCTCTAGTGTAAATCACAGTGCTCCCTCTAGTGTAAATCACAGTGCTCCCTCTAGTGTAAATCACAGTGCCCCCTCTAGTGTAAATATCACAGTGCCCCTCTAGTGTAAATCACAGTGCTCCCTCTAGTGTAAATCACAGTGCTCCCTCTAGTGTAAATCACAGTGCTCCCTCTAGTGTAAATCACAGTGCTCCCTCTAGTGTAAATCACAGTGCCCCTCTAGTGTAAATACAGTGCCCCCTCTAGTGTAAATCACAGTGCCCCTCTAGTGTAAATCACAGTGCCCCTCTAGTGTAAATCACAATGCTCCCTCTAGTGTAAATCACAGTGCTCCCTCTAGTGTAAATCACAGTGCCCCTCTAGTGTAATCACAGTGCCCCCTCTAGTGTAAATCACAGTGCTCCCTCTAGTGTAAATCACAGTGCCCCTCTAGTGTAAATCAACAGTGCCCCCTCTAGTGTAAATCACAGTGCCCCTCTAGTGTAAATCACAGTGCCCCTCTAGTGTAAATCACAGTGCTCCCTCTAGTGTAAATCACAGTGCTCCCTCTAGTGTAATCACAGTGCTCCCTCTAGTGTAAATCACATGCTCCTCTAGTATAAATCACAATGCCCCTCTAGTGTAAATAACAGTGCCCCCTCTAGTGTAAATCACATGCCCCTCTAGTGTAAATCACATGCTCCCTCTGTGTAAATCACAGTGCCCCTCTAGTGTAAATACAGTGCCCCCTCTAGTGTAAATCACAGTGCTCCCTCTAGTGTAAATCACAGATGCCTCCCTCTAGTGTAAATCACAGTGCTCCCTCTAGTGTAAATCACAGTGCTCCCTCTAGTGTAAATCACATGCCCCCTCTAGTGTAAATCACAGTGCTCCCTCTAGTGTAAATACAGTGCCCCTCTAGTGTAAATACAGTGCCCCCTCTAGTGTAAATCACAGTGCCCCCTCTAGTGTAAATCACAGTGCCCCTCTAGTGTAAATCACAGTGCTCCCTCTAGTATAAATCACAGTGCCCCTCTGTGTAAATCACAGTGCTCCATCTAGTGTAAATCACAGTGCTCCCTCTAGTGTAAATCACAGTGCTCCCTCTAGTGTAAATCACAGTGCTCCCTCTAGTGTAAATCACAGTGCCCCTCTAGTGTAAATACAGTGCCCCCTCTAGTGTAAATCACAGTGCCCCTCTAGTGTAAATCACAGTGCCCCTCTAGTGTAAATCACAGTGCCCACTAGTGTAAATCACAGTGCCCCTCTAGTGTAAATCACAGTGCCCTCTAGTGTAAATCACAGTGCCCCTCTAGTGTAAATACAGTGCCCCTCTAGTGTAAATACATCCCCCTCTAGTGTAAATCACATGCCCCCTCTAGTGTAAATAACAGTGCCCCTCTAGTGTAAATCACAGTCCCCTCTAGTGTAAATCACATGCTCCTCTAGTGTAAATCACATGCTCCCTCTAGTGTAAATCACAGTGCCCCTCTAGTGTAAATACATGCCCCTCTAGTGTAAATCACAGTGCTCCCTCTAGTGTAAATCACATGCTCCCTCTAGTGTAAATCACAGTGCTCCCTCTAGTGTAAATCACAGTGCCCCCTCTAGTGTAAATACAGTGCCCCCTAGTGTAATCACATGCTCCCTCTAGTGTAAATAACAGTGCCCCTCTAGTGTAAATCACAATGCCCCTCTAGTGTAATCACAGTGCTCCCTCTAGTGTAAATCACAGTGCCCCTCTAGTGTAAATCACAGTGCTCCCTCTAGTGTAAATCACAGTGCTCCCTCTAGTGTAAATCACATGCCCCTCTAGTGTAAATCACAGTGCCCCTCTAGTGTAAATCACAGTGCCCCCTCTAGTGTAAATCACAGTGCCCCTCTAGTGTAAATCACAGGGTGCCCCCTCTAGTGTAAATCACGTGCCCCCTCTAGTGTAAATCACAGTGCTCCCTCTAGTGTAAATCACAGTGCCCCTCTAGTGTAAATACAGTCCCCCTCTAGTGTAAATCACAGTGCCCCCTCTAGTGTAAATCACAGTGCCTCCCTCTAGTGTTAATCACAGTGCCCCCTCTAGTGTAAATAACAGTTCCCCCTCTAGTGTAAATAACAGTTCCCCTCTAGTGTAAATAACAGTGCCCCCTCTAGTGTAAATAACAGTCTCCCCTCTAGTGTAAATCACAGTGCCCACTCAGTGTAAATCACATCGCTCCCTCTAGTGTAAATCACAGTGCTCCCCTCTAGTGTAAATAACAGTGCCCCCTCTAGTGTAAATAACAGTGCCCACTCTAGTGTAAATCACATCGGCTCCCCTCTAGTGTAAATCACAGTGCTCCCCTCTAGTGTAAATCACAGTGCTCCCTTCTAGTATAAATCACAGTGCTCCCTCTAGTGTTAATCACAGTGCTCACTCTAGTGTAAATAACAGTGCCCCCTCTAGTGTAAATAACAGTGCCCCCTCTAGTGTTAATCACAGTCTACTCCCTCTAGTGTAAATAACAGTGCCCCCTCTAGTGTAAATCACAATGCTCCATCTAGTGTGAATCACAGTGCTCCCTCTTGTATAAATCACAGTGCTCCATCTAGTGTTAATCACAGTGCTCCCTCTAGTGTAAATCACAGTGCTCCATCTAGTGTAAATCACATCGCTCTCTCTAGTGTAAATCACAGTGCTCCCTCTAGTGTAAATAAACAGTGCCCCCTCTAGTGTTAATCCCTGTGCCCCCTCTAGTGTAAATAACAGTGCCCCCTCTAGTGTTAATACACTGTGCCCCCTCTAGTGTAAATCACATCGCTCCCTCTAGTGTTAATAACAGTGCTCCCTCTAGTGTAAATCACGTGCTCCCTCTAGTGTAAATCACAGTGCTCACCTCTAGTGTAAATCACAGTGCCCGCCTCTAGTGTTAATCACAGTGCTCTTTCTAGTGTTAATCACAGTGCCGCCTCTAGTGTTAATCACAGTGCCGCCTCTAGTGTAAATCACAGTGCTCCATCTAGGGTAAATCACAGTGCTCCATCTAGTGTTAATCACAGTGCTGCCTCCAGTGTAAATAACAGTGCTCCATCTAGTGTAAATCACAGTTCCCTCTCTAGTGTTAATCACAGTGCCCCCTCTTGTTTTAATCACAATGCTCGTTCTTATGGTAAATGATAGTGCTCCTCTAGTATAAATCACAAGTGCTCCCTCTAGTATAAATCACAGTGCTCCCTCTAGTGTAAATCACATTGCACCCTCTAGTGTAAATCACAGTGCTCCCTCTAGTGTAAATCACAGTGCTCCCTCTAGTGTAAATCACATTGCACCCTCTAGTGTAAATTACAGTGCCCCCTCCAGTGTAAATCAGAGTGTTTCCTCTAGTGATATTCTCAATGTCCCTCTAGTTTAAATTACTGTCCTCCCTCCAGTGTAAATCACAGTGCCCCCTATAGTGTAAAATCACAGTGCTTCCTCTAGTGTAAATCACAGTGCTCCCTCTAGTAAAAATCACAGTGTTCCCTCTTAGTGTAAATCACAGTGCCCCCTCTAGTGTAAATCACAGTACTCCCTCTAGAGGTAATCACAGTGTCCCCTCTAGCGTAAATCACAGTCCCCCTCTAGTGTAAATCACAGTGCTCCCTCTAGTGTAAATCACAGTGCTCCCTCTAGTGTAAATCACAGTGCTCCCTCTAGTGTAAATCACAGTGCCACCCTCTAGTGTAAATCACAGTGCCCCCTCTAGTGTAAATCACAGTACCCCTCTAGTGTAAATCGCAGTGCTCCCTCTAGTGTAAATCACAGTGCTCCCTCTAGTGTAAATCACAGTGCTCCCTCTAGTGTAAATCACAGTGCCCCCTCTAGTGTAAATACAGTGCCCCTCTAGTGTAAATCACAGTACCCCTCTAGTGTAAATCGCAGTGCTCCCTCTAGTGTAAATCACAGTGCTCCCTCTAGTGTAAATCACAGTGCCCCTCTAGTGTTAATCACAGTGCTCCCTCTAGTGTAAATCACAGTACTCTCTGTAGTGGTTATCACAGTGCTCCCTCTAGTGTATATCACAGTGCCCCCTCTAGTGTAAATGACAGTGCTCCCTCTAGTGTAAATCACAGTGCCCCTTTAGTGTTATTCACAGTGCCCCGCTAGTGAAATCAGAGTGCCCCTCTAGTGTTAATCACAGTACTCCCTCTAGTGTAAATCACAGTACTCCCTCTACTGGTAAATCACAGTGCTCCCTCTAGTGTTAATCACAGTGTCCCTCTAGTGTTATATCACATCGCTCCCTCTAGTGTAAATCAAGTGCCCCCTCTAGTGTTAATCACAGTGTCCCCTCTAGTGTAAATCACAGTACTCCCTCTAGTGTAATCACAGTGCTCCCTCTAGTGTAAATCAAGTGCCCCTCTAGTGTTAATCACAGTACTCCCTCTAGTGTAAATCACAGTCCCCTCTATGGTAAATCACAGTGCTCCCTCTATGTTAAATCACAGTGTCCCTCTATGTGTTATTACATCGCTCCCTCTAGTGTAAATCAAGTGCCCCTCTAGTGTTAATCACAGTGCTCCCTCTAGTGGTAATCACAGTGCTTCCTCTAGTGTAAATCACAGTGCTTCTTCTAGTGTAAAATAACAGTGCTCCCTCTAGTGTAAAATCACAGTGTTCCCTCTAGTGTAAATCACAGTGCCCCCTCTAGTGTAAATAACAGTACTCCCCTCTAGAGGTAATCACAGTCTCCCTCTAGTCGTAAATCACAGTCCCCCTCTAGTGTAAATCACAGTGCTCCCTCTAGTGTAAATCACAGTGTTCTCTTCTGTGATAATTCCAATGTCCATCTAGTGTAATCAACAGTGCTCCCTCTGATGTAAATCACAGTGCTCCTTGTAGTGTGTCAATAAACAGTGCTCCCTCTAGTGTAAATAACAGTGCCCCCTCTAGTGTAATCACTGTGCCCCCTCTACTGTTAAATCTGCACAGTAGTGCCCTTCTTAGTGTAAATCAATGCCCCTCTAGTGTTAATCACAGTGCTCCCTCTAGTGTAAATCACAGTGCCCCTCTAGTGTAAATAACAGTGCCCCCTCTAGTGTAAATCACAGTGCCCCTCTAGTGTTAATCACAGTGCCCCCTCTAGTGTAAATCACAGTGCCGCCTCTAGTGTAAATCACATTCCTCCCTCTAGTGTAAATCACAGTGCTCCATCTAGTGTAAATCACAGTGCTCCCTCTAGTGTAAATCACAGTGCTCCCTCTAGTGTAAATCACAGTGCTCCCTCTAGTGTAAATCTCAGTGCTCCCTCTAGTGTAAATCACAGTGCTCCATCTAGTGTTAATCACGTGCTGCCTCTAGTGTAAATCACAGTGCTCACTCTAGTGTAAATCACAGTGCCCCCTCTAGTGTAAATCACAGTGCTCCCTCTAATGTAAATCACAGTGCTCCCTCTAGTGTAAATCACAGTGCTCCCTCTAGTGTAAATACATCACGTGCTCCCTCTAGTGTAAATCACAGTGCTGCCTCTAGTGTAAATCACAGTGCTCCCTCTAGTGTAAATCACAGTCCCCCCTCTAGTGTAAATCACAGTGCTGCCTCTAGTGTAAATCACAGTGCTCCCTCTAGTGTAAATCACAGTGCCCCCTATAGTTTAAATCACATTCCTCCCTCTAGTGAATGTCACAGAACCTTTCTCTACGTGTCCTCCCTAGTGTCCCCCTGAACTGTTCCTGACTCACCGTTGCCGGATGCTCACATCTCAGGTGATGCAGCACTTGTCACGGTTCCGCACCTGAGGCTGTGGAGCCCGGTGGTCAGATCAAAGGGGATTAAAGGATGGGGATGTTTCTTGATTGTCGTGACGCCACCTGTGGGTATCTGGTGAATGCACCAGCGCTGCTTGGGCCTCCGGGGGATGTGCGGCAGCTTGATGGGATGCTCCCCACAGGATGAGCAGGAGTCCCCGGGGCCAGGAGCTGCACTGGATGGAATACAGTAGCTCAGGTAGTTGCTGGACAGAGTTAATAACAGTTCTGAAGAAAAGCACGGACACCAGATTCCTCTGTAACGGGTCTTTACTGTAACGGCTAGTGTGGTACACGGTATACAGTCTTTAGGTACCGGACCGGGTGGTCCCAGCGGTGACTGGTCTTAGTCCAGAGCTCCACAGTGTCCCTCCTTTATCTAACCATTCTATTCTGGTTGCCGTTGTCGCCTTACTGCGCCGGGTCGAGGTACGGGGAAGACTTCTTTAGGATTCCCTACCGGAGCGACCCCCCAGCTGTACAGGGGCCTGTTTCCCTGTGGTGGGTATCTCGCTGGCAAGACGGCTAGGTTGCGGCTGTAGTGAGGTGCTCCTAAGAAGCCGTTCCTTCACTCCGGTTTGCGAAACAGCGATAGACGTCTGTTTGCCTCGGAACCGGTGTCCGGTGAGGTTGGGCACGGGTAAGCTTTAACCCACTCTGAGTTGCCCGTGTTCCGGTCTGGGTCACCGCTTGATGGTGCCCTGCCGATAAGTTAGCTTGTTAGGGCTGCACGGCACTGTGCAGGTCCCTGCTCCTTCGTCCTTCCTTCCGACCACGTCTCCTACGTTTCTAACTTTCCCCCACACACTACATTTTTCACTCCTCCCACCAGGACCTGATTGGCCCTCTACCTCTAGTGTGTTGTGTGGTGTATGGAGCTCTAGATTAACCATGTCATGACTGAGACGGAAGATATTACATCTTCAGTCAGGGATGCAATACCTTCCTGTGACGCACTCGTTGTGGGGCGCCACATTGCCACCGTGCCCCACAGTCCTGCTCCCCTCTTCTAACTCTTCCCACATCCCTGTGTTGTTTTCCTCTCTACCATCTGATCTGATCTTCACTATTGATATATTGAGGTGATTTCACTAAAATTAAAATAAAATCAAATAGTGAATTGCTATTTCAGCTAGAAGGTAGTCCTGGAGATAGTCACCTGCAGGACGGTTTCCATCACTGGCCCCTATCAGGTCGTGTTCATGTCTCTGAGTGACCATGCTCCACGTTATCTCATAGGGCTCAATGGTGGATACTCCACGTTATCTCATAGGGCTCAGTGGTGGATGCTCCACGTTATCTCATAGGGCTCAGTGGTGGATGCTCCCTGCATCTCAATCTCAGCCGTTCCTCATTTGTAACTGTTGGAACAAACT
This sequence comes from Allobates femoralis, assembly GCA_033576535.1. NCBI lineage: Eukaryota > Metazoa > Chordata > Amphibia > Anura > Aromobatidae > Allobates > Allobates femoralis. Next base: position 126,893,926 of record JARQOC010000007.1, read on the forward strand.
AGGTTCACACAATATGAATAAGCCCTGAGGGCAAGAACAAGGTTCAAAGGAGAAGCAGAAGAGATTGCAAAAATCAAAGGGTCAGAGACTAAAACTAATGCAGGAATGAGATATTGATGGAATATATAGAACAATAAGGGAGGGAACAACCCGAAGCGGAGGACAATGAGCTAACACTTCACGATGATGGAAGAGCAGATATGAATGTAAAGAAGTGCGGGATCACGAAAGTGGAATATTAAAGAGAACGGAGTGGATTAACAGAAAGAGAGTCCTATAGAGGGGGTGACCTGTGCACGGAGGACGCCGGGCATCAACTATTGTAACAATAGACCACTGATTCCAAAAGGAGATGTGTAATGCTTCATTCATCCTGTAGGGGTGCTGTAGAAAAATAGAATACATGTTACTTGGATGATCAGAGCATTTACCAATCACAATGAGAAAAATGTGGGAACATGTAAGAAAAAGTGATTTGAGTGATGGAGAAGATTTCTACAGGTCAGATAGCCTCTATCACTTCAATAGTGGTCACCAATGTTCAACCAAAGCGAATCTGTGCTTATTTACAATGATGGTCCAGCCATCTTGAGGGAATAGGGAATAGATAAGAGCTGCATGAGTCATCACCAACCATTATTTGTTAAGCTTTTGGGTCTGCTGGAGCTAATAGGTTATGTCTAAATGACTTTGATTAGGAAGCATGAAAGGCCGCCCTAAAAAGATGTGTTTTTAGGGAGTGCCTGAAACTATGTAAGTTTTGTATAGATCTAATTTCTTAGGGCAGAGCATTCCAGAGGATTTGTGAAGCCTGGGAGAAGTCTTGGAGCCGGGAGTGAGAGGTTCGGATTAGTGCAGATATTAGTCTAAAGTCACTTCCAGAGCGAAGAGAATGGGCGGGGTGATAGACAGAGATGAGAGTAGAGAGGTGTGGAGGTGCAGAACTGTGGAGAGAACAGGTAGGTGATAGACAGAAATGAGGATACATAGGTAGGGAGGTGCAGAAATTTGGAGAGGGCGGGTAGGAAATAAACAGAGATGAGGGTAGAGAGGTAGGGAGGTGCAGAACTTTGGAGAGGACAGGTAGATGATAGACAGAGATGAGGGAGGAGAGGTAAGGAGGTGCAGAACTGTGGAGAGGACAGGTAGATGATAGAGAGAGATGAGGATACAGAGGTAGGGAGGTGCAGAACTGTGTAGACAGGTAGGTGATAGAGATGAGGGAGGAGAGGTAGGGAGGTGCAGAACTGTGGACAAGAAGGGTAGATGATAGACAGAGATGAGGGAGGAGAGGTAGGGAGGTGCAGAACTGTGGAGGGGACAGGTAGATGATAGACAAAGATCAGGGAGGAGAGGTAGGGAGGTGCAGAACTGTGAAGAGGACAGGTAGATGATAGAGAGAGATGAGGATACAGAGGTAGGGAGGTGCAAAACTGTGTAGAGGACAGGTAGGTGATAGAGATGAGGGAGGAGAGGTAGGGAGGTGCAGAACTGTGGACATGAAGGGTAGATGATAGACAGAGATGAGGGAGGAGAGGTAGGGAGGTGCAGAACTGTGGAGAGGACAGGTAGATGCTAGACAAAGATGAGGGGGGAGAGGTAGGGAGGTGCAGAACTGTGAAGAGGACAGGTAGATGATAGACAAACATGAGGGGGAGAGGTAGGGAGGTGCAGAACTGTGGAGAGGATGGGTAGATGATAGACAAAGATGAGGGGGGAGAGGTAGGGAGGTGCAGAACTGTGAAGAGGACAGGTAGATGATAGACAAAGATGAGGGGGGAGAGGTAGGGAGGTGCAGAACTGTGAAGAGGACAGGTAGATGATAGACAAAGATGAGGGGAGAGAGGTAGGGAGGTGCAGAACTGTGAAGAGGACAGGTAGATGATAGACAAAGATGAGGGGGGAGAGGTAGGGAGGTGCAGATCTGTGGAGAAGACAGGTAGATGATAGACAAAGATGAGGGGGGAGAGGTAGGGAGGTGCAGAACTGTGGAGAGGACAGGTAGATGATAGACAGTGATGAGGGGGGAGAGGTAGGGAGGTGCAGAACTGTGGAGAAGATGGGTAGATGATAGACAGAGATAAGGGGGAGAGGTAGGGAGGTGCAGAACTGTGGAGAGGATGGGTAGATGATAGACAGTGATGAGGGCTCTTCGGGTAGATGACGCACAGAGATGGGGGAACTGTTACAGTAGAGAATCCCGACTCCCGCAGTCATACATCACAGCTATTTTCTCATCTTTCTTCAGACATTTCCATCTCTATTCCTTCTGCTCCGCCACATACATTAAACTCTAAAGCCTCCGTAAAGCATTGTTATTCCGCATTGTGTGTTTTTTTTGGTGTTTTTCTTACAACTGTTCCCTTTGAAATAAAACAGAGCTGGGATTCCTCGAGCTTGAAAACTATTAGGCAAAAGCCCAAAGGATATATATTACAAATGAAAAAATTGATGAAAATGTGCTAACACAGTAAAGCAAAAATGAAAATGTGAAGTGTGTGAAGCATACGAAATTACTTTACATGTGTCCTTCAAAAAGTTTAATACATGGTGAGGTCACATTGTTGCATATCATATTCTCCAGGTCCCGGCTGCCAGCAGCAATTACTTGAAAAAGAACATGTTTTCCCTAATGAAAAGCTATCTGGAGTTTTGGAGTGTACCTATGCTTAGCCCTTAGCAAAACACAATGAGCGTGCATTACTTCATCTGGAGGTGGAATTAACAGGATCAGTGTAATAGATATATCTGCTGGCCCACGGTTGTTTCCTTACACTCCGCACTCTACGAGTTCCGCTAAGGGCTGCAAACTCATTCCATTCTTCTCTACCGACCTGATCGCTGCCATTGTATCAAGCCAAAGACTGATTTGTAACCTGCTAATAAGCCGTCCGTCTGACCGAGCGGGGAATCCTGAGTGCGCAGACGATTCGGATATTAAGTATCGTGCCGAAGAATGGCTCAGAATAATCTGTAGGACCCCAAAGAATGTGCCGATGTTAGCATATCTCTCATCTTGTCTTGTTCTTCCAGAACGTTCCATAGATCGTTGTTTCCCAACTCCGGTCCTCGAGGGCCACCAACAGTGGAGGTTTTCAGGATTTCCTTAGTATTGCACAGGTGGAAAGTTAAGCACCTGTACAAGTTATGTTTCCAACACCTGTGCAATGCTAAGGGAATCCTGAAAACCTGTACTGTTGATGGCCCTCGAGGACCGGAGTTGGGAAACAATGACCTATGGATTGTTCTGTAGGATCCATCATAGACAAAGCGATCTGCAAGAGTGTGCGGATATTATCATAGCACTGTCTTGTCTTCTTCCAGAATAATTCATAGGTCATTGTTCCCCAACTCCAGTCCTCAAGGGCTCGGCGATGGGATGAAAGAACCCATACAGGGATGGTAAGGAGATCAGGTCACAACCGCAGGTGAGTGCAAGAGGTCACCTCTTCCTCGTTCCCTATGAGCAGGGCCCCCTGCTGTATTTGCCATGCCCCCAGTGTCTCCCCCTTTGTTGTTTTGTGTAGTTCACCAGTCACAGTTTCCGGACGCTCCCTGCGCCCAGTGTGACAATAGGACACAATCATCTACTCTGTCTGGCCCAGTCCTCCATGAAGACGTCCAGCCACAATCAGTCTGTGGAGAATGGATCTCATCATTGGCTCCGGCACATTGTCACCTCCACACAAACTCCTCAACCACACAATCCTGAATGCAAAAGTGTCTCTGGACACCCCCAGCACCCAACTAATAGCCTAGGTATGTGCCCTGGTGTTTGGGCTTCCCGGCACCACTCATTGATATGAAGACTTGTTGATGTCTTGGGTGACAATATTCGAGTCTTCTTGATGTAATCCAGTCCCCGTTGTGGCCGGTTATCAGAGTTCTCCTGTAAAATCACATCATGTATCCGGACTATAAAGCTGCACATCGCCCGTCTAATCCGTCCTGCGTGACACAGTAATGAACTTCTGTAGCAATCCCTCTCATTACCCTCATGAATCCAGTCACATCCACCCCGAGGATCTCAGAATGTTCCGTTCTGTAATCTCGTCTTTCACATAATATTTAGACATTTGCTTTAATTTTTAATGTGTCCTCATGATTTTTGCTTTGTTTCCCTTTGTTACATAATCATATAATGAAAGACATTTACAACATGCAGGGAAAGAGCAGCGGAGGGAGAATGTGGAGGCGACGGCTCTAGATATATTCACGTTCATTCCTCCGCGGCTCAGGACGGATCTGGTGGAGAAGAAGCAGACGATTCTTGGAATCATCCCACCTCCTGACCCGGATATCCACCCATAGGGCCGGAAAGGGTTATTCCCAACACGACCAAACCAAGTGGGGTTTATGCTCACAAGATACTTAAGTGGAACTTTCCAGGGCATCAGTAATACAGAGGGCCAGAGAACTGCTTTGAGTGTAGAATTATCCACCTGGTTGGTGGCAACACAGTATAGGACAGCAAAAAGTCACCTAGAAGCTTACCAGTCTGCAGAATTCAGCAGGAAGGCCACTATACCCACCCAAAAGAGCAGACTACAGTTCTTATTAGACTGGCCAGTTCTCCTGCCTGGTGGAGGAGGTTGTACTACTCTGGATCGGCTTGAACATCTTCAGTAAAAGGAATGACTCTGCGTGACTCCTCTCTCTCTACGCTTCTCATCATTGCTACCACTACTCTCACTATCCTCTGGGAGGCAGCCCTAGTTGGGAAGGGTTTAACATCTACGCTGTTACTGTATCTATCTCCCAGGGATCTCCTGCAGTGCCAGCCATATCTGGCTGATTGTTCCAACTGGCATCACAAACTCTATTTCTTTCTTTCTTTATTATTTTAAGTTCTTAATTTTTAGTCTCCCTTTTCAATGTTAGCCAGAGCGACAGCACTTGGCACTGCCACCATGGTCCTGACTAGTGGCCCAGCTGCTGAATACCCCAGCCCTTAGCGCACTACAGAAGCACTGCGGTATCATGACGTTTAGATTCTGGACCAGAACAGACACCTGGAGACTAGGGATGGGCAAACCTCTCTTATATCCCTGTGTTCAGGAGCGGGGCCAGCCTCATAAAGCAATAAAAGAGTTAATCTCGCTGTTATACTTACCGGGTCTGCATTTTGGCTTTCTGGTGTGATGCACACTGCGTCACTTCCGGGCTGCCCCTCATCTTCTGCCCGAATGTGATTGGCTGTAGAGCCGGTCACATAATTCATCCCCCAGTAACCCGGAAGTGACGCGGCGCCGCTGCACAGCTGCACCGTATATTGCGGACCCGGTACGTAAAATCAGGTGGCTAAGTAACTCTTTCAGTGCTGAAAGGGGGCGGCCCCTATCTTAAACACGGGGATAGAAGAAAGGTTCGCCCATGTGGCGCCCCGCAATGAGTGCGTCACAAGGGAGTATTGCAGCCGCAATATTCTCTTGACTCAGCAATGAAATAGTTAACTTGGAGATCCAACCCAACATGCAACACCTAGAACAGGGGACCAATCATAGGTCCTGGTGGGTGGAGTGCTAGGGTAGTGTAATAGAACACACAATAATCTAGACGATTCTGAGAACAGTAGGAGTCTGGAACCTAGAGCTAAGCCTAGAACACAGAACTTGGAGAGGAGCGGGGGCTCCGCCCCCCCGTGCGGGCCCCTGGGCCGTCACCGGTCGGGTGTCAGCACCTGAGGCCTTAACTACCGGGATTGGGCATTTCTACACGGGTTCCCAAAAGACTCCCGTGCCCACAACTCACAGCCGGTTCACTGGTACCGAAGCTGGCAGCAGTTCACCTCTGCCACGCGAACCAGAAGAGTGGAGGATCAGCTTTACAGGAGCACCCCACCACCAGCCAGTTTCCAGTCGTCTAACCAGCGGTGTACCCACTGAGGGACCCAAGGCTCCCCAAAGAATCCAGAACGTACATCATGGATAGGGCATTGAAGCAGCCTCCCGTATCCGACCTGGTATTCCTGGGCGACGCTGGCAAAACAAATCAAGTTAGGTAGAATGGAGGAACACTGCGGATATCTAAGGGACACTATCACTGCTGAGTCCACCCGGTCTACTACTCAACCACTGTATGCCATGTACTGCCTGCTGGTTACAGTAAAGACCCGTTGCAGAGACTACCTGTGTCCGTGCTTCCTTATGAACTATCCGCCCGCACAACAAGGTAACCGCAGCTGCCGCACAACATCTTGAGCAGCTCCAGCCCCCGGGGATCACCGCTCAGCCTGTTGGGAGCGTAACATCTTGCTGCTGTCCATCCCCCGGGGGTTCCGCAGCGTCGGTAGCCCTTACCGAATCTACTCATAGGTGGCGTCACGAATAAATTAAAACCCCTTTAATCTGTTCCACAAAGACGTCTTCACTTTTGATCTGCACTACACCGGGCCCCACTACCGGCAGGCGCGGTCCACCCGTGACAAGGAGGGAAGAAGAATCGCCTGTATCAACCGGAGTCAGCCGGCCGCGGTGAGTCAGAAAATGGCGTCACGAACAGGATACGAGCAGGCCCGTTACCCAACGGGTATATTGTGCTTAAACTGGACTTTATTGTCTACAATTGGACTTTGTTCGTCCCTAAAAGAACTTTCCCGCCTTTTCATCATTGGGTCAAGATGGCGCCCAAGATGGCGTTCCCGCCACAAGAAGCCGCCACGTGTAAGCCCAGGAGTGAGTCAACCCCCCCCTCATCGTGGGAGGGCTAAAGACAAAAGGCGCCAAACTCTTTGTCCGCCCTGATTGCTCGAATCAACCATGGGGGCGGACCCCAAAGACTTTTCCCACCATTGGACTACAAAAGCCCAGAGGAAATGGGAGTGTCACAGACAGAGAGACAGACTTCTTCACCAGCTCAACCAGAACGTCTTACCGGTTGAACGGGTGTGGTTTCCCTCCAAAGAAGAAATGGCCAGCATGAAACTCCAAGACCTAATGCAGGAGGTCGAGGCGGAGGCCAGAGCAGCCATAGGCCAACCGGGTCCGGATCCTGCCCTTACCATAGACGGCAGCCCCGACTTCTGGCTAGAGGCTCTACAAGACCTCCGGGTGCGGTTACTAGAGACTGTGGAATGGACGATTCGCAGCTGGAGCGCGACCCTAGGCAGACGACTACACCATGCGATTGCAGCAGAGCCGACCGGGTACAGCTTCTCCAAGCCCAGACGACGTCACCAGCTTCTCCACTGCCTCACCGTCGCCTACCACCTGTCCTGCTCCGTCACCAGAGCCAATAGACTGCGTCATTCCGGTGGAGGCCGCAACTCGACCCGTTCCAGCGACCAATATCGCAACCGACCCCGTTCTTGAGCCGAGCTCATACTACGCTCCACCGAAGAACTTGATCTCTACCAGGTTCCCACTGAGGAACCCGCGACATGTTTCACCACTACAGGGGACTGTCGCCTGTTTTATCCCCGTACCGGAGGCTTCCCTTGCTATTGCCGAGGCCTACCTGGTAACCGGGATTGAAACACCTTTACCTGCGGAAACAGATGAAGAGGCAGGCAGCCTGGAAGCCCTGCAGGACGTCCCTACGGAAGGATCCGCAGCACCACCGCCCTGTTGTACAACGGAACAAGCTTCAACATCCCCAGCCAACGAGCAGCCTGATGTGGTCATCGAGGAAGAGGTCGGAGAGGATGACGACGAGACCCACAGCACCGCTGAGGATTTCGACACCGGGTTCGCTTGGGGAGACAACAAGGAACTTCCTACCGGGCATACAGCTCGGGTACACTGGTCGGGTGCAATGCCGACACCTTCCCTTGTGCCGTTCCACCGGGTGCCGATACAGACAGCCCGCCAAGTTCAAGCTTCCCGCCAAACCACCAGCTCCGTTACTCATCTCTACACCCCGAGCCGTAACGACGGAGATGTACGCCAGAGACGACGAGAGGAGTGGCAAGCCCATGAACGCGCCAACATGCAGGCCCGTGCCGAGGCTCGCCACCAGCCGCCGCTGCCTGCTGAACTCCGCCGTGAAGGTAGAATTTCCACCTTTAATTTAAATACCGGGTGGGGGTTCGCTTGGGAGGTGGGTTTGAATGAGGAGGTGTTTGTGGGGCGCCGAGACGTTGAGTCAAATTTGCCAAGAGGACATCCCGATCGCGACCTATACGGGGCGATATTATCACCTACGACCGCTACGCTTGTGCAGATGGGTGGTTCGCTATCCGGGTGCGCCATCGTTCTCCGTGCCAGTGACTTTAAAACTTGAACTTCCTCAATGACTCTGTTCCCGTTAATCACTGACTGTGAGATCTTGCGGCTACAGCCTGGACTCTAGTTAAAGGACAGCCGACCGCCCGCCGGATCCGCACAAAGTGATTACCTGTTTCTTTGCTTATGTCACCAAAGCATACCTTTACCTGTTTTCATTTTAATAAAAGTGTGTCATATATGTTATAAAAATACAAAAACCTCTGTAATGTGAGTAGTTTGACGCTTGGGGACAACCTTATTCAACCAAGGGGGAGTGTGGCGCCCCGCAACGAGTGCGTCACAAGGGAGTATTGCAGCCGCAATATTCTCTTGACTCAGCAATGAAATAGTTAACTTGGAGATCCAACCCAACATGCAACACCTAGAACAGGGGACCAATCATAGGTCCTGGTGGGTGGAGTGTTAGGGTAGTGTAATAGAACACACAATAATCTAGACGATTCTGAGAACAGTAGGAGTCTGGAACCTAGAGCTAAGCCTAGAACACAGAACTTGGAGAGGAGCGGGGGCTCCGCACCCCGTGCGGGCCCCTGGGCCGTCAACGGTCGAGTGTCAGCACCTGAGCCTTAACTACCGGGATTGGGCATTTCTACACGGGTTCCCAAAAGACTCCCGTGCCCACAACTCACAGCCGGTTCACTGGTACCGAAGCTGGCAGCAGTTTACCTCTGCCACGCGAACCAGAAGAGTGGAGGATCAGCTTTACAGGAGCACCCCACCACCAGCCAGTTTCCAGTCGTCTAACCAGCGGTGTACCCACTGAGGGATCCAAGGCTCCCCAAAGCATCCAGAACGTACATCAATGGATAGGGCATTGAAGCAGCCCCCCGTATCCGACCTGGTATTCCTGGGCGACGCTGGCAAAACAAATCAAGTTAGGTAGAAGGAGGAACACTGCGGATATCTAAGGGACACTATCACTGCTGAGTCCACCCGGTCTACTACTCAACCACTGTATCCATGTACTGCTGCTGGTTACGTAAAGACCCGTTGCAGAGCTACCTGTGTCCGTGCTTCCTTATGAATATCCGCCCGCACAACAAGGTAACCGCAGCTGCCGCACAACATCTCAGCTCCAGCATCACCGGGCAGCTGTAGCGTCACATCGTTGTGCTGTCCATACCTCTGGTGGTTCCGCAGCCGTCGGGCTTACCGATCTACTCATAGGTGGCGTCACGATAAATTAAAACCTTATATCTGTTCCACAAAATGAAACCCCTTTTATCTGTCCACAAACGGGCCCACTTTGTGCAGGTACCCGGGTCCACCACAGGAGGTGGGAATCGCCGTGATCAAAAGGGAAAAATCAGCGCCGCTACGGTGAGTCCAGCGTCACGAATGGATCACCCAGCCCTTACCCAACGGGTAATTGGCAGTCACATTTTGTCAACAATTGACTTTTTTATGGGTCCAAAATACTTTCATCGCTTTTCTTATTGGAATTAGATGGGACAAGATTGGCTTGGCCACACTCGAGAGCCTAATGCAGTAGTAGACAGACCTCAAAGGAGTGCCGATTGCTGAGTCAGCCCCCCGTTCATCCACAGTGGGAAGACTATGAAAATTGCAACTTTTTGCAGGCTGATGCTCGAATTCAACATTGGGGCATTCTTGACAACTTTTCCTATCATTGCCACTCATAATTCCAGTTTAATATAGGTGGTGGCAATCCAGTGTACCAGACGGGATCAGAAGTTGGCCACCACCAGTAACCGAACGTCTTTTCCCCGTTCTCGAGGCTGTCGGTTCCCTCCAGACCGCACAGAATGGACAAGCATGAACTCAAGCTCAACAACGTTATAGGCCGGAGAGCTTGACAATAGGCCAAGGGTCGGATCTCATTCCTAGAGCAGGACCCCATACTGTGTATGATCTTAATAAGACCTCGTGGTCTTTAGTGATCTTTGGAATGGTTTAGATCGAAGATCTCCACTTTTATGCAAGACACTTAACACAAATGTTGAAAGAGAGAAAGTTAACAGTTTCTTCCCACATATTGCGCTCGTCAAAAGCTATCACAACCATACCGGTGACTAATGCACTCTGATACCCATTAACAGAAATAGATGGTATTCGGTCGTATTTCACTTACCTGAAATTCCAGCACAATTTATCGCTCTATTATCCCCATCTTTAAATCCGACTCATAATACCCCTATAGAAGCACGCTATAAAAGCATTTAGAAAATCTAAGAATTTTCACACTAATGGATTCCCTTTTATAGCCGATTACGATAGCGTTCCTTTATTCGAGGAACCTGCGTAACAGAGGAAAAAAACACATTATTCGCGTAATCGATGTTCAAATTGCGCACGGGAGCAAGGCAGGAGATCCTGGTTGGATAGTGGAGATCCTCCAATCTTTAATTTGTACAATGTACGCTTCATTGCTGAGAGAGCAAGACCTGGTGGTCATCAGGAAGGGTCGGAGGGAATGAGAGAGACAAGTTCCGTGAAGATGCGACAATACCGATTCGCTTGGGGAGAATCGAGGTTACTTGCACTCAGCATGTATATCAGTACACTGGTTGGTTCAAACCCGTTACTACCCTGTGGAATGTCTACCGGTGCCAATCTCATAGCAAATAAAGTTTCAAGCTTCCGCGCAACCTCCAGTCTCGTTTCATTCTAATCCGATTGTAAAGACGGATCATGTGATAAATGACTTATTAATGCAGGGAAAGTCATAACGCGCTAAGGTGCAGCCAGTGCGGGACTCGGCGAACACATCGCTGGCTGTAATCATCCGTTGAGGTAAATTCACTTTGAATTTGATATGAGGTGGGAGGTTCGCTTGGAGGGGGTTGCAGATTAGAGGTGATTCTGGGCCCGAGACGTTTTGCCTCCATTTGACAAAGAGGAATAGAGACCGACCTTACGGGGCATATTACTGACACGCTGCTTGTGCAGTGGTGAATTGCGCTACCTGGGCGCCATCGATCTCGTCAGATGACTTTCAAAATTGAACCACTCAATTTTTCATACTAACTACATGACTTAGAGACCTGCGCTGATCAGGACTCTGGTATAAATGATCACCCGATTGACGGAAAACTAGCACCAAGTGATTACCGTTTCTTTGCTAGTACAAAGCATCACTTACCAAAAGTTGAATTTAAAAAACAGTCGTAGACAATAATAAATACTCATAAAAAACAAATGCTGTAAATGTAGTATAAAACAGGTTGGGGATACTTTCATATGGAAAGTGTATGGACACCGCACGAGTCGTCACAAGGAGTAATATCAGGGAGCCCTATCTGATGATCTTGCAATAGAACAGTTAATTGGGATCAACAATAGCAGCATCCAGACAGGGGCCAATCTAGCTTGGACTGGGGCAGATAGGACGGCTTGTTATGACAGCTCAAAGAGGGTAGGACGATTTTGACCATCTGAGAAGGTTCAAAACCTGGTAACGTCCAAAGACTGAGGGAACGGGGGTCAACGATCAAGTGCTGGGCCACTGTGGATAGAAGGTCAGACAACACATGATGCAAGAGCCTTAAGTCAGGACCTGAGGAATGGAGATGCGAAAGGCTTTGACCACAAAAACCCATAACTCACGCTTATACAATGGTACGGAAGCTTGGAGAGATTTTACCTTTGAAACGTGAACTAAGATGGCGATTCAGCTTTCAGGATCAATCCGCACCACCGTTTCCTGTGGTCATACCTCGTTGCTAGCCACAGCATGGTCAAGTCCCAAGTGCATCCATGGATTAATCATTGGCATTGACCTAAGCTCCCGGTCAGCTGATGTTTTTCCTTCCCTATCCGATTTGAATACTATTTACCTTCCTTAGCTGCTTCGCGGCTAACTTCTAGTGAGCTTCTAGGATTTTTTCTGGACAGAAACATGCTTGGTCACTTTCTTTATCTCAACATATCTTACTATCCTGTTCCTACTTGGGGTTCTATCACCTTATTTCCAATTGTGAACCGTTGCACACCTTACATGTGTCCTGATCTCCTAGACATCCAGTCTAAAAAAAACCCCGAGACTTGCCAAACATCTTGAGGGGACTACTGCCGGCGCTATACCCTAGCACTTACTACATCTGTGTATAACATACCCGAAAGTGGATTCCATGTGTCAATTAACTTAACGTACTTTCATGTACATAAATTAAAACCCCTTTAATCTGTTCCACAAAGACGTCTTCACTTTTGATCTGCAGTACACCGGGCCCCACTACCGGCAGGTGCGGTCCACCCGTGACAAGGAGGGAAGAAGAATCGCCTGTCTAAACCGGAGTCCCCGGCCACGGTGAGTCACCCATCCCTACTGAAGACCAGAGTGGAACATCTGGGCAGGTCACAGCTTGGGTAACCATCATTTTTGTTTATTATGGGATCTCAGACAATATTACTTCAAATTCGAGTCTCTGTATGTAAATTCAATGGGAATCTAATTTCTTGGCCAACTTCGAGGGCATCCGGGTAATAGAATAGAATCAGGAGACAGGAACCTCAGAATGGAGCATGTGCTCCTGGATTGCCCTGAAGAGGCGCGGAGTGTCATCCCCACTAATGAGACTAAGACCTCTGATTTCATTTTTAGCACAGGGCAGTCTCTGCATTACACATTTGCACAATTCAGTTTGATCTTCTTTTCTTTAGTGCCACTCATTAATTTACATTTTTCATATATAGTAGTGTCGCGGCAGATATCCTATTGTTGTCATCCCCATGGAGCGGCGGATCGAATGTCTGGCCACCATCCGATTGTGACCGGACACTTTAGAGCCCTGTCCTCGGAGTCAGCCGGGGTACCACCGTCCAGACCCCCACCAATCACTAAGTTGATAACGTTTAACGTTGGGAACAACCCTTTAATATATCCGAAGTCCATTGACAACTGTTCTAAAGCAGCGATATAATTTCCGAGCAATGGAAACCCCATACTGTGACCTATATCTGATATATAAGCCGTCGAAAAATGTCTTTTATCTCTTTTAGCGTTTAGTCGAAGATCTCCCTCATTTTATGCAAACAGCTTGAATACAAATGTTGAAAGCGAGAGAAGTTAAACAGTTTTTCGACTTAATAATTGCGCTCGCAAAACAAAAGTCACAAACCAATAGCGAGGATTAAGTGTATCTGAAATACCCATTAAAAGTAAATTACGGACATCGCCTATTTAACTTTCCCTGTAATATTCCAAAAAAGACACAATTTATCTGCTCGTATTTATGTCCCATCTTTCAACATATTACAGCTAATTAGTGCCCCTGATGAGAACCAGCCCGCTGATGGAAAAAAAGCATTTAGATAAGATCTAAATTAATAAATGTACCTCATTTGATATCATTTGTATAGCCAGATTATTAATAACGTATCATTATTCAGAAAGAACCGCGAACAAGAGGGAAAAAAAAACAACAAATTGCGCTATCGCATTTCAATCATTCTCCTACGGGAGAACAAAGGCAGGAGAATCTTGGGTTTGTGAAGTTGGAGATTTCTTTTCCAATCTTTAAATATTGCTACATTGTTGCGCGCATTCATTGCTGAGATGAGATGCAAAGAATCCTGCGCTCGCCCCCAGGAGGAAGCGTAATAAAGAGAATTATTGGTAACAATGCAGGAAAAATACCCACATTCCTCTATTAATTGTGTTTCTGTGCACTCAGCAATTGTATATATAAATAGGGAATTAGGTTCAAACCCTTTACGAGACCTTGTAGAATGTGTTACGCCATGAATTCTGCATAGGAAATAATTATTTCTCTCCTCCGAGCAGCAGGTTTCTCTGTTCCTGAATTACAAATTAATATTGTTGTAAAGACGGCATTATTCTATCGCTGGATGAACATGACTTATTAATAGCAGGGAAAGTTCATAAAGCCGCTGACTAAGGTGTCACATCCAAAGAGGTGCGGGACTCGGCGTGAAATCATATCGATGATGTCATGGATCATCTTTCCTAATTCGTAGGTCTGGATGAGCAGATATGGATGATTGAGAGCAGGTGGAACAGCAGAGCCGGGTGTGCAGCTTAAAGGGAACCTGTCACCTGGTTTTTGCCATCCATCTGAGAGGGAGCATAATGTAGAAATAGAGACCCTGATTCCAGCGATGTGTCACTTACTGAGCTGCTTGCAGATTTAGCAGTCTGTGAATATGCCGGACTACCTGGCAGCAGGCCAAGTAGACTGTTAATGATAATCTCCAGATGATTAAACAGTGATTTTATCAAAACTACACTGAGCAGCCCATTAAGTGACACATCGCTGGAATCAGGATCTTGGGTCCTATATTATGTCACTCTCAGATTAGACAAAAACTAATGAGCCACGCACACAGTGAACACCTCTGTAGGACAGTGTTCACACCACCCAAAAGACTGAATCACAAAAACAGTCAAACAAACGTGTAAAAATACTCAGTAAAAAGCAAGTGCTGCTGAAAAAGTAATAAAAATCAGGGTATTTAGCTGATACTTTTTTTGCAAAAATTGTATACTAAGCCGCTCTACCACTTCAAGGTAACCCATATCAGAGCAGTCCCTATCTGATGTATTTAAAACCTGACCATGTGTATTGGTATCTAAAATGAGCAGGATCCAGACAGGTCCAATGTCTGACTTGGACTGACTGCAGAAGACGGCTTTTTATGTGCAGGGCTCAAGAGGAGGGGTGGAAGTCTCCCCTATCTTGCAGATTAGGTTGCAAAAGCCTGGTGACAGGTTCCCTTTAATGCCAGGAACAGTGTGTAAAAGATGGCAAGATGGCATGGGGCACATTGTGGAATAGATATGCTAGACAACACATTGATGCATAAGAGCCGAGTGTGCAGGCAGCGCTGAGGAACAGCAGAGCAGGAAAGGCATTTAGACACTATGAATAAACATTTACGGTATATTATAAAGAATATGGGTAGGGGTTGTGAGAGATTTTGCTTTGAGAACTTAGAGATCTAAGTTATGCCAACTATCATGCCTCAGGATTCAATCTGGTCACCTTGTGCTCTGTGGTCAGTTTCCCTCTCTGCTGAGCCACAGCATGGTCAACCACTGTCCACGTGCTGATTGGGTTTTACCATTGCTTTTATCCTTAACGTCTGCGGTCAGCTGATGTCTCAATTACTCTTCCCTATCACATTTCGGATATGGCTATTTTTACCTTCCTTATGCTGGCCTTCTCTGCTGGCTATACTTCTATGTGGAGCCTTCTAAGGATTTTTTCATGGCAGGCAGAAACCAGCTTGGTATTTGCTCTTTACTGTCTCACTTATCTTACCTACTCCTGTCTCCTAACTTGGAGTTGCTTCTTCACCTTTTTCCACTTGTGAACGTTTTATGTTTCCACACCTTTCATCCTTACCTATCTCTGCAAGTTAATAAAAAATACTCCATGTAGATTTGCAAATGCGGGTCAGGGGAGACTATGCGGCCCTATAGACCCATACACCTTCACATCATGACTATAATCAATGAACCAGAGAAACAGTGGAGATCATGTGCAATTAAAAATGTACAGTTTATTACAGATAGAAAGTGGGTACACCTTATAGGCATCCAGGTCTGGTGGTCAAGTACAAGTTCTGATACCACAGATGGATAAAACACAACCACAGGGCAATAATAAAATTTAATGTGCAAGATGCCATGAATCACAATAGCTATGCCTTTATTACATGTGTGCATCTTTGCACTTATTCCCATGTTACATAGTCCAATTGGATAACATCGAGCGTCATACAAAGTACATGAAACATATAACAAGTTACATGGCACAAATACAATGTACAAAGTATAGAGTACAAATATTACCAAGTGCTGGTGGGGAAGTCAAAACCAGTGGGTAGAGGGACAGGGACCCTCCCACATTCAAAGCTAACCCCTACGCACGTTTCGTGTGGCGGTATTCAGATGCTTAATCATGGGAGAGACTTGAGGAAGTTCTATCAGTAGCTTTATATTACAGAGAGAAAGAGTGGAAGGCAGTAGCATCTGTGCTTACATAATTATTAGGGAAAGACTGGAGGAAGAGCTTTCAGTAGCAACATATTCCATAAAAAGAAACTGGAAGGTAGTACTACCTGTGCTTACATAATTTACAGAAACTTGAAGGTGGTCTATCTGTACTTACATAATTTACAGAGAAAGAGGAAGGTAGTACTACTGTGCTTCATAATTTATACAGACTGGAAGGTAGTACTATCTGTGCTTCCATAATTTACAAAGACCAGAAGGTGTACTATCTGTGCTTCTATTTACAGAGACTGAAGGTAGTACTATCTGTACTTACAGTAATTTACAGAGAAAGACTGGAAGGAGTACTATCTGTACTTACGTAATTTACAGAGAAAGACTGGAAGGTAGTATATATGTGCTTCATAATTTATACAGATGGAAGGTAGTACTATCTGTGTTCCATAATTTACAAAGACCAGAAGGTAGTACTATCTGTGCTTCATAATTTACAGAGACTGGAAGGTAGTACTATCTGTGCTTATATATTTAAAGATGGAAGTAGTACTACCTGTGCTTACATAATTTACAAAGACTGGAAGGCAGTACTATCTGTACTTACATAATTTACAGAGAAAGACTGAAGGTAGTACTATTGGCTTCCATAATTTACAAAGACTGGTAGTTAGTACTATCTGTGCTTACATAATTTAAAGACTGGAAGGTGTACTATATGTGCATACATAATTTACAAAGATTGGAAGGGAGTGCTAACTGTGCTTACATGATTTACAAAGATTGGAAGGGAGTGCTAACTGTGCTTCCATGATTTACAGAAGACTGGAAGCAGTACTATCTGTGCTTACATAATTTATAAAGATTGGAAGGCAGTACTATATGCACTTACATAATTTAAAAAGACTAGAAGGTAGTACTAACTGTGCTTACATAATTTGCAAAGACTGGAAGGGAGTGCTAACTGTGCTTACATGATTTACAAGACTGGAAGCAGTACTAACTGTGCTTACATAATTTACAAAGACTGGAAGGTAGTACTATATGCACTTACATAATTAAAAAAGACTAGAAGGTAGTACTAACTGTGCTTAGATAATTTACAAAGACTGGAAGGTAGTACTATCTGTGTTTACATAATTTACAGACACTAGAAGGTGGTACTACATACGCTTACATAATTTAAAAAGACTGGAAGGTAGTACTATATGTGCTTACATAATTTTCAAAGACTGGAAAGTAGTACCATATGTGCTTACATAATTTACAGAGACTGGAAGGCAGTACTATCTGTGCTTACAAAATTTACAGAGACTGGAAGGTAGTACTATACAGTATGTGCTTGCATAATTTACAGAGAAAGACTTGAAGGTAATACTATCTGTGGTTACATAATTTGCAAATACTGGAAGGTAGTACTACCTGTGCTTACATAATTTACAGACAAAGACTAGGAGGCAGTAGTATCTGTGCTTACAAAATTCACACGGACATAGTGGGTTGCAGCACTATGTGGTTGAATTTTTTACTGGGAATCGAAGACTAGGCAGCAGTAATATCTGTGCTTATCGTTAGAGACTGCAAACAATCCAATGTGAAGACAGGGGGTCACGCTGGGAGTGATCATCCATGCAGAGACCCCCACATTCTGCAGATGATTACATAGCACAACACTGTGCCACCATGCGCCATGCTGTAGTGGGGCAGCCGTTAGTGCCGCGCGCCTGCTCCACATATTAGGATAAATGAATCAGACAGTCACAGACCTCGTCATTGCAGAGAATCGTTATTGCTTTGCGATTGATGTGAAACTTTTCTTTGTGCGCTGTTTGCTCTCCGCCCGGTGTATTTGGCTCCCTGATTTGTTTCCATGACTCCCTTTTATATTAGAATCCGCCGAGTATTTGAAAGCAATAAGCAAAATGAATCCAAACTATTTACTGCAAATGGAAAACTTTAAATATAGATCTGGATTTGCTGTTCCTGATTTGGCTGTGATTTGCCGTATATACTCCGTGATTAAACCTAAAATCTGGCCACCTGCGGAGCCGAAGCCAAGAGTGGAAATAGCTCCATTTGCCGAACGCTTGCATGTTACACCGCAATCTCACATCAAGCCGATCTCACTGTGAACCTGAATAAAATTCATCTCTTTATGAAAACAAATCAAGGAAACAAAACTCTCTGAACATTTCTGGAAGAGAAACGTGGATATTGTAGAGTTTATCATTGTCCGGGGAGTCATTTGTGCAGCGAAAATAAACCGTATTATAACTCTGATAAAACTCCGTCCGCGCCGGATACCGGGAGTCGTTATGTAACAGCCAGGAGAGAGTTAAGAGAAATTAAACGGCGTTCTGTTCTCTGCTTGTTGTTGCAAATGTGTCTCTGGAAAACATGCATTTACATGCTTTTAACAAATTATATTACTATAGCAGAAATATCCCACTCGATTTACCGTATTAGCATTCGGAGGATGTTGAATGTCTCTTTGAACTCAATGCAAAACTAAAACTTATAGATCCACAACGTTTTATAGGAACTTAAAGTCCTCACTCCAGTGTTTTGCTATTTCAGCACTGGAGGGGTGCTCCTGCCCCCGCCGGTGTTATACTCACCCTCCGGTTTTTTCCATGCTTTTTCAACATCACTCTGGATCCGCGACGATCTGCTGTGACTGTATCTTCTGAATGGACGGAAGGAAGAATTACAAGCTTTAAATGCATTTCTATGAGAGATAGAACAAGGCCAGATCTAGGCCAGAACGAGGACAGAGTGAGGCCAAAATGAGGGTAGAACAAGACCAGAACTAAAACAGAATGAGGCCAGAGCAAGGCCAGAATAAGGGCAGAACTAGGACAGAATGAGATCAGAGCAAGGCCAGAATGAGGACAGAACTAGGACAGAATAGGGCAGAACTAGGACAGAATGAGATCAGAGCAAGGCCAGAATGAGGACAGAACTAGGACAGAATGAGATCAGAGCAAGGCCAGAATGAGGACAGAACTAGGACAGAATGAGGACAGAACTAGGACAGAATGAGGGCAGAACTAGGACAGAATGAGATCAGAGCAAGGCCAGAATGAGGACAGAACTAGGACACAATGAGGGCAGAATTAGGACAGAATGAGATCAGAGCAAAGCCAGAATGAGGACAGAACTAGGACAGAATGAGATCAGAGCAAGGCCAGAATGAGGACAGAACTAGGACAGAATGAGGACAAAACTAGGACAGAATGAGGGAAGAACTAAGACAGAATGAGGCCAGAGTGAGGCCAAAATGAGGGTAGAACAAGACCAGAACTAAAACAGAATGAGGCCAGAGCAAGGCCAGAATAAGGGCAGAACTAGGACAGAATGAGGTCAGAGCAAGGCCAGAATGAGGACAGAACTAGGACAGAATGAGGGCAAAACTAGGACAGAATGAGGGAAGAACTAAGACAGAATGAGGCCAGAGTGAGGCCAAAATGAAGGTAGAACAAGACCAGAACTAGGACAGAATGAGGCCAGAGCAAGGCCAGAATAAGGGCAGAACTAGGACAGAATGAGATCAGAGCAAGGCCAGAATGAGGACAGAACTAGGACAGAATGAGGGCAGAACTAGGACAGAATGAGATCAGAGCAAGGCCAGAATGAGGACAGAACTAGGACAGAATGAGATCAGAGCAAGGCCAGAATGAGGACAGAACTAGGACAGAATGAGGACAGAACTAGGACAGAATGAGGGCAGAACTAGGACAGAATGAGATCAGAGCAAGGCCAGAATGAGGACAGAACTAGGACACAATGAGGGCAGAATTAGGACAGAATGAGATCAGAGCAAAGCCAGAATGAGGACAGAACTAGGACAGAATGAGATCAGAGCAAGGCCAGAATGAGGACAGAACTAGGACAGAATGAGGACAAAACTAGGACAGAATGAGGGAAGAACTAAGACAGAATGAGGCCAGAGTGAGGCCAAAATGAGGGTAGAACAAGACCAGAACTAAAACAGAATGAGGCCAGAGCAAGGCCAGAATAAGGGCAGAACTAGGACAGAATGAGGTCAGAGCAAGGCCAGAATGAGGACAGAACTAGGACAGAATGAGGGCAAAACTAGGACAGAATGAGGGAAGAACTAAGACAGAATGAGGCCAGAGTGAGGCCAAAATGAAGGTAGAACAAGACCAGAACTAGGACAGAATGAGGTCAGAGCAAGGCCAGAATGACGACAGAACTAGGACAGAATGAGGTCAGAGCAAAGCAGAATGAGGCATGAGTGATGATAGAATTAGGGCAGAGCAACACTAGAACAAGGGCAGAATGAGGCCAGAGCAAAGCAAGACTGAATCCAGAATGAAGCCAGAGCAAGGCCAGAACTAGGACAGAATGAGGCCAGAGTGAGTCCAGAATTGGGGCAGAGTAAGCCCAGAACAAGAACAGAACGAAGCCTGAGTGAGGCCAGGACGAGGGCAGAGCAACCAGAACAAGGGCAGAATGAGGCCAGAGCAAAGGCAAAATGAGGCCAGAGCAAGGCTAGATCAAGGATGAATGAGGCCAGAATGAAGCCATAACGAGGCCAGAATGAGGTCAGAGCAAATCCAGAATGAGACCAGAAAGAGGCCATGTGAGGCCAGAATGAGGCCAGATAGAAACGAGAATGAGGCTAGGAGAAGACCAGAATTAGGCCAGAATGAGGAAATAGTGAGGCTCTCATAGAGTTGTATTGAATTGGGACGTTCAGCACCTCCATGAAGCACTGGTGTTGCCAGCAGGTTACAAATCACAGGAGACCGACTGGAGTGATACTGGAAACAGATGAAGGTGGTGGCGGGTGAGTATAAGACTGGGGTCAGGGGACTTCAATGTAAAGCCTCACTCCTGCGGGAAATCATAAACTACACTGGAGTGATGCGTTAAGGTGTTAAGTCAATACTTCTGATAATAGAAGAGTGCCCTTTTATTAATGTGTCCCCAAAACCATCAGGAAACTATTGGGGTCCAGAGGGCGACACAAAAAATCTTAGGTAAATGATATTTCCTGACTGCTTTACAGACCATCACTAACTCACCCCGGGGGGTCCAGACAATAAAATAAATAAGATGCAATTGTAGCAAATTGAGTAAAGTAGACCTGAGCGAATCTTTTGAAGTTCTAAGTTGTCAGCTTTGGCAATTTTTTACCAAAATTTAATCTGTGGAGAATGTATTTGACTTTATTCAACACCTTGTCATGGAAATATTTCAGTACCTTGTCTGAGAACATCATGATTTCGGCAATTAGACCCTGAATCCAGCAATGTATCACTTAGTTTATTGGTTGCAGCATTTTGAGAGTTAGCAGAGGTGAGAGAGCTGCTGCATTCCCTGCCTCGGCTTTCATACAGGCTATGACGTCTCTCCTGATTGGTTGCGCTATCCCATGTGATGGCAGGCATTATGTGGAAGCCCGAGGTGATGGAACCATCTGCAGCCATTTTTGATGGTTTGCAAGAATTGTATTCACCAGGTCTCACAGTACTAGCAGAACTGTCCATCTGCCTCTTGCACAAACAATGCACTAAGGCTGGTGTCACACTGGCGGGGTTTTTTTTTTCAGGTAAAGCCTGTTAGCCCCCAGATTCCCCAGGATTCCCCCGCGTCATTTCCGGCATCGGGTGACGTTCGTACACCCATGCCGCTGTGTACTGCTTCAAGCACCGCATGTGCAATGCGGTGCTTGAAGCCAACAGAGCGGCGTGGGTGTACTGACGTCACCCGATGCCGGAAATGACGCAATTCGCGTCATTACAGCCCAGGCAGCGCCGTGGAGAGCAGGGAGGCGCTGAATACAATATGAATAGAAGATCACGCCTATTAGGGCGTGATCTTATGACGAAGAGGGCCCGCCCAAGGGGCTAAAGAATATGTGTGAACTGTGCTCAAGGACTATATCCGTATCAGCTCTGCAGTGTGTGAACTGTGCGCAAGGTATACTTTTGTTTCCAACCTCACTGTCTCTATGAACTGTTTGCACGTGGGATATTGTAAGATTGAATTCAAGCCTTTGTCTCTGCCTTGTCTTTACCCTACGCCATTAGATTCCTGAGATATCCACACAGGTTGTTAAAGAAGCATTTACTTATCTTGTAAGACAACTGTTGTCATTACGAATCAGTGCACTTTTTTTTTCTCGTTATGTTTTCTTGCAGCTAATTATGCGCTGTTTGTTAGCTGTCTCGTTTTTGGTTCTTATAATCTTGATACAGTGTATTGAACTGTGTATGTATTTGTACTTGGCACTTGTGACACAGCGTAGAATGTCACTAAAGAAGACTAAGAGGTGACACCGTCACCACCTATGGTAATAGAGACGACAGAGTGGTCAGGCAATCCGGGGTCAGTTTTAGGAGATGTCGCAGTACATCAGTAGGAGACAGAGATGTGGTCATATAAGGATCCAAGGTCCGGTATTCCAGGAGAGGAAGACGAGGAATAAAACAGAGGCTGAAACAGGTCACAGTCCAGGGGTCAAAAACCAGAGAAATAAAGGTCAGTAACAGAGATCAGAATAAGCACAAGAGTATGGGCACGCAGCACTTAGTGTACAACTGGTAGAAAACTGGGGAAAGCTGATCAGTTAAGATGTAGCCTCAGCTAACCCCATCCCCACAACAGCTAACCACACCCCCATCACAGCTAACCACACCCAAACCACAGCTAACCCCACCCATACCACAGCTAACCACACCCACACCACAGCTAACCCCACCCATACCACAGCTAACCACACCCACACCACAGCTAACCCTGTCCACACTACAACTAATCCTGCCTACACTACAGCTAACCCCATCCACACCACAGCTAACCACACCCATACCACAGCTAACCCCACCCACACCACAGCTAACCCTGTCCACACTACAGCTAACCCTGCCTACACTACAGCTAACCTCACCCACACCAAAGCTAACCCCACCCACACCATAGCTAAACCCACCTACACCACAGCTAACTCTACCCACACCACAGCTAACCACACCCACACCAGTTAACCCCACCCATACCACAGCTAACCACACCCACACCACAGCTAACCCCACCCATACCACAGCTAACCACACCCACACCACAGCTAACCCTGTCCACACTACAACTAATCCTGCCTACACTACAGCTAACCCCATCCACACCACAGCTAACCACACCCATACCACAGCTAACCCCACCCACTCCACAGCCAATCCTGCCCACACCGCAGTTAACCCTGCCCACACCATAGCTAACCTCACTCACACCACAGCTAACCCCACCCACACCAGGCTTTCAATAGAGCTTGTGCATGGACAGTTAAATGCCAATCACAGCAGGGGGCATTACAGATTGCTGTGCATTTGACAATGTAGTCCAGTAATGGTAATCACCAGGTGATAAAGCCTTCAGTGTAAGTAAACAATAGCACACACTGATAAGAGAGGCACAGTTGATTTTTCTTTTTTAACCCTTACAGCATGCTGTCCTTGGCTTACATAGCAAAAACCTGCTGACAACCTTTAAAAAAGGTGACTCCTGATATTTAAGGTTGTATTTCAATCTCAAACATTAATTTCATACCTTAGACCTTCAGTGCCGCAGTGAATCCTGGGGTGACTGTGCATGCATGACTCTCTCCATCTACTTTCATGGTAAAAAAAAAAAATGAAGGGACACATGTATTTATATCCATTCATGGAGGCACAAGAACTATCAGATATTTTTAGTATATTTTGTAGGAATATCCTTTTTAAGTACCGAATTTTTCAAATTATAAAACATTATTCCCCCAAACTGTGGGGAAACAGATGCAAAAAGTGTAAGGTGAGGTAAAATCGAAAAAAAACAAAATTTCTATAGCACCCATATATCTCCATTCCCTCGGCCTTTAAGTAGTTCCATTTCCCTACACCGGTTGTTGCAGATAGAGTTCAGTCTCTACTTAGACCAGGTGCAGTGAGGATGTGCTGTGTTGTGAGCTGTTCCCTTGCATTGAAGTTGCTTGGTTTTCCCGGTCTGTGGGTGGAGGTAGGGAATGTTAGCCTAGGGCCGGTCAAGAGCAAAGGGCTGCACAAGAGCAGGGCTAAGGTGGAGACTCAGGCCTCTCCACCATCAGGAGTAAAAATAAGAAAGAACAATAAGGCATCTTTCTGCATTTGTCATTTCTGCAGCAAATCTTCCAGAAACAGATGCAAAAAGTGTCAGGCGACGTAAATTGGAAAATAAATACAATTTCTGTAGTGGCCGTATATATCTCCACTCCCTCAGCCTTTAAGTAGTTCCATTTCCCTCCACCAGGTGTTGCAGATAGAGTTCAGTCTCTACTTAGACCAGGTGCAGTGAGGATGTGCTGTGCTGAGCTATGCTGACCTGGGCTGCTGCTGTTCCCTTGCATTGAAGTTGCTTGGTTTTACCGGTCTGTGGGTGCAGGTAGAGGCTTTTAGCCTAGGGCCAGTCAGGAGCAAAGGGCTGCACAAGAGCAGGGCTAAGGTGGAGACTCAGGCCTCTCCACCATCAGGAGTAAAACAAGAAAGAAAAATAAGGCATCTTTCTGTATGGCAACAGTACAAAAAAAATACACAAAAGGAGTCATCAATTATAGAGCAAAAATAAAAACCTGAATTACAAAATGACCCATTCTTAAGCAGAAGTGGCAATTTAAGTAAAATACAGAGTTGTTCTTATTGTGAAATCCACATTTCTAAGAATCTCTGGCAAAATGATACCACCGGCATTTGTCATTTCTGCAGCAAATCTTCCAGAAACAGATGCAAAAAATGTCAGGTGACGTAAAATAGAAAAAAAATACAATTTCTATAGTAGCTGTACATCTCCACTCCCTCAGCCTTTAAGTAGTTCCATTTCCCTCCACCAGGTGTTGCAGATAGAGTTCAGTCTCTACTTAGACCAGGTGCAGTGAGGACGTGCTGTGCTGTGAGCTGTTCCCTTGCATTGAAGTTGCTGGGTTTTCCCGATCTGTGGGTGGAGGTAGGGTCTGTTAGCCCAGGGCTGGTCAGGAGCAAAGGGCTGCACAAGAGCAGGGCTAAGGTGGAGTCTCAGGCCTCTCCACCA
Source organism: Allobates femoralis (assembly GCA_033576535.1). Lineage (NCBI taxonomy): Eukaryota > Metazoa > Chordata > Amphibia > Anura > Aromobatidae > Allobates > Allobates femoralis. The sequence continues at coordinate 126,919,150 of JARQOC010000007.1, forward strand.
TCAAGAGTAAAAACAAGAAAGAAAAATAAGGCATCTTTCTGTATGGCAACAGTACAAAAAAAATACACAAAAGGTGTCATCAATTATACAGCAAATATAAAAACCTGAATTACAAAATGACCCATTCTTAAGCCGAAGTGGCAATTTAAGTAAAACACTGAGTTGTTCTTATTGTGAAATCCACATTTCTAAGCATCTCTGGCAAAATGATACCACCGGCATTTGTCATTTCTGCAGCAAATCTTCCAGAAACAGATGCAAAAAGTGTCAGGTGACGTAAAATAGAAAAAAAATACAATTTCTATAGTAGCCGTACATCTCCACTCCCTCAGCCTTTAAGTAGTTCCATTTCCCTCCACCGGGTGTTGCAGATAGAGTTCAGTCTCTACTTAGACCAGGTGCAGTGAGGACGTGCTGTGCTGTGAGCTGTTCCCTTGCATTGAAGTTGCTGGAGTTTCCCGGTCTGTGGGTGGAGGTAGGGTCTGTTAGCTTAGGGCCGGTCAGGTGAAAAGGGCTGCACAAGAGTAGGGCTAAGGTGGAGACTCAGGCCTCTCCACCATCAGGAGTAAAACAAGAAAGAAAAATAAGGCATCTTTCTGTATGGCAACAGTACAAACAAAATACACAAAAGGTGTCATCAATTATATAGCAAAAATAAAAACCTGAATTACAAAATGACCCATTCTTAAGCAGAAGTGGCAATTTAAGTAAAACACTGAGTTGTTCTTATTGTGAAATCCACATTTCTAAACATCTCTGGTAAAATGATACCACCGGCATTTGTCATTTCTGCAGCAAATCTTCCAGAAACAGATGCAAAGAGGTGGTTTTTAGTGTCAGGTGAGGTAAAGTGGGAAAAAAAATACAATTTCTATAGTAGCGGTATGTAATATTTCGAAATGGAATCTTAGACAAAGCGGCCGCCTCCATGCTGTGTTTTACATTTGTCATTGTGATAAGGGTATTTCAGCTTTGTGAGAGAGCAGCTGAAAGATACATGAACATTTGCTGAATATGCCGGATTTTTTTTTTTTTTTTTCTTCCCTCTTAGAAATTGTTCTGCTCGTTATTCTTGTGATTGTGAGAATGCAGCATGCAGCCGAATCAGGTAAAAAAAAAATGAGAGAGAGCGGCGTCGTGTCCAGCAAATAAAGTCACCTCCTTTTATAAGAAACCCCATCTGCCGCCTCATTATTACAAGCCAGGACTTAGTGGAGCCTATTTCACAATCCTTTCAATCTCAGAACCCCTATGGCAAATAATCTAAGGGTTCGGATCTTGTAAAAGTAACACAAAGGGTGTAACTCGCCAGAAAATTGACAGGTATAATGCACATGTAGCTCGAAAAAAAATCTATGGAGAAATGTAATGTATTCCAGCAGGAGCGGCCGCGGTGCCGGAGAGCCGTCTCTACATACACAACATCATCTACCTGCGTTCCTGCAGCTACAGAGTTATCTCATGAAATAGGGGCAATTTCCCACAATGAAATAAGATACATTCGTCCACCTATTTGTACTGGAAATATGCAGGAAGCCGGGAGGAATATCAGTGTTTATGGATTATTTATAAGGAGATAGAAGCCTCTGAACACATAGATTATATGGAGTGGAGGTCAGATTCTAGTCTACGGGTATGGCAGGCGGACATGTGTGGGCAGACGGGAAATAGGCAACCCCATGGTCACACTCCACTTGGGGCTGTGATAATAATTATTGTAGAATTTGAAGAAACTGAGAGAAAAGCGTTAATTGTATGCCTTATTCCTGTGTGAAGGAACCTCCCGGTCATTGTGTGAAGAGACCTCCCGGGTCATTGTGTGAAGGGACCTCCCGGGTCATTGTGTGAAGAGACCTCCCGGGTCATCGTGTGAAGGGACCTCCCGGGTCATTGTGTGAAGAGACCTCCCGGGTCATTGTGTGGGAGGACCTTCTGGGTCATCGTATGAAGGGACCTCCCGGGTCATTGTGTGGAAGGACCTCCGGGTCATTGTGTGAAGAGACCTCCCAGGTCATTGTGTGGGAGGACCTTCTGGGTCATCGTATGAAGGGACCTCCCGGGTCATTGTGTGAAGGGACCTCCGGGTCATTGTGTGAAGGGATCTCATGGGTCATAGTGTGAAGGCACCTCCCAGGTCATCGTATGAAGGGACCTCCCGGGTCATCATATGAAGGGACCTCCTGGGTCATAGTGTGAAGGGACCTTCTGGGTCATCGTATGAAGGGACCTCCCAGGTCATTGTGTGAAGGGATCTCATGGGTCATAGTGTGATGGGTCTTTGTCTGAAGGGATTTCCCGGGTCATTGTGTGAAGGGACCTCCCAGGTTATCATGTGAAGGGACCTCCCGGTCCTTGTGTGAAGGGACCTTTTGAGTCATCGTTTAAAGGGACCTTCTGGGTCATCGTGTGAAGGGATCTCATGGGTCTTTGTCTGAAGGGACTTCCCGGGTCATCGTGTGAAGGGACCTACCTGGTCATCGTGTGAAGGGACCTCCTGGGTTATCGAGTGAAGGGATCTCATGGGTCTTTGTGTTAAGGAATCTCTTGAGTCATCGTGTAAAGGGACCTCCCAGGTCATCGTGTGAAGGAACCTCCTGGGTCATCGTGTAAAGGGATCTCCTGGGTCATCATGTAAAGGGATCTCTGGTCATCGTGTAAGGGACTCCTGGGTCATCATGTGAAGGGACCTCTTACATCATCATGTGAAGAGACCTCCTGTGTCTTTGTGTGTAGGTACCTCCCGGCTCATCAGGTGAAGTGGTCTCATGGGTCTTTGTGTGAAGGGATGCAGTGGGTCATCGTGTGAAGGTGTAGAACCCTGGAAATGGGGCTTTTCCTTCACTGCTATCCCACAGCGTCCACAGCCGATAGAATGACCACAGACACTGGTCTCGGGGATAACAGCTGCTTTACTTCAGCAGAACGGGAAGATATAACATGGAGTAATTCTTCACAGTTCACATGGGTAGTCCATGGCAGATACAGTTCAGGTTAAAATCTGACACGAATTGAGATTTTGGCGCTTTAAGAACCCGTTTTATTTAAGTTTGCCACAGTAGATGGTTATAAGGAAGTTCAAAGTCTTTCGGTGGCATAAAAGCAGAAGAGGAGATGTATAGCAAGAGTATTTACAGACCTGGAGTCCTGTATCCATTTCACTAGCTTGTCACGGCCCATGCAGAAAATATACTTGAAGCAAATAACGGACAATTGCGGTAAGGTGGGCGACCCTCCATTTCCTCAACACGCGGGCAATAGGTTCTTCTGTACAGATAGTACGACCTAATGCTGGAGAAGGTTTAACCCAGAAGTGATAACCCAGGGTTAAAAAAAGTTAAAAGTCTTTAAAATGCTGTGGACGACCCTCAGCCATTAAAGACAGGAAAATTGTGTCCAAGACTAAGGGGGCTGAGATGGTTCTGTTCTCTGCAATCCTGGTAATTTGCCTAATTTTTGAGATTTTCCTCTTTTATAATCCAGTGCAATATTACAGAGACATAAACCCCGGTCCGGGATCATGAATATTGATGTCGATTAGGGAGAACGGCTGCATCTGGGGCATATCTCGTCTGATTGTAATGTGTCGTCCCAGCAGATTTCATTCCCAGGAGCCGAGCAAGAGAATATATAGTAAAAATAACAAAAGATGAGTTGGTTTATTATGTAAATATGGCGGGAGGAGGAGGAGGATTGTTCGTGCCATTATTGCGCGGTTCTGCATTCATTGTCACATCTACTCTCTGTAAATTGCACTTTATTATCATTTTTAGATGAATATTTGAATATTGTACAATATTTCCCTTTTTATCTCATTTTTTTCCCTTGTTTGTGGAGCAAAAAAAAACGCTCTTTAGCTGTTAATGAGAATATCTGTAGACCATTATCTGAAGATATCTTCACTAAATATATTCATGTTTTCAGCTTTATATGCATAGGGAATACAAAGAGAGAAATGACTTGAAGAAAGTTCTCAGGTTTTATATAACTTTTTCTATACCTTCAAATGTTTAGGAAGAATCTGTGAAGTCAATAAAAGGTCGGGTGGAAGTGACACCTGTGCATCAAGGTACCTGGAGAGACGCAATGACGCCATCAATAAGTGAAATGTGTTATTGGAATGTTACAATGTTGCCAATACTCATTGCAGATACATGTTATTATTCACCAGGGTGGTTGATCATCTATTATCTGATTACCATCGATCCGCCTCTACAGAGGAAATACTGTCAGTTTCCAGGTCCAGAACTTCAGATCTCTCCACAGGTGATCAATGGGATTTAGATCCGGTCATTGCTGCCCTTCAGATCTCTCCAGCACTTTGTTTCCTCCATTTCTGGGCTTTTGATGTTTGGGGCCATTGTCCTGCTGGAGACCCCTGACCTAGGACGCCCCCAGCTTCTGACACGGGCTCTAGATTGTCACCCAAAATCGTTTGTATCTTCAGATTCATGATGCTTGACCACAGTCAAGATCCTCATTGCAAAGAAAAAACAACATCTCTGACCTCCCCCATATGTGACTGTAGGTCCTGTGCTCTTTTCTCTGACCTCCCCCATATGTGACTGTAGGTCCTGTGCTCTTTTCTCTGACCTCCCCATATGTGACTGTAGGCCTCTTTTCTTGCTCATGACTCATCTATTCTCTTGACCTCCCCATATGTGACTGTAGGTCTGTGTTCTTTCTCTGACCTCCCCATATGTGACTGTAGGTCCTTGCTCTTTCTTCTGACCTCCCCCATATGTGACTGTAGGTCTGTTCTCTTTCTCTGACCTCCCCATATGTGATTGAGTCTGTGTTCTTTTCTCTGCCTCCCCATATGTGACTTAGTCAGTGCTCTTTTCTCTGCCCCATTGTGATGTAGTCTGGCTCTTTTCTCTGCCCTCCCCATATGTGACTGTAGGTCCTGTGCTCTTTTCTCTGACCTCCCCCATATGTGACTGTAGGTCCTGTGCTCTTTTCTCTGACCTCCCCCATATGTGACTGTAGGTCCTGTGCTCTTTTCTCTGCCCCTCCACCATATGTGACTATAGGTCCTGTGCTCTTTTCTCTGACCTCCCCCATATTGACTGTAGGTCCTGTGCTCTTTTTCTCTGACCTCCCCATATGTGACTGTAGGTCCTGTGCTCTTTTATAAGCCCCCATATGTGACTGTAGCCTGGCTCTTTTCTCTGTCTCCCCCATATGTGACTGTAGGACCTGTGCTCTTTTCTACTGGAATCCTTCCCTCTACATATGTGACTGTGCCGTGCTCCTTGCCCCCTTTTGACTTCTGGACCTTTCTGACCCCATATGTGACTGTAGGTCCTGTGCTCTTTTCTCTGATCTCCCTCATATGTGACTGTAGTCTGTGTCTCTTTTCTCTGACCTCGCCCATATGTGACTGTAGTCCTGGCTCTTTTCTTGATCTCCCCCATATGTGACTGTAGGTCCTGTGCTCTTTTCTCTACTATACTGTCCGCTTTCTCACCCCCTATACTATCATGATCCTTTGACTGTAGGTCCTGTGTTCTTTTTTTCTGACCTTCCCCCCATATTGACTGTAGGTCCTGTGCTCTTTTCTCTGCCCTGCACCATATGTGACCGTAGGGTAGGTCCTGTGTTCTTTTCTCTGTCCACGCCATATGTGACTGTAGGTCCTGTGCTCTTTTCTCTGCCCTCCGCTTGAGAACTGGTTCCTGCCATTTACCTGGGTATCTCAAGTGGCGGATTAACCATGTGAAGGACAATGTGCAGGCCCAGGGATGTGCCTCAGCCCTTTCATGGGAGGGCCTTTACCAGAGACGTAAAACTGTTTGCCCGCCCCAATTGCCACCAAACAACCTAGGGGGCGGGCCAAAGACTAAACTACCCCTTCCAGAAACTGGAAATGACGGCAGGGAGGAGCAACGCAACAGAGGTCCAGCGACAGGACAGGTCAAAAAATCTACTAGAACCCAGGAGTCAAAAACCGGCACAGTCGGGGCAGAGCGAGATGACCTGAGGCCCTATCTGATGACAGCGGCAGCGAGACCAGAGTGGAGTCCGAGGAAGCTGAGGAGTCCTCCACCAGCCAAGCTCCAAGGGGAGGATGACCGGAGAGTCGACATAGAGGAAGTCGGGGCATACGGGCTCTGCGACGTGTGGCAGGGTCCCAGGAGCACGGACCGATTGAACAGGTCAGTGCAGCCGCCATGACAGGTCATCGGGATCCCTACCACAATGACCGGGTTAGCTATGAGCGGCACGCAAGGCCAAGAGGATGGTACAGCCCTGTGTGTTTACAAGTGTGCGGACTAGAGACTGCAAAACCCTGTCATGTAAATAGTTGTGTAAAGACTGCCTTTTTTCTGTGAATTACGGTGACTCATAGACTTTAATGAGGACTACACCATTATGTTTATGTTTGAGCCTGGACTATGATCTTAAGCCAGAGACTCTGAGTGTGTATTAAAGCAGTGCAGCAGTGACAAAGGACCTTTGCTTGGTGACGGACAATCACCGCTGGGTCTGCATGATGTGTATACTGCTCCCGTTGGACCGCAGTTAACATTACAAGAAATGCGCCTCCCGGACGGTAAGAAACCAAGTATACTTAATGTTATTATTAAAATGTTTATTGTTTATATAAAAATATAAAAGCTCTGTACCGGGTAGGGGTAGGAACACTTGAGGACAAGTGTATTTCACCAAGGGGGAATGGGTGCCACTGGTCAGAGCACCACTAAGGGTACTGCACCCAGACCAGCGTGTGTGGTATCCCTGTAGTCAGTGAATGGGAGGTTAATATGTGGCTTATTCCTGTCATCCACACACCCTTAGCTCAGGGGACTACAGGATTAAATCCTCTGGTAGGAGACACAGCCCCAGTGGGAGGAGTGCAGGGCACGTAGTTTGAGGGCGGGAGAAGTTAGAGGCAGTGAACGTCTGAGGAGAGAGACAGAGAAGAAGGAAAAGGAGCCTGAGTGAGGAAAGGGATCTTCCAGGGAAGAGCAGCAGGTGTCATAGCCTGGAGAAGGCCCGAGTGCGGCGTGAAACGGCCCGTTGCTTTTTTTTTAGGGGAATATCCATCCTCCTCCCTGCACCCCTGAACATGCATTTATGCTGTTTTTATGATATTTATCTAAAATACATCTAAAATAAAAGATTGATCCTGGAGACCGGTGAGTGCTGCCATCTATCTGTTCTGCTGAATATCTCAAGATACACTCTGTAACCTGGTAGTGCACCAAACGTGTCTAGGACGCTGACAGGAGTCAGAGGTAAATTAACAGCAGCTGTGTGAGCTCTAGTCTGGAGCAAGGCCTGCAGAAAGGAGACTGAGGACAGCGAGCAGTGCCCGGCATCTACATAAAGTAAGTATGACTGTAGGTCCGGTGCTCTTGTCTCTGCCCAACCCCATACCCTATGTGACTGTAGGTCCTGTGCTCTTTTCTCTGCCCTCCACCATATGTGACTGTAGGTCCTGTGCTCTTTTCTCTGCCCTCCCCCATATGTGACTGTAGGTCCTGTGCTCTTTTCTCTGACCTCCCCCATATGTGACTGTAGGTCCTGTGCTCTTTTCTCTGACCTCCCACATATGTGACTGTAGGTCCTGTGCTCTTTTCTCTGACCTCCCACATATGTGATTGTAGTTCCTGTGCTCTTTTCTCTGACCTCCCCATATGTGACTGTAGGTCCTGTGCTCTTTTCTCTGACCTCCCACATATGTGACTGTAGGTCCTGTGCTCTTTTCTCTGACCTCCCTCATATGTGACTGTATGTCCTGTGCTCTTTTCTCTGACCTCCCACATATGTGACTGTAGGTCCTGTGCTCTTTTCTCTAACCTCCCCCATATGTGACTGTAGGTCCTGTGCTCTTTTCTCTGACCTCCCACATATGTGACTGTAGGTCCTGTGCTCTTTTCTCTGACCTCCCACATATGTGACTGTAGGTCCTGTGCTCTTTTCTCTGACCTCCCCCATATGTGACTGTAGGTCCTGTGCTCTTTTCTCTGACCTCCACATATGTGACTGTAGATCCTGTCCTCTTTTCTCTGACCTCCCACATATGTGCCTGTAGGTCCTGTTGTCTTTTCTTTGTCAGACTCATTCTGTTTTCGGTAAACAGTAGAATGATTCTCTTTACCAAAAAGCTCTATCTTGTCTCATCTGTCCACAAGATGCTTTCCTAGAAGGATTTTGGTTCCTCATTTACATTTTATCTTTTATATATCTCTCTGTCAGCAGTAGGTCCTCCTCGGTCTCCTCCTTAGCGTTTTATGCCATTCACATGTGAGCAGATAGTTCTTGCTGACACTGATGTCCCCTGATCCTGCAGGACGACTTGAATTTCTGTGGAACTTGATTGGAGCTTATCAACCATCCGGGCTATCCTGCATTACAACCTTTCATCCATTTTTCTCTATTGTCCACGTCCAGAGAGATTAGCTACAGTGCCATGGGTTGTAAACTTCTTCATTATGTAGGCATCGTGAACAAAGAAATATGAAGGTCTCTGGAGATGGACTCTTCGTGTTTTCTTGTCCTCAGCCAGTTCTCTTCTCTTTTTGTCCTCCATGCTTAGTGTGGCACACACAGACACACAGTGCAAAGACTGAGGCAACTTCTCCCCTTTTTATCTGGTTTCAGGTGTGATTTTCATATTGCCCATATTGTCACGTGTCAGTGTGAACGAGCATCACATGCTGGAAGCAAAATTGTTTACCCACAATTTTGGAAGGGTGCCAGCAATTTTTTGTCTGGCTCATTTTGGGGGTTTGTGTGAAATGTTCTCCAATTTGCTTTTTTTGTGTGTTGTTCCAATACACACAAAGGAAACAGACAATGTGTATAACAAAACATAGGGAGATACTTCATTTTCTGGAACAATTTTAAGTGTGCCAACACTTTTGGATATGACTGTAATACAAGGAATCCAGAAAAGGAAACCTGCTCCCTACTTTTAGGCTGAGGTTCCGCTTGCGAGAGATCGGCACGTCTCACATCGCATGACCCGGCACGGCTACCTGCTCTCTGGACAGGAGCATGTCAGCTTCATGTATTTCTATGCAGCTCCAGGCTCCTGTCCAGAGAGTGGGCAGCCATACCTGGTGATGCGATGCGAGACACAAGCGACTCTCTCCCATCACTCTTGCAAGTGAAACCCTCGGCCTCGGGTTAAGGATTTCAATTTCTCACAATACAATTTGGAAGACATGTTGGAAAACCTTAGGTTACAATTCATATCCCAACCACTAGGTGGCCACATGTAGACACATGTTGCATATGCATAAACATCTCCCAACAGAGTATCCCAAATCATGTTTATTTTTTAAAAGATGGTCAGAGGATAGGTATGAAAAGCCATATGTCTGAGGAGCCCTGTACTATATTGCTCTTCTCCCCGCCAGCCTTACACCAGGATCAGTTTTGTTCCGTGTTCCTTTAATGTTTCCGCTCTTTCAGAGGATTGACATTTCATATTTAGACCAAAACATCACCTTTCACTGCGCAACAGTCTCCCGCGCTGATGATTAATGGCCGCCGCTCACAAGGAAGACGTCTTACATCCCTCTCTGTCGCTGACTACGTCTTCGGGAATCACCTCCACCGGTGAAATCTCTTTTGTCAAGTCACTAATGTTCAGCTCATCCCATCAGCCGCTCCCGGATCATCCTTATACCTTTATGTATCAGTGACTGTCCAAATGTGAGGAACGCACCAGGAGGCAAAAATACAGAAGACGTGAAAGGGATAAAGATCAACTATAAATCTCCCATCTACTGCACATAATGCCGCTACGAGGACATCATGAATTATGGCGTTAATTGTAGTCATTTGAAAGGGTAACGCAGGTCCCATCACCTTCAAGCAGGGCAATGTGTAATACAGCAATGTCCAAGTAAATGCAGTGTGGATTTTTGCAGGCAATGGTTAATAGCAGCAGGGGCGGACCTACCGTGGTGCAGCTGGTTCAGCTGCACCAGGGCCCCGACCGGCTAGGGGGCCCCTCAAGCCTGCAGGGGGCCCCAGCCGACCCCCATGACCCCCGCAGGCTACGGTAGGAGATGCAGCAGCTATAGCACCCCCCTCCCCTCGCCGACATCCGCTAGCAGACCCCACCCCGCTCCTGCACCAGGTCCCTTTTGGCACAAGGTCCGCCACTGAATAGCAGCAGTAACAAAGAGGTAAATGCAAATTGGAGACGCATGTGAAGAGACTGTTACCTGACAGGGGACAAGGTGTGAACTGTAGGTAACTTGTATGCTCAAAGCTTGGTGTGGACAACCAGAGGTGGAGTAAGAGTTGCCAGGGCCCCGGGCGGTAGCCCAGATTGCCCTCATTATAATCCACCCTGTGGACAACACCTTACAAGTGCGATTTAGCTATGAAATAGCTCTGGTTGTGGCAGGTACATTAGTAGCAAGGAGATGATAAACTTCTGCTGGTGCTCAGCCAAGTGAAGTAGAGTAAGTCTCCTGATTACCTTGAGGCCACTGTAGACAATGCTAAAGAAGCCTTCCCGAAAAATGTTATGTGATGGAAATGCAATAAAATACTTAATAATCGCCATCTCCCTGTTTCCAGCACCACTCCAGTCCTCTTCTTAGGTCCCATTCCACACTGCGTTTTTGAGGATCTGTGTCTATATGTTTTAAAACAGATAGCCAGGGATCCGTTTTGGCCTCCTATGTACCCCATGGGCACGGGTTGGTCCCATACGGCCATCTGTTTGTGTCATTTTTTGTCAGGGATCCATTTGTGCACACGTTTATCATGTAGCCAGAATCGGAAATTGTTGCGATTTTAGGCTGCCTTCAAAAAAGCGGACACAAACGGACAGAAACAAACCCGTCGTGGTACCGCGTCAAATAGCATGGGGGTATATGGAGAACGGGATCCGTGAAAAAAATGGATCCGCAAAAACGAGCCTGTTTTACTGTTAAACTGGAGCATGCTCGGGAGCAAGTTACAGCTCCTTCCAGTCGCCTAATCTCTGGTAAGCACCTTCACATCACGTTTTTTGCACATCCGGGGTGATCCTTGAATTTCAAGGATCACACGGACAGGCATGGACATATGGCTACAGATGCCACTGATGCCCACGGATCCATCATCAGTTAGCAGAGATAGGGCTGCACCTTCCTTCTGAGCATGCGCGGTACAGCAAATTGGATCTGTTTCTGATCTGATTTTTTTATCAATATGTTTTGATCCGTCACCATAGAGCTCCATGGTATTTGAAACTGAACGCAACGGATTACGTAAATACTGTCAAATACCCAGATATCTTTATGTGCAAATGCATAAATATATAGGAGATACAAACGCAAATAGGGCTATATCTTGAGGAGATACATGAAAAGTAATGAGAGAAGTCTGCTCACCTGTGGGTTGCGTGAGATCCAAATTAGTGTAGCATATGGCTGCAGCAGCCCAAAGATACAAATGATGCTTTGGGGGAGAAAGAAGGTTAAAATTGTGCTAGAAAAAAAACATCAAATGTGGGACCTGGATTATAATCTACGTGTTTCAGAGATGAATTCCTTCCTCAGGACAATCACCATGATGAAGGGAGGAGTTTATCCCCAAACATGTAGAATACAAAATATCATATTTTAAGTTTTCTTTCAATGGCTAGCGCAGTTTTAACCCTTCTTTCTCCATTGAAGCATCATTTATTGCAAATACAAGTGATAGCAGTGTAGACTCCAGAACAAACGAATCGAAAGCAGAATGTTAAAGCTGAGATTTGTAGTGGTGTATCATGTACGCGTTTCAGAGATGGACTCCTCCCTCACATGAGGTGATGTCATGCCTGGAAGCAGGAGGAGTCCCCACCTAGGTAACACCAGCATGCAACACTTTCCTGACTCCAAGCCAGAAGGGGGAGCTCTAGAACCTGACTTCAGGGGAGCTGCCTTGGTTCTGGCACAGAGGAGGGGTTAGGCAGAATGTCTGAGAGAGGGAGAGAGAGGACGTGAGGAGAAGTGCTCTGGAGAGTGGAGCTGCGAAAGAGCCCACCCGGAGTGGAGCGCTGGAGTAAGGATGCCAGAGTCCTTGGCTGTGCAGGCACTGTACGTCCCGACAGCCAAATCTGGAAGGACAGAAGGCTGCAAGTCTCCTGGCCACACCGAGCACCTGGCGGCACAGCAGCATTCTGAGAGCCGGAGTAACCACTTGATTGTGCTATCTGTGAGGGGCTCATGCTGCCTGTCATACGGGTCAGAACCAACACGCAGGAAGAGGCCACAGCATAGCTACAGGCAGCAGGGACCCAAAAGGAGAGCGCAGCAGGAAGGTCTCCAATCCCACCTGACGAGAAGGATCCCCGAATGCTTCCAGACTACCAGGACCTCATCTACCACCTGTAACCAGTGCCCCAGACTGCACCAACACCTGCCAAGTAAGGGTACCGGAAACTGCATCCTTCTGTGTCCTCTACTTATTTGCCGCACCCTCTGTCCTACACCTCAATGACCATCACCACTGTTTCACTTATCCCTGGGGCCCACCTCCACCTGTGGGGAGAGATACCATCCAGGCTGCATCACCATCTGCTCCAGTGGTCCTGATCGGCATGTCGGCCATCCCTGGCCGAACACCACAGGTGGCGTCACGAATATCCCCTGTAACCCACCGTGATCTCCCCAAAGACTGACCGACCTGGTTCCGCGTACCCGACGGCCCTTGTTGGCGTCACAGTTCTCCTTATATCACCAGAACTGTCATTCAAGGAGGAGTCTCCACCCCACCAGAAACCAGGAAGAGAGGAGAAGGTAACTTCAGAGCTCTGAGCTGCTCAGGAGAAAACCTTCTATTATCCAGCACTGGAGGCTTCTTCAGGATCCATCACATGACTTCTAAGGTGTCATGCGGGATTCCCGAGGACCCGATGTATGATCTTTGGCTCCACACTTAGGTTCAGACCTCTCCTGTAGACGCAGGTTATAAATGATTGTGTTCCCCTGTTTGATCTGGATCGCACCGCGCGTGCGGGATCTTTGATTTATATGACTATTTCGCCTGCCATATGCCATGTTTGTGTGCGTTAACGGGGGGCTGTGATCGGACCCTCATCCTAGTGTTATTTCTGCAAACGTGAGGAAGTTTTTCTTCTGAAGCCCAGGTTATTAAGCACCCCCACAGCAACTGTTCCTGCCCGGAGTGTGAGGCGGGCACGGTGCCAGTCATATCTCATTCACTCAGCACATTTGGGTACAATACACAGAACATATGGAAAGGAACAGCAGTTTAGAGTAAATGTCCTTCATGAAGGCTGAAAACAGGAGAACCTGCAAGAATAACAATCATGGGGGATAAAGACGTAGCATATGTAGAGCCATTATTATCAGTCTCCCAGTATAAACATGGCTGTGTTAGGGGGGGGGGGATACGCAGCGTATCAGGCACCGCGGGGCCCCTCCAATAAAAGCCGATGCCGTCATGTATTAGTAGCTACTGTTTGTACAGACCACTCCGGCGGGAAAGAGGGGAGACCTCCGAGAAAGCCCCCCGATCACAAGAAGATCCTTATTTAACCCTTAAAGGATCAGGATATTATTTTATTTATTTTAAATACTAATTTAAATACTAACTTGTTTCTTTTCCACAATAAAGTCAGGACAAATTTGTTATTTTTTTATACACATAATTTAATTTAATAATAATTTAATATTATTTTATATTAATAATGTAATCATAATAACCAATTTTTTTTATATCCATAATTTAATTTAATAATGATTTAATATGATTTAATATTAATAATGTAATAATAATAACAATTAATATAAATTAATTATTTAATAATCATTTACGGTAATATTAATGAATAATGTAATAATATCATAATTAATGAACTAATAATTTAATAATTTACACAATTAATTTAGCCTGAAAAATGAGGATAAAAATCATTGAGGCAAAAACCGTCCCTCTTCCCATCGTCTTTTGGGTTTAATTTTATATCCTGTGGTTGATGCAATTATGACGATACCAAAAGATGTTTTTATATTTACTATTTAAAATAAGATAAAAATTGGTTTGTGCCATATTTTGGGACCTAGAAATGATTCTGAGGATACAGCTGTGAACAGTGGGCCCCAGTGCAAAAGCTCCAACCGGGGGCCCCCAATTATTGCAAATCTTTAATTGCAACCCCTGAACCCTATGTGGTTACACCCCTGGCTGTGTATGTAGTTACACCCCTGGCTGTGTATGTGGTTACACCCCTGGCTGTGTATCATCTGGGGTTACGTACGATCGTCTCAAGGGTTCAAATCCAGATTCTGCATTTTTGTGTCACCTTTTGTCACAAACCTCCATGCCTATCCTTCCCCCAGCAAAATGTATGAGAATTCTCAAGTGTTGTGCCTTGGTCGTGCAGGCCGGGTACTCGGTAGCCAGGCAGGCAGTCTATCAGGGATATCACAGTGCCAATTGCCCAGCACCGTGGCCCTGACCGTACAAGTGATAGTGGGTATTTGCAGGGGATAACAGCTTATAATTTAATGTGACGCCAGCTGTAGTATCTGGTTAGTAGTGACCAGTACTACTTATGGGGTACCCAGAAGATATATGGTAGAGCAGCTAGATGGAGCACTCCCCTCAGCAGGAGTGAGCCTCTGGGGTGATGATGGGGATCGTAGAGTGAGGCACATCAGACAGAGACAAGGAGGCAGAGGAGCACAGTCTCTACCTTTAATGATGTTTGGTAATAGGTTGAATCCAGGGTACTGCCACCAGGCCCAGGGTACAGTCGGTCCAGAAGCAAGTGAAGTTTGCTGCACTAAGTGGATAGAATAAACCTTTCTTCTCTGCCCTCCTATTTGTGAATCCAACAGCTTATGAGCTGATCTGCTTCCCTGCTTCTCTTCTTCTGAAGCTGCTCCAGCCAGCATGTATTGCGAGCCCCTTTTTAAGCTGTTCCTTAGTCCAGCTCTGAGCTCTCTGTAATGTGGCGTGGCTGCTGCTGTAAGGGTGATCAGAGGACCTGCAGTCCCTCAGCCTCCAGATTCTGCTACCAGAGTTTGCAATCTCTGAATAGCCTAGGACTCTGGTGTTCTCCTCTCGGTGTATTCCTAGAGTGAGCTTACACAGCTCCAGCTCCAGGCATGTTCTCCTGCCTTCTCCTCATGCTTCTCCTTCCTTCTCACTCACTACACTAACCCCTCCACCCCCAGCCAAAAGAAGCAGTCACCCCAGAATACTAGGTGTTTGTGCTCCCCCTTCTGGTCAGGGATCATGCTGTGTGTGAGTGCATGGGTTTACTTAAGGGAGGGAACTCTATTTACCTCTGGACATAATACCACCACCGGTTAGGAAGGCGATACCACTGTGGCAACTGGACCGCAGGGGCGCCACAGTTGCACCCACAATGCTTTTTTTTCTTGCACTTTAAGTGCATATTGTGGTCAAGACAAAAGTATGAGCGTCAATTGTATGGGGTGTTTTTTGCACAAATCCTTAAACTGCACATTAACCCCATATTTGCAGGGTAATATCATTTTTCCCCTTTAATATTTTAAGTTATTATTCCACTATAGCAAAACATAAAAGAGCACAAGAAAAATGGTAATAAATCAGTAATGCAGTCATTTTACATTTACAGTATTTTCTATATTTTTTCACTTTTTATTATTCCATTATACATGAAACAGAATAAGGAAAATAAAAAAAATGTAATAAATCAGCGGTTTATAATTGACATTACAATACTCGGCCGGTGACGTCATCGGGCTCCATTACTGGATTAATAATTAACACTTTCTAAACATCGGCCTGTCCAGGACCCAATAAATCATGCTGATATATGAATGTTTTCTAAGCAGATGAAGAATGTGACTGTATATATCCTACAGATAATAGAGTGATCCCAGGCTGCTCGGTAAGTATGTGACCCCCCCCTCCTCCCCGGTTGCTCTATAGGATTGTGATTAATCTCCTGCCGCAGCCGACAATTTACATGTTGAAATGAGTGAGAAATGACAAGTGGGGATTCGGCCCTTGCACAAATAACCGTATGACGGCTGCGAACATGTAATTGGGAGGATAGTAAAACATGAGCGGTTCGGCGGCGGCGGCTGACCCCGGGGTTTGCATTCAATCCGAGCATGACACTTCCCTCCCGAGATTAGCCGATCCGTAATACCTGCAGACACAATATATTGTTTTCTTTTCATTTAGACCTGAATAATATCTTATGTTCTGCTCCCCCCCCCCCCCCCCAACATTCACCTCTCCGCAGCCGACAAGACCCCGAGCACAATGTACAAATAAACCAGCCGCGCCGCGCCATTCCCACACCGGAGAAAAAGCAATTCACCCACCGCCTGTGTATACACCGCTCTGTAAGGAGAGAGCCAAAGCTTTTGTCAGGAGGCGACTGCTTAATGTTAATTACAGCTGACACCTTTACATCGAGTTATGTAAGAACAGGTCCGGGGGTCTCCGGGGAGGAGGAAAGCACAAAACACAATGGATGGAGAAAAACCGGTCCAACACCTCTCCATTAAGAATAACCAAGATTTATCACAAATATGTATATGGGCTACGGGCAACTCAACAATGAAGTCACTGGACGAGGTCTTCACATCAAGGAACATTTCACTGGTGATGAAGACACGGCTCGTACATAGCCTGGTCTATTCTGTAGTAACATTTCACTGGTGATGAAGACACGGCTCCTACATAGTCTGGTCTATTCTGTAGTAACATTTCACTGGTGATGGAGACACGGCTCGTACATAGCCTGGTCTATTCTGTAGTAACATTTCACTGGTGATGAAGACACGGCTCGTACATAGTCTGGTCTATTCTGTAGTAGTTACGACAAGGACACATTTGAGATGGACGTCGATGAACTGGAAGGTGTAAAGGACTTCACCCTACTCGGATCAATGATCACTCAAGATGCAGCGACGACATCGGACGTCAATAGGAGAAAAGCTACGGGCAACTCAACAATGAAGTCACTGACGAGGTCTTCACATTCAAGGAACATTTCACTGGTGATGAAGACACGGCTCGTACATAGTCTGGTCTATTCTGTAGTAGTTACGCTGAAGACACATTTGAGATGGACGTCGATGAACTGGAAGGTGTAAAGGACTTCATCCTACTCGTATCAATGATAACTCAAGATGCAGCGACGACATCGGATGTCAATAGGAGAAAAGCTACAGGCAACTCAATGATGTCACTGGATGTGGTCTTCACATCAAGGAACATTTCACTGGCGATGAAGACACGGCTTGTACATAGTCTGGTCTATTCTGTAGTAACATATGGAAGAGACGCCTGGACGATAAAGGAACAAGACAGAAGAATGCAATGTGGGTGGTGTGTATATTTTGTACTAAATGTGTGTAGAGTGTCAAAGATATTGACTACTGCCAGTTATGACAAGGACACATTTGAGATGGACGTCGAGGAACTGGAAGGTGTAAAGGACTTCACCCTACACGGATCAATGATCACTCAAGATGCAGCAATGACATCGGATGTCAATAGGATAAAAGCTATGGGCAAATCAACAATGAAGTCAGTGGACGAGGTCTTCACATCAAGGAACATTTCACTGGTGATGAAGACACGGCTCCTACATTGTCTGGTCTATACTGTAGGACCATATGGAAGTGATACTTGGATGATAAAGAAACACCTTCATAATGTAGAACAGGAGAAGGATGTTATCAATACCATGGATGGCAAGAAAAACAAACATCAATTCTGGAACAAATCTAGCCCGACATATCTCTGGAAACAAAGATCACCAAGCTATGACTTGTCTACACATCATATGAAAAGAGCAATAACCGAGAAGGACATCATGGTGGGAAGAATAGAAGGAACAAGGTGAAGAGGAACACCAGCAACCAGATGGCTTGATACTATCAAGATAACAGTGGAGAACACCCTGATGGACCTATCTAGGCTTAGAGAAGACCCTGGTAGACCTATGTAAGCTTGGAGAAGACCCTGGTGGAGCTTTCTAGGCTTGAAGAAAACCATTGTGGACCTATCTAGACTTGGAGAAAAACCTGGTGGACTTATCTAGGCTTGGAGAAGACCCTGGTGGACTTACTATCAGGATCTTCTTCAAGGCTAGATAGGTCAACCAGGGTCTTATCCACCTTTATCTTGATAGCACCAAGTCATTGGATTACTGGTATTCTTCTTCACCTTGTTCTTTCTATTCTGACAATGATGTCCTTCTCCAGTGATTGCTCTCTTCATATGATGTGTAGACAAGTCGTATCTTGGTGATCTTGTTTCCAGAGATATGTCGGCTAGATTTGTTCCAGAATTGATGTTTGTTCTTCTTGCCATCCATGGTATTGATAACATCCTTCTCTAGCTCCACATTATGAAGGTGTTGATTCTTCTTCTGTCTTGTTCCTTTATTGTCCAGGTGTCACATTAGTATGGTACTATAGAATAGAGCAGACTATGTACGAGCCGTGTCTCCATCACCAGTGAAATGCTCCTTGAAGTGAAGACCTGTCCATTGATTTCATTGCGGATTTGCTCATAGTTTTTCTCCTATTGAGTTCTGGTGTCGTCGTTGCATCTTGAGTGATCATTGATCCGAGTAGGGTGAAGTCTTTACCACTTCCAGTTCATTGCTGTCCATCTCACATGTGTCCCGGTTGCACCTGGCAGTAGTCACATGTGTCCCGGTTGCACCTGGCAGTAGTCACATGTGTCCCGGTTGCACCTGGCAGTAGTCACATGTGTCCCGGTTGCACCTGGCAGTAGTCACATGTGTCCCGGTTGCACCTGGCAGTAGTCACATGTGTCCCGGTTGCACCTGGCAGTAGTCACATGTGTCCCGGTTGCACCTGGCAGTAGTCACATGTGTCCCGGTTGCACCTGGCAGTAGTCACATTTGTCCCGGTTGCACCTGGCAGTAGTCAGTATCTTTGACACTATACACACATTTAATACAAAATATACACTATACACATTGAATACCCAACAGCAAACAGCCACTTTTACCGGTTGTCTCCAGAGCTACAATCATCAGATCTCCTATATTGCATGGATCGTCTATGATAAAACAAATACCCTGTTTGCACAACACAAGTGCGCATTCATCCGCTAGTAATGGGCCGTGATGGCAATATACTGCGGCCGCTTCCTCTACATTGGACTTAACCTTTCTGAAAGCGGGTAGACAGTAAACCTCCATTGCGTTAATTTCCAGAGCATAACACACAGATCAGTGTATGAGAAATATATCAGACACATTAGTATCGCTGCAATAAAGGTTTCTTCTGGAATCAAGGTCAACATAATTTCTAAACAGATGTAATCTTCAGCCACTTTAGCAGAAAAAAGCGTCTTACAAAATGGAAAAAAAGAAATAAAAACGAGTTCAGGAGAAAAATGTTTGATACAAAAGATGTTCAGTTCCCAGAGTCTGTCATCACCAAAATGACTGAAAACTGAGCTCAGGCAATAGGGTGAGGACATGTAAGAGGTTGACGTCATGTATGAGGCTGAGGTCATAGAAGAGGCTGAGGTCATAAATAAGGCTTAAGTCATGCAAGAAGCTGAGGTCATACATGAGGCTTAAGTCATGCAAGAAGCTGAGGTCATGCAAGAGGCTGAGGTCATACAATAGACTGAGGTCATGCAAGAGGCTGAGGTCATGCAATAGACTGAGGTCATGCAAGAGGCTGAGGTCATACAATTGGTTGAGGTCATACATGAGGCTGAGGCTATAAAAGTAGCTGAAGTCATACAAGAGGCTGAGGTCAGGCACGAGGCTGAGGTCAGGCATGAGGCTAAGGTCAGGCATGAGGCTGAGGTCAGGCACGAGGCTAAAATCATGCACGAGGTTGAGGTCAGGCATGTGTGGCACCCCAGGGTTCATGTGCCACAGTAACACCACACAACCCACAGCACTACACTAGCGCCTCCAGGCCAGAAGGGGGAGCTAAAGCTGCTTCCCTATATATTCTGGTGTGGAGAGGAAGTGGCAGTTAGTTCAATGCAGGGCAGCACTGAGGAAGAAAGACCTGGGTGCAAAAGGGCTGCGTTAGGCTCACCCCACGGTCCACTGTCCAGATCCAGGCCAAGCCAGGGTCTGAGGAAAAGGAGACAGAGCAGAGAGGAACACACCTGGGAGACCGAGTCCCCTGAGACTCACCCCAGAGAAGTGCATAGAACGGATACCGGATCCGATACTGTGCCTGACACAAACAACACAGTGTACACCGGACTAGTGAAGGTCCCACATCTTCACTGTACCACAGCGAAGCAATACGGCGGGGTCAGGAACACGGGACAAGACTCAAGTTGCCTAGCAGATTGGTAACCGTGAGGGGAGTAAGGGCCGGCAGCTTAGCTAAAGCAGCAGCAGGGCCACACACACACAGCGCAGAAACAGGGAGCCAAAGGACCCGGTCAGGGTGGGAGCAACCCGGCCCCTGTACAGACTCCGTGGACAGTACTCAGCTGATGTACCATCTTCAGTAAAAGACTTGGAAAACTACAAAACCGTGAGTTTGTGTAATACTTGCAAAGACTGTTCTCCCTCACAAACTGTTTCATCACTACTGCCCCCAGGACCAGGCTCTGGCCGTGGAGAGCCGTCACATCACAAGCTGCCATCCATCATCCCTGGAGGTTCTGCAGCAGCAGTGGTCACCCTGACCACATATCGCGGGTGGCGTCACGACTCTATCCCCTGTAAATAACCCCCAACCGTTACTTGTGGGCTCAGGACACGGTCCGGACCAAGACCGCCATGATAACCCCCGTGACACCCCGGTCCGGTACCGAGTACCCCGTCCCAGTGGGCTCCACACATAAAGTTGAGGTTAGGCATGAGGCTGAGGTCAGGCATGAGGCTGAGGTCAGGCATGAGGTTGAGGTCAGGCATGAAGCTGAGGTCAGGCATGAAGCTGAGGTCAGGCATGAGGATGAAGTCAGGCATGAGGTTAAGGTCATGCAAGAGACTGAGGTCAAGTAAAAGGCTTAAGTTATGAAAGAGGCAGAGGTCATACAAAAGGCTGAGGTCATCTAAGAGGCTGAGATCATGAAAGAAGTTGAGGTCAGGCACTAGCTGAGGTCATGCAAGAGGCTGGGGTCATGGAAGCGGCTGAGGTCTGCCTGTCCCTTTTCCCTTTGTGTTGTGATATTGTATAGGTGATACTAGAGTCCTCGCTGGCTTCCACACTTGCAGGATGATTTCAGGGCCAGTGAAGCCAAGGCACGTGACAGTGATCGGGGAGGGGGAGGTGTTTGGGAAGGACCTGTATAGGAACATTAGGGAGCATAGGGCAGAGACTCAGGTGAGTACCAGGAGGTGACCCCTCTCCCAATCATGAGGACAGGACCTTCCTTCTATATCATCCCTATTGTCACCCCTGTGTTGCGGTGTATTGACTTCTCTTTAGGACCACACGTTTTGATGTCATCAACAGGTGCTGGTTTGCTTGGCAACTCTAAGAGAACCACAGCTGGATCTAGAGTGACTCAGCCATGATCAGGAGCAGAAGAGCTTGTGTCCAGCTACCTAACAGGATCTGTCTACCAGGATTAGCGGCTATGCGCTGACTGTGCAGAAAATACTCAGCAACGCCCACATGCACAGGGGAAGGAGTGCTGTCGTTAACAGTCGTGACGATATTAGTAGCCACATTTGTACATGTCCTTCTTCAGGTCTTGCACACATTTATGACTTAGGGATCCTTGCACGTCCATCCATGTTTATGACTCACCGTAAGCCGGGTTCTCAGGTCTCAGGCGCTGGCCGTGGTCACGGTTCTGTGCCTGATGCTGGGGAGGCCCGGTGGTCAATAAAAGGGTTAAAGTAAGATATTAAAATATGAGTAAAGTTACTCTTTCGTGACGCCACCTGTAGGGTTCCGGTGATGGCACCAGCACTGCTTTGGACCTCCGGGGTGATGGGCTGCAGCAAGATGGATTCACCCCCTACAGGACGAGCGGGAGTCCCCGGGGTCAGGAGCTGAAGTGATGGAATAGGGCAGCTCAGTGGATTCTGCAGATAAATTGATTAATCACAGTTCTGAAAGAAGGCTCAGACACGATGCCCCCCTGCACGGGTCTTTACTTAAGTTAAACACGGTACACGGGATAACGGTTTCACTCTCAGGTAACGGACCGGGTGGTCCCTGTGATGAACAGTGTCCCTCCAAGGCTCCATAGTGTCTCTCTTTAACTGACTGTCCCTTGTTACTCTTCGCTGCCTTCATGTACCAGGTCAAGATACAGAGGAACTTCTAGTGGGCACCCGAGCCGTTGGCCTGGCGGCTCCCGATGGGTCCCTGGACCTCAATGGTGGGTGCCCCTCCCGGTATGGCTGCAGTGATGGAAGTTTATGTGATGTATTCCTGTGAAGCTCTCTATCACTCCGGTTCTATAGTGCGGCGGTGGATGTCCACACTACCTCGGAGCGGGTACTCCGGGTTGGACAGAGATCGGGTCGTCTTTTCACCCATTACTTGTTTACTTGGCCCTTCTCCCTTCTGGGTCACCGCTCCTCGGTGCCCTCTCTGTTAGCTGTACTGTCATGACGTCTATTCTTGGTCTTGTCTCTCCCACTTTCTAACTCTTTCTACTCTTTCCCCAATGCTATGCATCTAACTCTCCTCCCACCAGGACCTAATTGGTCCTCTGTCTCTAGATGTGGCATGTGGTGCATGGATCCTTGGGATTAACTTGTTCATCGCTGAGACGGAGAATACTGCACCTTCGGTCAGGGATGCAGTACCCTCCTGTGACGCACTCGTTGTGGGGCGCCACATTTACTCCCTTGAAGTTCCTAAACAACAGCACGTCGACTTGCAGACAGTACCTGCACGCTGGTCTCCCGTGTCTTGGAAACTTGTGACAAGGTTGAGTCCGGAATCACTTTCCCTTGGAAGACTCTGGATAATAAATGCAGATAATTTCTTTGGCACAGTATGGTTTAATGTCAGTTCTGCTAGCAAGCTGCTTTGTGATCTGTTCAGGTATGACCACTCCCTTCTCCTTCAAATAGTCACATGACTCATCAACCAGTGCTGGTGATTGAATTCCATTCATTGCAAGCTGCCTGGGTGGAAGGAGCTCAAAGTGAACTGACCAATGCCAAGCCGTTTGCTGGCTAAGAGTTTGGTTGCAGCCGTGTAGTTGCTGTTTATCCCTTGGTGTTCACGTAGTATTAGTGCAATGGTGGGAATAGCACTCTTGCCGGCCAGCTCCCTAGTGAGGGATAAGAGCAGGGTCAGCGAGGGACTAGGTATCCTGCTCGGCGACAGGGTGAAAGAACCTGTATAGGGAGGATAGGGAGATTAGGGTGAGTGTAGAGGGTGTCCTTTCCCCTATTCCCTACTTACAGGGCCCACCGTTGTTACAGTGGGCCCGGTGTCCCCTTGTGTATTATTTACAGCGCCGAACACCCGTTGGTTTCTGTGCCACTGTCACGTTGGTGTATGCATGCACGGCAATACAGCTCCATGTGATCCTATTGTACATTACACAGCGCCATAGATTGTGTAACGTGAGCGTGACAATTACAGGTCAGTTTTGCGCTATTACTGAAACAAACACTTGATATAAACCACAGGATGATTCGCAGCCACCGATCCCGATGTTATGGAGCAATGATTAATATTTCCCACATATCATGTACATGCAGATTATACACATTGCTCCGCTCCTCCTGAAATACCTGTGTTCTACAAATTCCCAATTTATGGTTAATTAGCCGGTGTGAAGTGTTCTTCTATCTGTTCGAGACACTTGTGTTTCTAAGAAGCGTATTTCAAAGTAATCCATAATGAACTTGAACATTTCACACTCGAGGAAAACAAGTGGTAATCATCATCACCGAGCACGTTCACTCCAGAAATCATTTGTACTAAAAATTAATAATCTCTCGTATTCTCCTCTTATTTAGGCAGAAACCTTTTGATGCGACCAATTAATGTGATCGTTAGAAGCCAAATTAAAATGTGACGACTAATTGGTGTTATGGAAGTTATGTGCGATGAGATGTATCTCGATATCATATGTAACGTTACTCTACATTATGTTTCTAATCATTTTTCATCTCACTATTTATAGGAAATGTTTTCACACATCCACCGAGCGGTCAGTATAGAAGGACACCTCACGTCACTTTTTAGCTTGTGCTGTGTACACAATGTCTAAAGTGAGCAACGTCTCATTATCACCAAGAAACAGGATATTAAAAGAAACTGTCAGTTGCAAGGGCCGGAGTACTCAGCAGCTGGGCTCGAGTTTAGTTCACAGAAGCCATGCCCAGCAGCTGTGCTCAGGGAAGATACCACCATTAAGGAAGCGGTTTTGGGCTGTTATCCACAAAAATGCTGGTAAGTTGAAAATGTTTTATTGTTATTTAATGCAAAAACAATGTTTTACTGAAAAATGTTGTTTTCTTGTTTTTGCTGTCCGAGGACATACTGCCTTTAACTAGGGGGGAATGTGTCGCCTCTGTGTCTGGCCGCCACAAATTGCATTGCCCTAACAACATTTTATAATGCCATGTCTGAGGAGAATTGGAGCTCCCTCTGCTTGATGTTTGAAGTGAATACATACTTCCTGATCCCCTATTAGGAGACTGAGCACTTGATGCCTGTTTTGAGCATGGGACTCATTCCAGGTGAGGGGGAGGAGTTGACTGACTGTAATAAGACAGAGCAGGATCTGCTCCATAGGGACAAGATGCAAGCAGGGTACCAGTCCCTAGGTCATCCATGCTTACAGTGCCTGGTGGCAGAACTGGAGGCTGGTGGGTTTTACGCTAGCACCATATGACTGAAATGGGCAGAACTAAGAAGGCCTGAAGAGACATAGGATTAGCTTCACCATTACAGTCACATGGTCATGACATCATCCTGCCTGTACCTGTCGTGCTATCTGTACCTGCCGTCCTGCCTGCACTTGTCATATTGTCTGTACCTGCCGTCCTTTCTGTACCTGCCGTCCTATCTGTACCTGCTGTCCTGCCTGTACCTGCCGTCCTGCCTGCACTTGTCATATTGTCTGTACCTGCCGTCCTTTCTGTACCTGCCGTCCTATCTGTACCTGCCGTCCTATCTGTACCTGCTGTCCTACCTTTACCTGCCATCCTACCTTTACCTGCCATCCTGCCTGTACCTGCCGTCCTGTCTGTACCTGCCGTCCTGCCAGTACCTGCCATCTTGCCTGTACCTGCCGTCCTGTCTGTACCTGCTGTCCTGTCTGTACATGCTGTCCTGTCTGTACCTGCCGTCCTGCCTGTACTTGCCGTCCTGCCCATATTAGCCTGCCAGTATGTTCCAGCCATCTTGTTTGTACCATACCTGCATCTCTGACCCCTGGGCTCCGCTGCTGCAGTACCGGGGACTGCCCTAGAGTGGCACCTGGTTGCTACCCTCCAGCACAAGCCTACCCTCTCCATCTGTGGCTCTAGTGAAGATGAGGTAACCGCTTAGTTACCCCCTTCTAGGGTGATCCTGGCCAGGTGGCACAGAGGGTTCACACTCACCAGCATCAACAGACTACTTTGCTTTAGCCGGGGTGATGGATTTCGGTTAGGGGTAGTAAATTGGACCTTTGTCTTGGTAAATTGGAGTCTGGCTACAGCTCTGCAAACATTTACATAGTGCCAAATTGCAAACTGGTGAGGACGGAGGATTGTGGTCCAGTCCTATAGGGTCTTGGTTGGATCCATAATGCTCGAGCCCTGATACACGGCACGGATTCGTGCTCTTTTCTACGTTCTTCTTCCTTTGTGTTGTTCCATGTGATAAATATTTCTATCAAAACATGAATTTATCTCTTGTAAATTGCCACCATTGATGTCCGCCAGTGCAGCTCCTCTGCCTTTGTTGATCCCCTTGCGTTGACATTGCTCCGCGCTGGCATTCGTACACACATTGTATTTTCATGGACATACTGGCATTATTTGAGTCCAGAATTTAGTCAGTTGTATCAGCTGTCTGGAAATAAATCAGTGGAAATCCAGAACTGCGGAAATGTTCTCCATCTGTCCTGTTAGCGCCTATAAACGTCTGTCCCACAGATAGATACAGGTTGTGCCGTAGTCTGTGTCCTCCGTCCGGTGATCATCCACACAGTGTCTCTATGGGTCATATCTGATGCTGTACACATCTACTCAGTGAGGCATTAGATGATACAGATGTGTCCTTCTTTACCTTTCTTTGGGTTTCTCGAGATGATTGGCTTGAGATGACCAGCTCTTACACAAAAAAACCTTACGATTTTGTGATATCCTGCTGAGAGATGATTTTGTCTCGCTGCACCAGGGGATGTCCAGAGCGCGGTGCAACACAGGCATGAAGCAGAATGGATATAGGGGAAGAAAGTCCCTACCGCTAGGAAGTGGGGAAAGGGACATACCCTGCCACTGTCCTGCATCTCACCCTGCCTGCCCTATCAGCCCTATGCTGGTCCTCCCCCCCCTTCTCTGAGGCCATTGCATGCCTAGTCCCTGTCTGTCCCCCCAACTAGTCCTGTCTAGTGTTCAGGCCAATGGGTACACTAGACACCACCTCTGATGTAATCTAACAAGCATTTTCTTTTTATAAAATAAGATCACAATTTTGTGATATTCTGCAGGGAGATGTTTTTGTCACGCTGCACCAGGGGATGTCCAGTGCCCGACGCAACACAGGCATGCAGCAGAATGGATATAGAGGAAGAAAGATCCTACCGATAGGGAGCGCGGGATGGGCCACCTCCTGCCATTTGCATCTCATCCTGTCTGCCCTAACAGCTCTAAGCAGGTCCTCCCCCCCCGCCACCGTCATGTGCCTAGTCCCTGTCTGTCCCCTCAGCTAGACCGGTCTCGAATCAAGAATGGTGGGTACACTAGACACCACCTGTGACAGGAAAACTGACAGGGGTTTGACAAAGGGATACCAATCAACAAGCTATAGCTTAACACCAAAAGCTTCAGCTGGCACTGTTCCATAGGATTCCAGCAAAAGGCTAGGCTCCTCCTCGCTCGACCAAGGTCAGGATAGGAAATCTCTATCATTGCCAATATGTGACGTATCATGTGAGCATATAAAAGGAAGAGGGAGTGGACATCAACCTGCTGCAAACTAAAATAAGCTGGAACTGCCAACCGAGGAAACTGACATTAACCCCTTGCTGGCACAGAAGAAATTAACTATATTTAAAATCCAGCAGACCCAAAGCTGTCATTGACTCGTGACAGTATTTTCTATATGAGTCCACATGTCAAAATACAGAGGTTATGCTGTGATTTATAGTCTGATCGGGGTTTAGGGATAATGCAAGAATCTCTGTTATGAGAAATTAGGTGGATTTTATTCCAAAATTACACTCCAAGTGGTTACTTTACCAGACTAATCCCAATCAGCTGTGAATTAAAGTAGAAGTCAACCGTGAAGTGGTGGAGAGGCCTGGACCATTGA
Source organism: Allobates femoralis (assembly GCA_033576535.1). Lineage (NCBI taxonomy): Eukaryota > Metazoa > Chordata > Amphibia > Anura > Aromobatidae > Allobates > Allobates femoralis. The sequence goes on from JARQOC010000007.1 coordinate 126,946,536, forward strand.
GCGCTGGAGATCATAATGCAGAAAATGACTTGTCCCCGGATCCAACACTCATTACTGAGCTCTAAACAAAGGGATAATTATCCACCAGCCGCGTCATGAGTGGAGTCTCCATCTCCAACAATCTGAACACAAAGCTTCAGCACAATGCAATTTTGTGACTGTGTACAAATGTAACAATGTGTCCATGATTTCACTGCAACCAGAGATCTGCCAACATCGCTGCACAATTATCTGTGTGTAACGTGGCCTTTAGTAGCATCGGACCATATTCAGTGAATTTCTTCCCATTTGTAACTATGGACTGTAACCACCAAGCTGTGTACTATGGACTGTAACCACCACACTGTGTACTATGGACTGTAACCACCACGCTGTGTACTATGGACTGTAACCACCACGCTGTGTACTATGGACTGTAACCACCACGCTGTGTACTATGGACTGTAACCACCACGCTGTGTACTATGGACTGTAACCACCAAGCTGAGTACTATGGACTGTAACCACCAAGCTGTGTACTATGGACTGTAACCACCAAGCTGTGTACTATGGACTGTAACCACCAAGCTGTGTACTATGGACTGTAACCACCACGCTGTGTACTATGGACTGTAACCACCAAGCTGAGTACTATGGACTGTAACCACCAAGCTGTGTACTATGGACTGTAACCACCAAGCTGTGTACTATGGACTGTAACCACCAAGCTGTGTACTATGGACTGTAACCACCAAGCTGTGTACTATGGACTGTAACCACCAAGCTGTGTACTATGGACTGTAACCACCAAGCTGTGTACTATGGACTGTAACCACCAAGCTGTGTACTATGGACTGTAACCACCAAGCTGTGTACTATGGACTGTAACCACCAAGCTGTGTACTATGGACTGTAACCACCACACTGTGTACTATGGACTGTAACCACCAAGCTGTGTACTATGGACTGTAACCACCAAGCTGTGTACTATGGACTGTAACCACCAAGCTGTGTACTATGGACTGTAACCACCAAGCTGTGTACTATGGACTGTAACCACCAAGCTGAGTACTAGTGGAGGAGAGGAATTAAGAAGATTTAGCTAATTGGAATGAGGCAGAAGGTAAAACCGGGTCGGTTTCAAGCCGAACCGGAGGGAAGAAGAAGGGACCTTGAGGAGGTCCTGAAAGAGGGCACCCGATGAGGGAAGTCCGGGCCCTAGACAGAAAGGGAGATCCTCAGAGTGGAGCGACCATACTCCAGGGAAATCTCCAGTCCACCAGGGTAACGCCAGACCCTGGGATCCGGCCAAAGTCCAGCTTTGCAGTCAGCAACCGGCTGCTGTTGCTTGTTCATCAGCCGCAGCACCCTGCCATCGGAGCGGTCTGCCTGTTTCCTCATCACAAGGGAGAGGACTCCCGGTACTACCTACATAGAGCTACTGGGTATAGGCCCATCCTAGGCGAGGAAGAACGGACACAGGTTAGTTAATGAAGGTACACCAAGCGTTCCACCATACCACCTGGGATCCACTTGCAGCCACCCGTTAAGCTACCTGTTCTTGTAACAACTAAATGCTGAACTGTGAACTGTATCTGATGCTGCTGCGAGTTAACAGTAAAGTACCCGGGAGAAAGTGACTTTGCTTCTGCGTGTGTTTGCCTACAACAACTTGTTCCCTTCCAGGGACGCTGCCCCGGAGGAACAGCCCTGCCTGTAGGGGGCTTAGGTATCCTAGCCGCTTTACCAGCTACCTCCGGCGGACTGTGGTGGCGCTGGTGACCCATCACCAGAAACTACAGGTGGCGTCACGAGAACTGTATATAGAATCCCCTGTACATATAACCCCTTTTTGAAGTGTCACCCAGGACATGGGATCAGGCATGGCCACAACTCCCTGTGACACAGCAGCGTTAACCACTTGGAGGCTGATACCCGAGTACCCCAGGGCCTGGGCTCGACATAACCACCAAGCTTTGCACTATAGACTGGAACAATTAAGCTGAGTACTATGGACTAGAACCACCAGGCTACTATCGACTGTAACCATCTAGCTGTGTACAATGGACAGTAACCATAAAGCTGATTAATATAGACTGTAAGTACTAAGTTGTGTACTATGGACTGAAACTATCAAGCTGAATACTATAGAGTCTATAGTATAGACTGTAACCACCAAGCTGGTACTATAGACTGTAACCACCACGCTGTGTACTATGGCCTGTAACCACCAAGATGTGTACTATGAACTGTAACCATCAAGCTGAGTACTGTGCACTATAACCACCAAGTGGTGTATTATGGACTGTAACCAGAGAGCTGAGTACTATGGACTGTAACCACCAAGCTGTTTACTTTGGACTGTAACCACCAAGCGAAATAGTATGCACTATAACCACCGAGCTCATTATCAGCCCCGTTATTGCTTTAAACCAATGGTTCTCTTCATCTTTGCCCGGACCATTAATTAATCGCTCATGGATCTGGTTTGTTTTTCTAATAAAGTTTAAGAACAATTCGCAATTAGGAGATAATCAGAAATCTACCATCAATAATCCCCCTGAAGTTTGGGAAAACTAATGAAATATCAGTCAATGAAACTTTATAAAAGAATTACATGGCTCATCTTTTGTTTCTTCTCACCTATTTATAAATAACCCCAAATGCTTTTTTGCCCCATGTGTGGCCCCCAGCTGTGTCAGAAGTCACCGCTCTGCCTGGTTATGAGCAGCTGTTGGACTGGAGCCGGAAGTCCATTGTCTCATTGTTATATAAAGTTGCCTTGGTTTCATGGCTGATGCACTTTTCCTACCTGGATGATGATAACTTACAAACTCCAATCTCCCCATTCCTTGGCACTGGTGCCCGGGCAGCTGGTGTTATACAATGAGATAAGAGGCGATGGACAGCCCCCGCCAGCATCCCTCAAAGACATCAGGAGGAAATCAGGAGCCGGTTGGCGGATCCGGCACTTATTATGTTATTTGTTGTTTAATTAGCAGCCAGACAATACAGCTGCGGAGCTCGCCGCCTCGTCCAAGTCATGTTTAAAACACCAAATCTGAATGGATCTTGAAAATGCAGCTTTTTGGCACTTAAAAATGTTTCAAGATGGATTTGGACGTTCCCGGCCGGCATTAAGCCGCGCTACTTTAACAGGAATGATGTGCCATTGAAAATGAAGCCAAAGCAAAGATCAATTCCAAAGTCTTAGAAAAGATTTTAGCCATAAAAAAAAGTCTGAAAAGACATCTCCTATAATACACATCTTTATATCGTCCACGTCAAACCCTCGAATAATGCAGAAAAGCTCCGACAAAGCTGCTGCATAGCCAGAAAATAGAGGGCGAGTCTTCAGAACACAGCGAATGCAATCTAAGGAGCAGGAGATCCTGAAACAAGTGGGAAACAATTGTGGCGCCCCTGCGACCAGGTGGCCACAAAGGGAAGTGCAGCCAGGTAAAGCAAGACGGTTGACAAAACACCCACACGGATGCACACACTGACCCTACGCCTAGGGCTCTAGGTTGGGCAAGGGGTGGTAAGAGAAGTGGGCAGAGTGTAGGTGAGCACTGACAAAGTGGGTGAGGAGACCAATACTAGAAAAAAACGGGAACACACAGTTAGAGAGACAGCAGTCGGAGGGAGAACACCGAAGGGAGACGGTGCTTGGAGAAGTAGTGAGAGAGTCTTCCCAGGAGGTTATGGGTTCCCTGGAGACACAGAATCCCGTGAGGCACAGCCGCGAGGAGAGAAAGCCCACTCCATAGCCTGGAAGTGACGGGAAGGAGAGAGACTGAAAGACACCCCACAGATGAAGGAAGGTGGGAGGACAAGGGCCCGGCAGCCGCACACATCTTAGCTGTCCGGAGGCAACCTTAGCAACAGTGAGAGCGAGAAGGAGCCTGGTGTGCTCAAATATCTGAACCTGGGACACTGGAGGCTTGGCCACGACCAGAGAATCGGCTCTGAAGAGGTGACCGGGGATAATCCAGACCCTAATCACGAGACACATCGGTGTGGGGCAGGTGCTTTATGACCTGCAGCCTAACTTTCCACCACGGTCTAAGAACACTGTTGTCATACTAGGACTGGTGACCCTGACTGTGAGGGAAACATTCACCCGTGAGTCCGCGGCGACCAGACTGAACCCGTGGGTGAGGTATTAAAGGAGAGACTAACAGGGCCTTAACGGACTTAGAGGGAGCAATGCGGAGGAGCCACCTGAGCTGCACAGTCTAGTAACCCGGAGCAGTGCTGAAGTGTTTAAGTGTGAACAAAAGAATTGTAAACTGTGTAAACTGCTGTGGAAAGACCAAGTAAAGTACCCAGTAAGGTCATCACTGCCTGAGACTGTTTACTTTAACGTTGCAGTAAAGTCTCCCCTGAGGAGCCACAGACTGTCATCCCTGCACACTGGCTGGACAGCTGCAGCTCTGAAGTAAATGAACTGCACTGCACACAATCCCTCTCCAAGCCCATCCACCACAACTACTCCTGCCCTGGAGACCCTCAGCCCTACCTGAGGAGAGCTTACCATCAACGCTGCCCCAAGTCACCGTCCCCAGCAGGAATACGGCAGCGGTGGTTCTATTAACATACATACATCACATACCCCGGGTGGCATCACGACAAATCCACTGTAAATACCCCTTTTTGGACTGATCCCAGGTCACGACTACCATGATACACCAGAGAGACAGCACCGGCCAGATTCCTGAATACCCCATAACCTGAGGGTGCATCACAATGCAGTACATATAGTGCAGCTAGAGATCAGTACAGCACATATAGTGCAAATAGAGATCAGTACAGTACATACAGTGCAGATAGAGATACTGTACTGCCCTCTACCTGTACTATATGTACTGTACTGCCCTTTACCTGTACTACATGTACTGTACCACCCTCTACCTGTACTACATGTACTGTACTGCCCTCTACCTGTACTACATGTACTGTACTGATCTCTACCTGTACTACATGTACTGTACTGCCCTCTACCTGTACTACATGTACTGTACTGATCTCTACCTGTACTACATGTACTGTACTGCCCTCTACCTGTACTACATGTACTGTACTGATCTCTACCTGTACTATATGTACTGTACTGTCCTCTACCTGTACTATATGTACTGTACTGATCTCTACCTGTACTATATGTACTGTACTGATCTCTACCTGTACTATGTGTACTGTACTGATCTCTATCTGCACTATATGTACTGCACTGCCCTCTACCTGTACTATGTGTACTGTACTGCCCTCTACCTGCACTATATGTACTGTACTGCCCTCTACCTGTACTATGTGTACTGTACTGCCCTCTACCCTGTACTGTCCTCTATCTGTACTATATGTACTGTACTGATCTCTATCTGCACTATATGTACTGTACTGCCCTCTAGCTGTACTATGTGTACTGTACTGCCCTCTACCTGCACTATATGCACTGTACTAATCTCTACCTATACTAGGTGTACTGTACTGCGCTCTACCTGCACTATATGTACTGTACTGTCCTCTACCTGTACTATATGTACTGTACTGCCCTCTACCTGTACTACATGTACTGTACTGCCCTCTATCTGCACTGTATGTACTGTACTGATCTCTACCTATACTATTTGTACTGTACTGATCTCTATCTGTACTATATGTACTGTACTGCCCTCTACCTGTACTATGTGTACTGTACTGCCCTCTACCTGCACTATATGCACTGTTCTAATCTCTACCTATACTAGGTGTACTGTACTGCGCTCTACCTGCACTATATGTACTGTACTGTCCTCTACCTGTACTATATGTACTGTACTGCCCTCTACCTGTACTATATGTACTGTACTGCCCTCTAGCTGTACTACATGTACTGTACTGCCCTCTATCTGCACTATATGTACTGTACTGATCTCTACCTAAACTATATGTACTGTACTGATCTCTATCTGCACTATATGTACTGTACTGCCCTCTACCTGTACTATGTGTACTGTACTTCCCTCTACCTGCACTATATGTACTGTACTGTCCTCTACCTGCACTATATGTACTGTACTGCTCTCTATCTGTACTATATGTACTGTACTGATCTCTATCTGTACTATGTGTACTGTACTGCTCTCTATCTGTACTATTTATTCTGTACTGCTCTCTACCTGCACTATATGTACTGTACCGATCTCTATCTGCACTATATGTTCTGTACTGCTCTCTACCTGCACTATATGTACTGTACTATCCTCTACCTGTACTATGTGTACTGTACTGCCCTCTACCTGCACTATATGTACTGTACTGATCTCTATCTGCACTATATGTACTGTACTGATCTCTATCTGTACTATATGTGCTGTACTGCTCTCTATCTGTACTATATGTACTGTACTGCCCTCTACCTGTACTATGTGTACTGTACTGCCCTCTACCTGTACTATGTGTACTGTACTGCCCTCTACCTGCACTGTATGTACTGTACTGATCTCTACCTTGACTACACGTCACCAACTTCTATACACCCCACATCCCTGCTCCTGGCTGTGTTTCCCAGCCCCACCTCCCCTTTGTCTACCCCCCATCTCGCCCATACTTCACCCAGATTGGCATAGCTGGACTGGGCTAGAAACGTGAAAAAGCCAAAAGCCGCCACATTTTTTCACACCTTATGTGCTCAGCAAAACTTTAGCCCATTATTGAGATATTTTATGCCAGAATTGAGGTGTGATCATCGCAGTGAATCCTCCCTGCGGACCCTCGACTGCCTTTGTTACATTTTTAAAGTTTTTTAGTGTAAAACATACCGGACTGCGATAACACGAGCGGCGTCTGATCCGCGCTGCTCAGATAAGAAATGACGAAATACAAAAAAAACGGTTACAAATCAGTGGGGTAACGTGCAGGTCAGGGTCCCCAAGGCAAAGGCTCCAACGGGGCCCCCAATCATTACAAATCTTCAATAGCAATAGTCTTTTTCTATAGGTCAAAGGGAGTTTTGGGGCCCCCTAGGCTCCAGGGCCCGGGTGCATTTGCAACCCCTGCACCTGTTGTAGTTACACTCCTCCTTTTGGGGCCCCCTAGGCTCCAGGGCCCGGGTACATTTGCAACCCCTGCACCTGTTGTAGTTACGCCCCTGCACAGAAGAGCTTGCGCTCTATCCGGCCCCGCGTCCCCCTCATTTGTGGAGAATGTTCTGTGTTCTCATCTATCCCAATGCTTTATGTGATGTGTCAGACTGAAGTGATACAATGTATCTTCTTCTACAATAACATAATCACATTGTATCAGTCGTGTTGTGTCGCGCTGCAGCCGCCTTCACCTCCACATCAAGTATCATCCAGACAGTAAAAGAAGCCGCAGTAGATAATTTATGTCCTTCATTATATAAGATTTTGCCTTTGACAGTGAACGGCTTCTGTTTAGGTCTTTGGTGAATTAAAGCCGCCACTTCTCTGTGTGTGAGACGTGCCGGGTGCGGCATACAAATGTGTCACTAAATGCAAAGAAAAGCAAATTAGTGCCAATGAGCAGATAGTTTGTGGCCAGAAAAAAACAGATATTGCTCAAGATAAGCTACATGGGGTAAATTGGCACGAGCACGCGGAGTTGGCAATCATAAAGAAAGTTGACGTTTTCTGCAATGAGGAGATAGATCTATCCAATATTAGGACTAATTGGGCAAGGCACATCAATAACCATTTGGATGGCGGCACAGGATACCCAGAGGACAGGGGCCTCGGCGTTGGTTTACACCACCCCACCACTCTGGCCCCGATTCATTACGATTGGGATCGCTGGAGCACGATGTGCTAATTCCATTAGGGGTGCGCGCAGTAATGAATTTGGCGCATCCTTCTACTGTTGTCCGCCATCGACAGACATGTTACTCCAGTCATGGGATGACGGACATTTCTGCAATAATTTATTGCTTTTTAGTGGTGTAAATAATGAGGAATTTGTTGGGTTTGTTCGTCCCCTCCCTGGCCCTTTTCAGGGCTGGCACGCTCGGGAGCTGAGCCTGCTCCATACAGTCCTGATAGCGGGTATGTTATAGAGCCAGCACCCGAGACCCAAAAAAATATTATCATGTTTATTCACTTATATAGCGCTATTCATTCCACAGCACTCTACATACATCAGCAGCTCTGTCCCATTGGGGCTCACAATCTACATTATCTATCAGTCTTGGAGTGTGGGATTAAACCGTAGAACTCGGAGGAGGAAACCCTTGAAACACGGGGAGAACATACAGACTGCTGGCAGATGTTGTTCTTGGTGGATTTTGAACCCAGGATCCCAGTTCTGCAAGGCAGCAGAGCTAACCACTGAGCCACCATATACAGTGCTAACCACTGAGCCACCATATACAGTGCTAACCACTCAGCCACCATATACAGGGCTAACCACTGAGCCACCATATACAGTGCTAACCACTGAGCCACCATATACAGTGCTAACCACTGAGCCACCATATACAGCGCTAACCACTGAGCCACCGTATACAGTGCTAACCACTGAGCCACCGTATACAGTGCTAACCACTGAGCCACCATATACATGCTAACCACTGAGCCACCATATACAGTGCTAACCACTGAGCCACCATATACAGCGCTAACCACTGAGCCACCGTATACAGTGCTAACCACTGGCCACCATATACAGTGCTAACCACTGAGCCACCATATACAGTGCTAACACTGAGCACCATATACAGTCCTAACCACTGAGCCACATATACAGTGCTAACCACTGAGCCACATATACAACGCTAACCACTGAGCCACCGTATACATTGCTAACCACTGAGCCACCACATACAGTGCTAACACTGAGTCACCATACAGTGCTAACACTGAGCCACATATACAGTGCTAACCACTGACCACCATACAGTGCTAACCACTGAGCCACCGTATACAGGCTAACCACTGAGCCACCATATACAGTGCTAACCACTGAGCCACCATATACGTGCTAACCACTGAGCACCAATACATGCAACCACTGAGCCCATATACAGCTAACCACTGAGCCACCATATACAGTGCAACACTGAGCACCATATACAGTGCTAACCACTGAGCACCATAACAGTGCTAACCACTGAGCATCATATATAGTGCTAACCACTGAGCACCGTAAGTGCTAACCACTGAGCCACATATACATGCTAACCACTGAGCCACCATATATAGTGCTCCACTGAACCACCATATACAGTGCTAACCACTGAGCCACCATATACAGTGCTAACCACTGAGCCACCATATACAGTGCTAACCACTGAACCACCATACACAGTGCTAACCACTGAGCCACCATATACAGTGCTAATCACTGACCCCACCGTATACAGTGCTAACCACTGAGCCACCGTATACAGTGCTAACCACTGAGCCACCGTATACAGTGCTAACCACTGAGCCACCGTATACAGTGAATCACACAACATCATGCTTTGGGGATGTTTCTCTGCCAAGAGACCAGGACGACTGATCCGTGTACATGAAAGAATGAAGGGGGCCATGAAACCGTGAGATTTGAGTGCAAACCTCCTTCCATCGAGCATTGAAGATGAACGTGGCTGGGTCTTTCAGCATAAAAATGATCCCAAGCACCACCGCCAGGGTAATGAAGGAGTGGCTTGTAAGAAGCATTTCAAGGTCCTAGAGTGGCCTCGCCAGTCTCCAGATCTCAACCCTATAGAAACGTTTTGGAGAAGTTGAACGTCCGTGTTGCCCAACGACAGCCCCAAAATATCACTGTATGGAGGAATGGGCCGACATACCATCAACAGTGTGCGCCAACCTTGTGAAGACTTACAAGAACGTCTCACCTCTGTCATCGCCAACAAAGGAGATAGAACAAAGGATGAGAGGAACGTCTGGTATGAGCCACCATATACAGTGCTAACCACTGAGCCACCATATACAGTGCTAACCACTGAGCCACCATATACAGCGCTAACCACTGAGCCACCGTATACAGTGCTAACCACTGAGCCACCATATACAGTGCTAACCACTGAGCCACCATATACAGTGCTAACCACTGAGCCACCATAACAGTCTAACCACTGAGCCACCATATACAGTGCTAACCACTGAGCCACCATTACAAGCTAACCACTGAGCCACCGTATACAGTGCTAACCACTGAGCCACCAATACAGTGCTAACACTGAGTCACCATACAGTGCTAACCACTGAGCCACCATATACAGTGCTAACCACTGAGCCACCTATACAGTGCTAACCACTGAGCCACATATACAGTGCTAACCACTGAGCCACCATATACAGTGCTAACCACTGAGCCACCATATACAGTGCTAACCACTGAGCCACCATATACAGTGCTAACCACTGAGCCACCTATACAGGCTAACCACTGAGCCACCATATACAGTGCTAACCACTGAGCCACCATATACAGTGCTAACCACTGAGCCACCATATACAGTGCTAACCACTAGCCATCAAATGGCTAAACTGAGCACCGTAGTGTAATGAACCATATACGTGCTAAGACCACATAATAGAAACTGAACCACCATAACAGTGCTAACCACTGAGCCACCATATACAGTGCTAACACTGAGCCACCATAACAGTGCTAACCACTGAACCACCATACACAGTGCTAACCACTGAGCCACCATATACAGTGCTAATCACTGAGCCACCGTATACAGTGCTAACCACTGAGCCACCGTATACAGTGCTAACCACTGAGCCCCGTATACAGTGCTAACCTAGCCACCGTATACAGTGTAATCACACAACATCATGCTTTGGGGATGTTTCTCTGCCAAGAGACCAGGACGACTGATCCGTGTACATGAAAGAATGAAGGGGGCCATGTACCGTGAGATTTTGAGTGCAAACCTCCTTCCATCGAGCATTGAAGATGAAACGTGGCTGGGTCTTTCAGCATAAAAATGATCCCAAGCACACCGCCAGGGTAATGAAGGAGTGGCTTTGTAAGAAGCATTTCAAGGTCCTAGAGTGGCCTCGCCAGTCTCCAGATCTCAACCCTATAGAAACGTTTTGGAGGAAGTTGAACGTCCGTGTTGCCCAACGACAGCCCCAAAATATCACTGTATGGAGGAATGGGCCGACATACCATCAACAGTGTGCGCCAACCTTGTGAAGACTTACAGAGAACGTCTCACCTCTGTCATCGCCAACAAAGGAGATAGAACAAAGGATTGAGAGGAACGTCTGGTATTGACCAAATACTTATTTTCCACCAAAATTTGAAAAACAATTCTATCCAAATCAGACAATGTGATTTTCAGGATCTGAGGTCACCTATGATGTCAATTACAGGCCGACCTCATCTCTATAAGTGGGAGAACTTCCACAATTGGTGGATGATAGGTAATAGATAGATATGTAGATAGCTGATAAATAGATAGATGATAGATAGGGATGAGCGGGTAGTGAAATATTCAGACTCGTAACGAGTAGGCCCTAATACTCGGGTACTCGTCCAATGTAAGTCAATGGGAAATGCAAGTACTTTTACAGTAAAAGTTAATAAAAGGTGCTAAAAATAAAAAAAATAACATACTCACCTAACCGACCGCTGTCCCGGGACCCGAAAAGAACTCATCCGATGGGTTGCCAGGACCTTAAATCTGATGTCCAATCAGATGTGGCGTCACACACCACCTGATCACTACCGGCCATCTGATTGGACATCAGACTTAAGGTCCTGGCAACCCATTGGATGAGTTCTTTTCGGGTCCCAGGACAGCGGTGGGTTAGGTGAGTATGTTATTTTTTTTATTTTTAGCACCTTTTTATTAATTAACTTTTATTTCACTTTCGCAGTGTATATAGATATACCGTGAAAGTGAATGTACTACTCACTACTCCTAATGAGTAATTGCAAGGGAAGTCACGGAGTAGCGAATAGCGAGTATACTCGCTCATCCCTAATGATAGATAATAGATACGTAGATAGATAGATAGATAGATACATAGATAAGATGATAGATAATAGATAAATACGTAGATAGATAATAGATAGACAGATGATCTATAAATTGATAGATAGATAGATAGATAGATACAGAGATAGATAGATAGATAGATAGATAGATAGATAGATAGATACAGGGGCGTAACTACAATAGGTGCAGGGGTTGCGATCGCACCTGGGCCCTGCAGTCTAGGGGACCCCAAAAGTCCCTTTGGCCTATAGAAAAAGACTAATACCATTAAAGATTTGCAATATTTGGGGGCCCCGTTGGAGCTTTCGCATCGGGGCCCCTGGGCCTGACGTTAAGCCACTGGATAGATAGATAGATAGATAGATAGATAGATAGATAGATAGATAATAGATAGATAGAATGATAGATAGATAGATAGGTAGATAGATAGATAGATAGATAGATAATAGATAGATAGATAGATAGATAGATAGATAGATAGATAGATAGATAGATGGATAGATAGATAGATGATAGATAGATAGATATGGTAGGTAGGTAGATAGATAGATAGATGGATAGATGATAGATAGATAGATAGATAGATGATAGATAGATAGATAGATAGATAGATAGATAGATGATAGATAGATAGATAGATAGATAGATAGATAGATGATAGATAGATAGATAGATAGATGATAGATAGATAGATAGATAGATAGATAGATAGATAGATAGATAGATAGATGATAGATAGATGATAGATAGATAGATGATAGAACCATCTTTGAGAAGACCTTTGTAGAGGTTACAGTCTGTTGTGATTTTCATCTTTTCTGTCGCTCCGTCCTCATTATTATTCTGTAAACTGTGAGGAAAAAATAGTGAATGGAATAATCTTTTAAATTTTTTATCATTTTTCTAATAGCTTATGAAGATTATGTTGTCTTAAGTCCATCAGGATCAGATAACTAACAAAGATGAATTGGGGATTAATCTTCAATTACTCTTCAGATTGCTGTTCTACGACTTGTCCTGAATTTCTATCAGATCTGAGGAGCGTGAAGTAAGAGCGCGGAGCATGTGCTTACCGTGTCCATCAGATAACGAGGAGGACGAGGCGCACAGATCACAGCGGAGGATCCGACACCTGAGACCCTTCCACCATGGAAAATGAAGATATGCAGAACCATGGGGCAAACGGACCAGCCCGGACCTCCTAATAGCCGGAGATGGGGGAGTCAGGAAAGGCGGCTCCTACTGGGGAGGACCACACCTAATCCAGAGCTGAAATCACCATTCTGCAGGTCTGCACTTACCGTCCTCTGCAGTCTCAGAAATCAGCTAGTGGACGTAATTATAGACTTTTTCCAAAAAAATTGATGTCTGGTGGAATACGGCAGCGCGGTGTTTAACCTTTCTCCTCCCTACTCTATAGGCACCATGCTGGGAACTACTGCAGCCGTGATCTGCTCTTATAGTGGTTGTTGCTCTCACAACCACACAAGGTGAAGCCTATGATGCCTATTTAGGTCATATTTTACCTCCCTACTTTAATTTTCTGAGATAACGACCTTTGGGTGTTCGTTAATCATCAACATTAACAGAAATAAACACATGAACTAGATCCCTCTGTGTGTGATGACTCTCTATAATATGTGGGTTACTTTATTTATTGAATTACTGAAATAAATGAGCTGTGGTGGCAGGTGGCTGCTCTAACCACTGAGCTACAGCAGAAACTGCAAATAAAGACCTTCATTGATAAACTTCATTTTGTGTTTATTTCTGTTATCTTTACTATTTAAATTGCAAAAAAATAAGAAATCAGGAAGGGGGCAAACACTTTTTTTTTTTTATAGGTTCTTTAACATTTCTTTATGGAGATGCAACTGGAGGCGCTGTTGCATTGAATGCTATGGGAATAATGGGCTTTGTCTGTGGTGGACAGCGGTACTGCACGCGAGAAAAGTAGACGATGAAAGGTTCTAAAGAAAGAAGCCACGTGAAAGCTTTTCAATGCCGAGCATTATATCAATTCATTATTGTCTTTTTACTGGATGATGCATCGACTTTAAGTCATCAGTAAATAGTAAAGAATTCTATACAAACCTTTCTAAAAGGCCCTTTAATCCTCAATGACCTTACAGTATATTAGAAAATCTGAAACATGCTTTCAGAACAGAACACATAATAGATGTTTTTATCATTTTTAAAGCCTGACAACACCATTTATTTATTAGCCCGTCGTCAATTCACATGTCAAACATAAGAATATTTATCATGAGAGGCAATTATGTCAAATGGCAATTTACCTTTTTTTCCAGCTCAACAAAATAAAGAGAAGTCGCAGGGAATTATGTAGCGTTTTATAAAAGGTTCCCAGCGAGCGACGTTAATGAAGATTGACTCCTGCATTCTCCCTCTGTGAATGGTGTATTGACTTTATTAATAATAAGGTATCAGCTCGGCTTAAAAATACCATAAGAGATGTTTTCTTTTTTTTTGCCTTTCTTAAAGAGCCATGAAAACACCAAACAAAGCCTCAAAATTAATACAGGACAAGATGGCGAGATGGGGGTCAGAATATTTCTGTACATCAGTAGGAAAGAATAGAAAGAGGATGTGGAAGGCTCCTTGCCTTGGAATCTTCAGCACTTAGTATTCATAGTATGTCAACTGCAAATGGGACATATATATATACAGCCACTAGGGGGCACTGCCTGTATACAGAGATACATGATAAGATTCTGTCTGCAGCCACCACTAGGGGGAGCTCCATGTATACAGAGATACATGATATGATTCTGTCTGCAGTCACCACTAGGGGGAGCTCCCTGTATACAGAGATACATAATAAGATTCTGTGTGCAGTCACCACTAGGGGGAGCTCCCTGTATACAGAGATACATGATATGATTCTGTCTGCAGCCACGACTAGGAGGAGCTCCCTGTATACAGAGATACATGATAAGATTCTGTCTGCAGCCACAACTAGGAGGAGCTCCCTGTATACAGAGATACATGATAAGATACTGTCTGCAGTCACCACTAGGGGGAGCTCCCTGTATACAGACATACATGATAAGATTCTGCCTGCAGTCACCACTAGGGGGAGCTCCCTGTATACAGAGATACATAAGATTCTGTCTGCAGTCACCACTAGGGGGAGCTCCCTGTATACAGAGATATATGATAAGATTCTGTCTGCAGTCACCACTAGGGGGAGCTCCCTGTATACAGAGATACATGATAAGATTCTGTCTGCAGTCACCACTAGGGGGAGCTCCCTGTATACAGAGATACATGATAAGATTCTGTCTGCAGTCACCACTAGGGGGAGCTCCCTGTATACAGAGATACATGATAAGATTCTGTCTGCAGTCACCACTAGGGGGAGCTCCCTGTATACAGAGATACATGATAAGATTCTGTCTGCAGTCACCACTAGGGGGAGCTCCCTGTATACAGAGATACATGATAAGATTCTGTCTGCAGTCACCACTAGGGGGAGCTCCCTGTATACAGAGATACATGATAAGATTCTGTCTGCAGCCACCACTAGGGGGAGCTCCCTGTATACAGAGATACATGATAAGATCCTGTCTGCAGTCACCACTAGGGGAGCTCCCTGTATACAGAGATACATGATAAGATTCTGTCTGCAGCCACCACTAGGGGGAGCTCCCTGTATACAGAGATACATGATAAGATTCTGTCTGCAGCCACCACTAGGGGGAGCTCCCTGTATACAGAGATACATGATGAGATTCTGTCTGCAGCCACCACTAGGGGGAGCTCCCTGTATACAGAGATACATGATAAGATTCTGTCTGCAGTCACCACTAGGGGGAGCTCCCTGTATACAGAGATACATGATAAGATTCTGTCTGCAGTCACCACTAGGGGGAGCTCCCTGTATACAGAGATACATGATAAGATTCTGTCTGCAGCCACCACTAGGGGGAGCTCCCTGTATACAGAGATACATGATAAGATCCTGTCTGCAGTCACCACTAGGGGGAGCTCCCTGTATACAGAGATACATGATAAGATTCTGTCTGCAGCCACCACTAGGGGGAGCTCCCTGTATACAGAGATACATGATAAGATTCTGTCTGCAGCCACCACTAGGGGGAGCTCCCTGTATACAGAGATACATGATGAGATTCTGTCTGCAGCCACCACTAGGGGGAGCTCCCTGTATACAGAGATACATGATAAGATTCTGTCTGCAGCCACGACTAGGAGGAGCTCCCTGTATACAGAGATACCTGATAAGATCCTGTCTGCAGTCACCACTAGGGGGAGCTCCCTGTATAGAGATTCATGATAAGATTCAGTCTGCAGTCACCACTAGGGGGAGCTCCATGTATACAGAGATACATGATAAGATTCTGTCTGCAGTCACCACTAGAGGGAGCTCCCCATGTACTGTGTATTCATATAGATCAGTAACAGAACTTGTATAATTATATCGGTCTACATAATATTTTCACAGACACAGCTAGATTTCCATCATGTCTCCACTAGTTGTACATTATATTATATATCTTGTAGTGATTTGCTCACTGATAATACGGGGGACAATCAAATTGTAGCAGAATTGAGGCAAACAGGCATGTTTTTCAGTAACAAAAGTCCATTGGTTTATTGCACCATAAACTGCATAACATAGACTGTCCTTATATGTACATCAACGGAACATTAAATGACTCTCAGTCTGTCCTAATGGCTGATACGCCCCCCTGGCATTACATACATAGTGCCTTTTAGACACATGGATACCTTCAGGAGTTATTCCCAGCTCTATTTATTGACTCCTCTAGTTCATCATTCAGTAAATTGCCTCTCTGGGATCACCCACACCTGTCAGTTCCAGATCTTCAGCAGGACTGAATATTCCTGAATACCCCTGCGTTCTCCTCGTCGAGTACCTTCCAGGACGCCGGCCATTTCCACGCTTCCATACCAGGTGTGTTCCAAGACAACGATCGCTCAAAGCACCGAGTGTGAACCCTCACAGGTTCTGCCAGAGCAAAAGCTGGTCCCAAGCAAGAGAGGGGTCCCATGGTCCCTGAAACTCATGCCTTCCAAGGAGCTATTGCCTGCTCCTAAGCGATTAGATCTGACCTCCTGGCCATAGGTCTTTCAGGGCAGCTGCTGCTTCCCAAATACACAGAGAATTCTAATCCCATTAACACAGAGAAATATCCCTTGAGACACCGGGGTGTGTGAGGAGTCAGGTTGGCCAGACACACCCCTGTCTTTTGGCTCACCTGTAGCCTAGTACATGCAATGCACTACCTCAACCTGTGAAACTACAAGTCCCACCATACTAATTTCTTAGTTTATATCACAAAGCACAACCTGCTGTTAGCAATGCAGCACAATATACACATGTTTATTAGACTCTTACCGTGGAAATTACCAGGTTTAGATTTGCAAAGTTGGATAAACTGGATATAGCTGCGAACATCCAATCTTTTTATTTCAGTCACTCAACAGTAGCAGCTGCACCGACTCCTTGTGAAACCGGAAAGGCAGCAGGAGGCCGCACAGGTCGCCCACAAGAACCATCTGCGCCACCCTGTGCGGTGCGCCTGAGACAGGTGACACCGGGGCTCCATGCTGGGTAATGACTCCAGAACACCTGGGGGGAGGCAATTACTCCATGGCTGGAGACGTACAGGTGACTGGAGTTCAGCTCTGCCCCACACACCGCCACATGCTCACCGGAGACGAGCATAGATAGCGGGGATGGTGTACATTTAACCCTTTATGGGTGCATCGCTTACGTAAGACAGTAAGTCAAATGGACCAAGATCTACGACATGGAAGTCAATTACACAGAGAGGCAGAGGAGAGTCTGCACCATCAGCTGGAGAGCCATGATACATATAGCGAGAGTCAGAGGAAGGCACCGTGCACTGGTGATGAGCGAGCGCACCCATGCTCCGGTGCTCAGTACCCAAAACAAGCAGGTCGGATGTTCGGACAGGTGCAACTTGTGTTCCAAGTATAACTGAGGTCAATGGGAAACGTGAACATTTTCTGGAAGATCTTCTGTGTTAGGTGGCACAGGGCGGCAGCCGTGGGCGAGGTAGACATCTATCTCCAGTTACCCTGGCTTCCTTCACCATCTCCCAGCTTAGCTCTACAGTCCAGATAGTGAAAGTCATATCATCCACTGAAGGTTCCGCGTCTTGTCCTCCTCTCTACAGAACTGATTTGTCAATATGGCCAAACGTAGTTCTAGCTTGCTCCCACCCGGGGCAGTCACTTCCACTCACGTTCTCTGTTTCATCCTGGACCATCACCTCTCCAAGTTATAAACTCAGTTTTCTTCTGTTTGGTCTCCTCTCGCGTCAGGGTCACCCTCGTCATGCAGCCCTGCTCACCAGTTAGACCTTAGGTCTGTTCCTGTCCCACGCTGGGCCCTATCTACCCTCCTGACAGGAAACTGTCTCTGTCCCCTCACATTTAACTCCTCCCACTTTGGGTTAGTCCCAAACAGTTTGTTTATATTCCCTTTCAAGCAAAATAAATTAATGCATGTCTTAATACATGTTACACAGAGTCGCAGGTGGATCTGTGGTCGCTCTCCTCTATCAGACATTTCTCCTTGCTTTAACATCACACAGCAACAAAAGCAATTAACCTCTTTCCCGCTGCAGAGAAATTCCAAATTTGCACTTTTATATACTTATTCGCCTTAATTTTCGTTTCATTCCACATTACCCTACAATGTCTTGTTTTTTTAAAGGGGGAAATTGCAGTTTTGGGGAACCAAATTTAGATTACATCGTATTATTTGTGATGGACGGGGGAGGTGCAGTGACCAAAAAAAATCAACTATTCTGACATTGTTTAGGTTTAATTGTGTACCAAGACGGTGGCAACAGGTGGGGGACCTCACCGGGAGCCCGGCTGCCAATGGAACCCATCATCATGCCATATTCATGTCGCCTGAATGAAAAAGCTTTGAAAAGTTGCAACATTTTTGCCCAAAAGGAAGTTGTGCAAAAAGGTTGTGACTTTTGCTATTTTCACACCAATTTGATCAGGAGGAGCCAAAGTGATGTGGGTTGCGGCCACGTCTGTCCATCAAAATTTAAGAGGCTCTAGGGTGTGGCACATGGTCTTTATATTCGTGCCTGAGTCAGGGTTGGCATCAGCACCCGGCACACCCGGGCAAGTGCCGGGGCCCTGGACTGCTGGGGGGGCCCACTCCCTTGCCCTGTGCTTCTACTGCTTAATCCTACCTCTTCCACTTCCTCCCCCTGATAGCTGCTGGCCCCTGGGTGCTGTGTATTTGCCCCTGAGACTCTTTCGCCCTGGGCCCACAAAAAACCCTGGCCTGAGTTGTATGTTTAATTATTAATTTAGCCCCCCAGTGATTAAAGGTAAACTCTGCTCCTTGGCCCCCTCAGTTATGTACGTTGTTAATAATAATTATTGATGCTCCTTAGGGGTGGGGCCCAGTGTATAAAAAGGACCTGCAGTGTAGAGGTAAGAGGAGAGTCCTCAATAGAATTAATCGGACCCTCTGGGTCACCCTGGGAATTGAGTGTGGCAGCAGGGTAATTGGCCCAGGATACAGTCACAGTCCCTAATCCTGCATTGATACTCAACCGCCCCACCTTTGGCGGCCCCTCGGGAAGTGGCCGATCCCTCTGATACGTGTATGGTGAACGTCAGCATGGACGCAAGCTAACGTTTGACAAATGAACCTTTGTCTCCAAAAGGAGGCCCTAATCGTTCCATGGAGCGGATCCCTATGGGAGTTGGGCTGGAGCCAGTAGAAAGTACCGTAAATGATTTTGCAGTGGGGTACTGTGGTGCTGAATGGAGGGGACGAGAGTCTAGAGGAAGCGGAGCGGCGGGAGCAGTCTGCACCAAAATCTGTGATACTTAAACAAGTAACGTGTGAGGGTGTGCCCGGGTTTCACGGGAACTGTTTTGGAACATCATTGAACCTTTGTCTGACTTGGCCCTCAACGAGGGCATTGGTGAACTGAACTGTTGCACTGGAGAACCAGATGGGGAGCACTCTGCAAAACCAGGACTCCTCTGCAGATATAATGGCTCTGCCTTCTACAAAGATTTAGACGTGTTCTATGGAATAGTTTCCACTTTATTATATAGTGCTTTTTGTACGTCACTGATTTTGACGAGGCTGAGCTTTTAATATGCTCAATTGCGTTGTGGCACATCATTACAGAACACATTTGTCATGTGGACAGGGCGAGGTTCATGTGCCAAAAAAACAACATTCCACATGTAGGGTTAACTCCACCACACCGGCAACCACGTGACTACGCCTCCAGCAGAAGGGGAACACAACTTCCATATTATTCATGTGTGGAGAGCATAGTGGTGCAGTTATTGCCGGAAGAGTTGGAAGGTGTGATTGTGCATTTAATTAACAATTTGATAGAGACACATAATATTAGTCTCTTGTGGGCAGTTGTATAAATTTAAACTCTAGTATGTTTTGCCTTAATTGGTGATAGGCCAATAAAGTCCAGCGCAATTCTGTTATAACATTGGACCAATTCATCGATGAGGCCATCTGTTCCTGACTGGTTAATTAAAATATCACAGTTCCATTCTTGCATTTAATTTTGGACCGGTACATGATAAATTAATTTAAATGACAAGACTCTCACAAGAGCCCTGGACAAGAGTTTTTTACCTTTCTCTTAACAACCTAGGCATCAAGATATCCAGGTCTCGGTCGTGGATATACTTTTTAATACTTTATGTCCATTGTTTGCCAATAGTAGCTTACCTATTACGTAATGAGTGACGGTGAGTGTGCACCCTTAAAACCCTGTGAAGATAACCTTTGTCGAAAGGTGGCCCTATGTCACAGTGAGGGATCCCAGTTGAGAATGGCTTGAGAAGAAAGTCTTCTTTTCATTGGAACCACTGGTATGAGGAACAATCATGGGCTAGATACACCCATATCCCTCTAATATCTCTCTACTATTCTCTCTAATTGATCTCCCCTGATATTTCCGTAACTTCTCTGCTCTTCTCTTTATATTCAGGGATGTTAGGCAGGTGAATGAAGAGATTGTGAAACTAAGTGTATCTGTGTGAATAGTAGGTACACGTGGGTATTAAACTCCTGGGTTCTAATATTGGCTAAGTTTGATTGTGTATTAGTATAGTGCTATCTAGAAATATATATAGTATTGTGTTATGAATTTTTGGGCTGTTTTAATAAATATCATTATTAAAGACATTGTTTTGCATAATGATGATGAGTCATATCATATGATGTAATCATGCACAGAAACAGAAAGCGGTAAGGAAGGGAAGATTCTGGATATCGAGTATATGAGCCATAAAGACAATCATAACCGAAAACAACAACACAGCCCTCAACACTGAGGAAGGAGGACCTGGGTGTACAAAGAGCTGCGTTGGCTCACCCAGAGTGCCACTTCAGTTCCAGGCGAGCGAGGGTTGAAAACGGAGACGAGACGCAGAGGCCAACTGCCATGGAGCAAGTAGTCTGGACCAGCCAAGAGGAAGCACACGGAACCGATTACCGGTCGATCCCAGGTGCCACAATACACCAGGAAAACGGACTGGAAACGATCAACATACCACGACCATAAAGGCCGAAGCAACACGCGGCAAGGAACATGGGACAAGACCAAGTGCTAGCTCAAGTTTGAGATTGGCCCTGAGGGAGCCAGGGCCGGCAGCTTAGCTAAAGCGGCAGCAAGCCACACACACAGCGCAGGAGTAGGAAGCCAAGGACCCGGCCAGGGTGGGAGCAACCCGGCCCCTGGTACAGACTCTGTGGACAGTACTCGCTGAATTCCATCTACAGTAAAGACTTGGAAAACTACAAAACCGTGAGTCTGTGTGATCCTTGCGCTAGCCTACTCTCCCTCACAAACTGTTTCATCACTACTGCCCCGGGACCAGGCTCTGCCCGTGGAGAGCCTCACATCACATCCTGCCATCCATCATCCCCGGAGGTTTCTGCAGCAGCGGTGGTCACCCTGACCACATACCACGGGTGGCGTCAGACTTTCTCCCCTGTAAATAACCCCTAACCTTTACTTGTGGGCTCGGGACACGGTCCAGACCAAGACCGCCGTGATAACCCCCGTGACACCCCGGTCCGGACTGAGTACCCCGTCCCAGTGGAGCTCCACATCCAGAGTCCAGTGGTGGCGACTTTTTACTGCTCCATCTGACACTCCACATTGTGCTTGGTGATGATGGCTGCAGCTGCTCTGCATTGTGCTTGTGATATACGGCTGCAGCTGCTTAACATTGTGCTTGGTCATGTACGGCTGCAGCTGCTGCATTGTGCTTGGTGATGTAAGCTGCAGTTGCTTAACATGTGCTGTCATGTACGGCTGCAGTGCTTAGTTGTCTTGGTGATGTACGCATGCAGTCTGCTCTGCATTGTGGTGGTGATGATGGCTGAGTGCTTAGCTTGTGCTTTGATGTCGGCTGCAGCTGCTTCAGCATTGTACTGGATGTATGGCTGCTGATGCTCGCATTGTCTTGGGGATGTACTGGCTGCAGTGCTTACATTGTGCTTGCAATGTATGCTGCACTGCCGGTTTATGTGTGTGATGTATGGATGTAGTGCTTAACATGTGCTGTGATGAATGGTGCAGCTGCATCGACATTGGCTGGTATGTGTGCACACAGCCTCTTCGGGGAAAGAGGTAGCGGCTGGGCTTTCAGAAGTTAATAGGTGGGCTGAGTGTGATAAGGATGATGCTATACAGGGCTGGATGTATGGCTGCAGTGCTTGATAGTATTGTGTGGTGATCTAGGCTGCATCTGCTTAACATGGTTTGGTGATGTACGACTGCATGCTTCTCGGCATGGCTTGGTGATGACACTGGTTACTAGCCTCAGGGGCGCAGTGCTTGTTCTGTTACCAGAGGAGGTCTGTACCTGCAGTTTGGTGTCAGCCCGAACGTGGGGACTTATCTGACCCTGGATCCTTGCCATTTCCCTTCGCTCTGTACTGTTAGGGATCTCTTGGACTGGGATGCGTAGTTCCTCCACTTCTCAATATATACTCACAGTGATGGGCAAGAATGTATGGACGGACATGTTATCCGGTGCTCCTATACAGACTCGCTGGTATCATGAATGAACACACATGGGGTAGTGATGGCATAGCGGGGACGGCATACACCGTGGGAGCAGATAGTAATACCGAAGGTATGGGCGGATAGTTATCAGGGTGATAGAGGATGCTAACCGGTGAGCAGGATAGTAATACGAAAGGTGAGGTGGTATATTTCAGGGGTGCTAGATGATGCTATACACGGGGAGCAGGATACTAATACAGACAGGTGAGGGGACTGGGTAATCAGCGTGACCTAGGATGGATGCTATACATCGGGTAGATATGAATACCAGAAGTGAAGGTGTTAAGTATCAGGGGACAGGATGATGCTATACATCGGGGTAAGATAGTAAATACCCAGTAGGCTGGTAGTACAGGGACTAGGAGGAGCACACGCCGGGAGCAATATAATACCAGAAGGTGACGGGACTGGAATAGTCAGGAGTCGACTAGATGATGCTAACTAACTGGGAGCGATAGTAAACCAGAAGGTGAGGGGCTGGGGAGTTCATGTGCCTGAGGCATGCTATTCAATCGGGTAATATAATACCAGAAGGTATGGGCTGGATAGTACAGGTGATAGATTGGATGCTATCAGTCGGGGGTAAGATAGTAAATACCAGAAGGTGAGGGGCTGGATAGTATCAGGGGTGACTAGGATGGATGCTATACATCGGGGGGTAAGATAGTAAATACCAGAAGGTGAGGGGCTGGATAGTATCAGGGGTGACTAGGATGGATGCTATACATCGGGGGGTAAGATAGTAAATACCAGAAGGTGAGGGGCTGGATAGTATCAGGGGTGACTAGGATGGATGCTATACACCGGGGGTAAGATGAACCTGATCCTTCTCCACCTTGGATGCATTTGCTCGTCGTCCATTGCTTCCTCCGGTTCGGCTCCTCGTGTTGGTTACACCAGAAATGGATGGGTAACGGCCCGGATCTTTCTGACGTTCCACCTAGTTGTTGTTCTGGGGCCGGTGATGGTCGTCCCGACCTCCTATGAGTCGTCAGGATCCATAGACGATCGCGGCTGAGTTCAGGATTCATTTTCTCTCTGAATCCATTAATAACCATGTGTTTTCGGCGGTCACCGGGGGAGCGCCTCTCGCTTTTGTCACGTTGGGCTATTATAGATGATAAATCTACCGATGAGAGAAGTGATGATCGGTGTCAGGATGTAACTTTTAACCGTGCAGAATTAAGTCTATTACAACGTAATTAACCTA
The DNA here is from genome assembly GCA_033576535.1 of Allobates femoralis. Lineage (NCBI taxonomy): Eukaryota > Metazoa > Chordata > Amphibia > Anura > Aromobatidae > Allobates > Allobates femoralis. The sequence continues at coordinate 126,970,813 of JARQOC010000007.1, forward strand.
ATTACAGCATCGAGGACCCGCCGTCCATCGCACGTCGCCCAGATTCACTATTATCACTGTTATTCAAGAAATTGACAGGTTTAATTATCGGGAGAACGTTCCTCTATATCTGCGAAGCCGTGAAATATCCGCCCTGGTAACAGACAGGAGGCAGACGCCATCCTTCATACGTGACGGAGACAGGAATAGTCGGATTGTCGCACTTCAGTGCTGTAACCTAAACCTGTCTGTACCCAAGAGAACGACAGCGACTGTATTCATTCCATGACCATTCAACCTTTTTATAGCCAATATCTGTGTCATGTGTTGGCTGCTCTGCAGTCCATGTGAAAAGCTCTGCTTTGGCACATTCGGAGTTAATGTCAGAAGCTGCTGTAGTGTTGCTGCTATGTCTGAAGGTGCAGGTGAAGGGTTGTGTCAGATAACTCAGTTGTCCACTCCTCCGGCCCTTTAAATAGTTCCATTTCCTTTCACTAGGTGTCGCTGAAAGAGTTTCCCTCTGCTCTGACCTCGTGTGCTGTAGGACATTTGTGTTGTTTGCTGAGCTTCCTGCAGTTGTTGCACTTGAAGAATTGCCATCTTTGGGGAACTTGCTGTTGCTATCCTGGTCTGTGGGTGAAGGTGAGGGGGCTGGTTGAGGCACAGTAAACAGAGTAAAGGTAAAAGCATTTAACCACGCTCATAGCGCTCCATTCTGTTTATTGTATGTCCGTCCCCTTGAGGTAATGCAGCAGAGTAGCTGTGGGTATCGAGACGCATCAAGCCTGGATCACAGTACCTTCGGTGACACCCTTCTGGTCACATGATGCCTTGGAGTCGAATGGAACGCCATGGACCACCGGCGTCTCTCAGCGCTCATCTCTGGGGTTGCACAACCCAATTACGTGAGTGAGATAAGTTCTATTGTCCCCACTGGACCACATCCCGTGTGCCTTTGTTTCTCTTTTTATTTTATTTTAGGGCTGGTTAAGAGCAGGGCAAGGGGGTGGCCCAGACATCCTTACCCTGAGAGGCACTTCTAGGAGCAGGTCACTAGGGATCCAGTCTAAAGGGTCAACTAGTTACCGGGTTTACTTAGCTCATCATTTTCATCCTGCTTCTCATTCCCTGCCCGCTATACCACTACTATACCACCTTTGTGACAATCCGCAGTTTTCATGCTCCCTGCTTGCTCTCAGCGCATTAAACATTCATTGTTTTGATAGTTTTTTAAGCTAGTTCTGCTTTCTGCTCACATCGACATATACAGACGTGTCCTCCCCAATATCCTGACAACTTTTCTTTTTGATTTGTGGTTTTCTCTGACATCATTTATTCCAAATCCACGAAAATGGTGCACACAATTCATGAATTTTTCACATAGTCCAAAATTATCTTTTTTTCCTGTTTTGATCCAAATTTGAGACTTTAGCTAAAAAAAAAGTGGCACATTTTCTAAAATGTTCCAAAAGCAGTACATAAAATCACACATACAGACGGTCCTATCCTAGAGTGGAGTTCCTACATTTTTCAATGTATTTTAGATAATAGCCTGACATAAAATATCCTAAATCAAAAAAAAAGTTGAAAAAGTCATTCATGATTTTTGTCACTATAGCCTCAAAATGGTAGCTTGTATTTGCAATGTCAGATGTGAGTCCAGAATTTTGATGACTGTTTTAAGCACTAAAATAGAAGTGCGCACCCGATTTATACTAAAATGTTTCCAAAATTTGGAGCCAGAGAAGACTCAGTTGAATTTTATCATGACAATGAAGTCCTCATCGACCAAAAATTAGATAATAGTGGACAAATATTGTATAGAAGTGAGAGGTTCATAGCAAAGCTCAAAATGGGCTTCTATGGAGCCATCCAGAATGGAGTCCCAGAACAGAGATGGGTTTTCCCACAGTATAGAAGAACAGCAACCGATGGCTTGATACAATTAAGATAATAAATGGAAAAGGGGAAGACCCTGGTGGACCTATCTAGGCTTGGAGAAGACCCTGGTGGACCAATCTAGGCTTGGAGAAGACCCTAGTGGACCTATCTAGGCTTGGAGAAGACCCCACTTGGTGGACCTATCTAGGCTTGGAGAAGACCTGGTGGACCTATCTAGCTTTAGAGACTTGGTGGAAAGACCTGGTGACATATCTGGCTTGGAGAAGACCCTGTGGACCTATCTAGTCTTGGGTTGGTGAACCACTGGTGGACCTATCACTAGCTTGGAGAAAGACCCTGGTGACCTATCTGGCTTGGAGAAGACCTATGGATCATTGACTTGGATCTGAGGATTAGCTTGGAGAAGACCCTAGTGGATCTATCTAGCTTGGAAGAGCCCGGTGGACCTATTTAGGCTTAGACAAGACCCTAGGGACCTATCTAGGCTTGTAGAAGACCCTGATGCACCTATCTAGCTGCACAAGATCGATCTTCCTACAGAGCTTCATCCATCAAGTTGCCGTGGATCTAGATTGAGCTGAAGCTGGTAAATAATAATAATAAAATCTATTGATCATTTGCACTAGGACAAGGGCATCATTTATGTCTTGAGGAAAGAGGGTTTAATCATAATTACACAGCGGATTCTATACTGTATCAGCAGTGACACTATGGAGCTCGCTACTGCATGATTTGTAATGGTTGATTCACGTCGGACCTTTCCTGAAATATATATTACGGTTTTGGGTAGTAGATTCAGTGATCGGGCTGATCCAGGGATCTTGTCTGGTTGTCACATGTGGAGCCAGAAGGATCTTTTCCCCAATGTGGGGCTATTAGTTTCTGTTCCAGGGGGATTTTGCCTTCATCTGGATGAACATGTTAGATTATGGGTTGAACTCAATGGACTTAAGTCTACCTTCAACCTTAAAAAGAAGGAAGCTCTACACGCCGCCGTTCTCCTGAATCCGGCAATGTTTCACTCTTGTTCCTGCTCCTCCATTCTTGAGATATGGCCTCTTCTTCTTTGTCTATATATTTAGTCTTGTCATCCAAGTGGGTGAGACCCTAAGAAGACACGCTCATAGATGAGTCAAGAGCCACGCCCACTTGGCTAACATGTAGATTTGTATACATAGAGGAGGTTTTTTTTCTGAGGAATAGAGACAAGCAGGCACATGATAAAATCATCGCTGGATTCAGGAGAACAGCAGAATTTTCACCAGGTGGAAAAAAATGACCATGTTTGGGAAACTAGAGTAACCGTGGCACCCCTCAGCCTGTAAACATGACACATTGTAACAAAAAAAACAGCTGTACTCTGCTTGTGCACCCCACCCCCACCATAGGTACTATTGTTCTCCAGTAGCAGGTTCCTACTCGCCCATTCAAAGGGAGGTTTTTAAATCCAAATTTAGGCAGTCACTGATTGTGTAAATTCCCAGTAAACAGACACGCATCATTGTGGCTACTGGGTGGTTATGGATATGACCATATTTATATATATTTCCCTAGCGATAATGCTAGTCTACTTTCCTGTAGATTCATTATTGCATAGCTTAGTATTTAGAGTGCAGCTGTCTTTATGTGTTACATGTGTAGTGATTTGCTCTCTGAGCGTGTTGGGAGACACTCAAATGTTAGCGTGATTGAGGTAAACAGGCACGTTTTTTATAGTAATATAAAGTCCAGCAGTTTAATAAGACATCATAAACCGCATAGAGTGCACAGTCCATTCACATCAACGAACCATTAGTGAGATACCAGACTATTGCAATGGTGAATACACCCGCATGGGCAGTGTTTACACAGTCCCTTTCAGATGCATGGCTTCCTTAAACAATGTATTCCAAGCTGCATTCACTGACTCCATCATTCAGTATAATGCCTCTCTGGGATCACTAACACCTATCAGTTCCAGATCCTCAGCAGGACTGTGGATTGCTGAATATCCCTGTGGTCTCCTTGTCGCGTAGCACCCAGGACGCCGGTTGTTTTCACGCCTCCATAACAGGTGTGTTCCAGGACAACAGTCGCTCCAAGCACAGATACCTTCCAGCACCCCAGCTGATCCCAAGCAACCTCATGCCATCCAATAAGCCGCCTGCTCCTAAGCATGAGATCTGGCTCCCAAACGCACAAACGTGACAAACTAATCCCATTAACACAGAGATTATATTCCCTCAGACCCCAAGTGTGTGAGGAATCAGCTGTAACTGGAAAGAATGGATGATGTTCTGATGATAGGAAAAACCAGGACCACACAGGTGTGATGCAATGATATGTTTTAATTCCAACGCGTTTCGGGGGAAACACTCTGCTCCTTCTTCAGGGATACAATGAGGAATCAGCCTTAGCCAGACACTCCCCTGTCTTGTAGCTCACCTGCAGTCCTGCACTTGTAATGCATTACTTGAACCTGTGGAACGACAAGTCCCAGCATAATGCATTACTAAAACCTGCTGAACTACAAGTCCCAGCATACATTTTTTGCAATGCATCACCCTTGTGGATAGTGATAGCTCCTGACATCTTAGGGGCTCACGTGGTGATCTGGCCGTGGATTAACCTCCGCTCATTTCCGACTTCTCGGCGGACATTTCTTTCCTTTTTTTCCGCTCTATAACATCTACATTAGGAAGAAATGAAGCCGTTTAATTTGCAGTTGGGGTTAAGTCCCCCCGTCCTCCCCGTGATGAATGCTTCATTTCACGTAATGTTTGCGATGGTTCAGCCGGGCGATCGGAAGATAAAAATCTCTCTTAAATCCCAATATCCGTCCTTCTGTCTGCACTTTATGACTCTTCCTTTAGATCCCATTCACTAAGCCAATCGAAGTTTTAATAAAAGAAAGCAGTCATTTCTAATAAACTCCCGCCGAGTTGTGATAATACTAAACTGCTTTAGCAGCGTGATATTTTTTATTATTATACAGGCGGTATATTAATATGCCAGTATTTGTAAACTCCCCAGCGCCGCTAGATTTATATGAAAGGCCCGTGCTACATTGTATTAATATAAAAAGTTTACGCGACAATGAACACTTTGTCCTTGAATGATATTTATTTGTTTCGCTTCTTTCCCGTCCTCTTTCCCTACAATCGTACAATGGCGCACATCTTAATGATCGCTTTGATAAGAAGAAGAAATGAGCAACAGCTGAGAGACGCGGTTAATTGACTCAGAGTCGCTTTTCTTTGTAACATTATGAGAGACCGATGTTCTTACTTGGATGAATGTCGAACCCTGAAATGCGTCACGTGCGCTATCTGAGCATTTTAACCCCAAGCGGTGTGCTGCGTGCGGCATTTGTGGCTAATGGATTGACTCAGATGCGCTCTGTAGAGCATGCTGAGAGACGGCGGCTGTTGGCTGCTGGGAGCGGCCCCTGTAGAGCTGCTGGGAGATGCGGCCGGCCTGTAGAGCTGCTGGGAGAGCGGCGGCCCTGTAGAGCTGCTGGAAGAGCGGCCGGCCCTGTAGAGCTGCTGGGAGAGCGCCGGCCCTGTACAGCTGCTGGAGGCGGCCGGCCCTGTAGAGCTGCTGGAGAGCGGCCGGCCCTGTAGAGCTGCTGGAAGAGCGGCCGGCCCTGTAGAGCTGCTGGAAGAGCGGCCGGCCTGTAGAGCTGTGAAGAGCGGCCGGCCCTGTAGAGCTGTGGAGAGCGGCCGGCCCTGTAGAGCTGCTGGAAGAGCGGCCGGCCCTGTAGAGCTGCTGGAAGAGCGGCCGGCCCTGTAGAGCTGGTGGGAGAGCGGCCGGCCCTGTAGAGCTGCTGGAAGAGCGGCCGGCCCTGTAGAGCTGTGGGAGAGCGGCCGGCCCTGTAGAGCTGCTGGGAGAGCGGCCGGCCCTGTAGAGCTGCTGGAAGAGCGGCCGGCCCTGTAGAGCTGCTGGGAGAGCGGCCGGCCTGTAGAGCTGCTGGGAGAGCGGCCGGCCCTGTACAGCTGCTGGGAGAGCGGCCGGCCCTGTAGAGCTGCTGGGAGAGGCGGCCGGCCCTGTACAGCTGCTGGGAGAGCGGCCGGCCCTGTACAGCTGCTGGGAGGGGAGAGCGAGGCCGGCCCTGTAGAGCTGCTGGAAGAGCGGGCCGGCCCTGTAAGCTGCTGGAGAGCGGAGCGGACGTGAACATGTTTTTGTGGGCAGCCCGCCCCTGTATATAGCTTAAGAGCGTTAACTGTGCATTTATGTTTTGTGTGAAAAGGGTTCCTAATACATATACTGAGGAGGAGCGTTGTCCTGTACAGCTGCTAAGGAGATCTGACTGGCCCTGTATGGATCTGTGATCAGCTAAGACTGGGTGTACCCCGCATATTTGCAGCTCATGGCCCGAGGAGAGGGCGGAATCACTTGTTTACTTTGCCCCTGACCAGCGTCCACATGTTTTTATGAGTTAACAAATGTTGCATTTTTGTTTTTTTTGTTGTAAAAAGGGTTCCTAAAAAAGAATAAATTATATAGATACCCACAGGTTTTGAAAGCAGCAAAAGTTTCTAAGTGCCCCACAGGGAAAGTATGCAACTCTGATGCGCGAGTTTCTCTGTGTTTTGCTATGTTACATGGTTTCCAATCGGTGTTTTTTACATGCTGTGACATCCACCTCAAACTGGGTGAGGGCCCGACAATGAATTTGGGCCCCAATTGATTTTAATGGAGCTGCAGGACTTTGTATGAAAGGGATGCTTTGGGATATGTCGGTAGAGGAGCTGTGTGTTCCTTGTGGGTCAGGATCATTCTTGTGTCTGTTCTCATTCAAGTAGTCGGATTCGTTCATGTCCCATGAATGCTTACTGGGTGTGTTCTTTTTTATCATTTGGTTACCACTGAGGTCTCAATATTTGTATATATGATGACATTTCTGATACTTAATAATCGGGATGCAATATTTGGTCATATTTACATGGTGATATAATTATAGGGGTTTGCAGTGACGATGGGTCGGGGGACCCGTGTTCTTGATATGGGCTTTGGATCACCTTGCGCCATAGTAAAGCAGAATACTGGAGTCTTCTGATATAAATCTGATAGTTAATGGTAGATGACACTTCTCAATCACTAAGGAGCCATTGTAACAAACCGTTCCTCTCCTGACTTTATGGGTGGGGGGGGTCTGTGCACAGTTTGGGGTCCGGCTCCGGCTGTGACTCTGGATATTCATTACTGGTCGGAGAGCGCGGCTCCACGCCGATGATGAATAAATCATGCTGCAGACCAGACCATGAAATCCTTAACAAGCAGAACATACACACTTTAATTAGGCTTTATTATATAGATGATGTGCATTCTCTCCACACCGCTGTGTCTGCACCGTGCTCCGGGATTATCCGCCATTATCTGCTCCTGTCATGTCTGGAGCTGTAACAAAGAAGGACCGAGTAACAGAATCTGCCCCGCTCCTCTGCTCCGCACAATACCCCTCATAATTCAATTACAGAGGAGCCACGAACCATTAACCGGTGCGAGAACACAGAAGGCCACCGCTAATGTCTGAGATTATCGCCATCCCATATCTCTATGTAAATTTAGTGGAGTAAAAGGTGCGAGGAGGATCCACGGAGCTTGGCCATATGTGGCGGCCCTGTGTCTGAGCCGCCAGAAAATGGTGTCGCTATAAGATCTATGTAATGCCATGTTGATGGGAATTGTGATTCCTCTGCTGGATGTCTGAAACAAACACACACTGCCTGATCTCTAACCAGGACGCTGAGTACTGAACGCCTGGGTTGGGCTGTGACTCAGTCTTTGGTTGGAGGGAGGGGTTAGTTAGGGTGTAGTAGGGCAGAGTAGGTGAAGAGGCGGTCCAGTGAGGAGGAAGCAGGAGCTGCTCAGAAGGGACCAGCTGAGGCAAGTCCAGTCCTAGGTCATCCAAAACCCAAAATTGGACTGGTGAGTTTCCTGCATGATCCACTCTACTATCCTGGCAGGAGGTAATCCACAGAAACTAATAGGGAGTACTGGATAGGTAAGGGTACCAAGAAACCTAAGCTCAAGGAAAGTCAGCAGGAAGGCCATATTATACACCGAGCAGAGCGGACTACAGTTCTCATCAGACTGGCCAGACCACATGCCTGATGGTTTATGTATACCCTGGATCTGCTACAGAAACCTGATGTAAAAGGGTGAAGCAAAGAATGACTCTGCTGTTTAGAAAATAAGCAGAGAAAGACAAAGAAATGCTGTGCTTTAGCTTTCTGACAAGTCTCTTACCTCACTCCTGAGCTCATTTCTGCTGTTATATTGTCCTCCATGACTCTTTTGCTTCTCTCTGTGCGCTAACCCAGGAATGAAGAGCAGGAATCTCTCATGTCTGTGTGTGCAGTGCAAGAGAGACATCATATCAGCCTTCAATTCCAAATTAAAAGGCAGAGCTTGCAAAGGGGAACACTACAGAAAAATCAGGATATAAATCATATAATGGCCTGAAATAGTGTCATTCCTCATTAGTGATGAGTGAGCACTACCATGCTCGGGTGTTCGGTACACCTAATGAGCATTTGGACGCTCAGATGGGCGCGACTCAGGTACCGAGTATAATGAAAGTCAATGGGAAACTCGAGCATTTTTCCAGAAGATCTTCATGAATAATGCTGGAGTTCCCATTGACTTCACTCATTCTCAGGGACACGAGTCATGCGCATCTGAGCGTCCAACTGCTCGTTAGGAGTACCGAGTACCCGAGCATGGTAGTGCTCACTCATCAGTATTCCTCATGTGCACACAGTGGCTTATTCTGGATCATGGGCCCAAAAGGTCCATCTGTCATGTCAGGATGACCCATTATTTTAGAGAGCATATGATAGCTGAGGGAGCCTGTGACAAATATCTCCTGTCAATAGGAGACTTGTGACAGCTCTGGGATCTGGCTTTCATATAAACTTGTGAGACTCTGCATTTATAAATGTGATTGCTTTCTTTTAGCAAGGATTAATGACATGTTCCTTGCTGCTAGCTCCTGGTTAGTTCATCTCAGCTGTAGTTGGTTTGTGACCACTCCCCTTCCCTTTAAATAGTCCCATGATCCATCACCTGAAGCTGGTAACAGATTCATTCTATTCTGACCATCTTGGAGGGAGGAAGTCTCTAGTGGCTGCTGGAGTTCTGTTGTTTGAGCCGTGTCGACTGAAGTCCTGGTGATATTACTGTAGTGGTGACCTGTAGGGCCCCCCCTAGGCTCCAGGGCCCGGGTGCGATTGCAACCCCTGCACCTGTAGCAGTTACACCCCTGGCTACAAATATGCTGAGTCGTTGGGGTCTAAATCGGATAATGTCATCCAACTCCTCACCGATGTGTACGGGAGAATTTATCCTTTAGAAGGGATGTGAGGACACAAATATGCAGAGAATATTCACGTAGATACTTAGTTGCTTTCAGGCTTGTTTTCTCTGTTACATGTGAACACCTGACCCCGGGCTCCCCGGCGCACTCGCTTCAAAGTCGTCTTCCACCTCCCGGTAAATACAAATCACCGAGGCCGAGACACCGAGCCGCTTCTGCTGCCGAACCTCCCTGTGATACATTGTATCATTCTTACAATTAAGGGGGCTCATTAACCGAACCCTAGGACTATACTTACAGACACTTCACTACGACTTCTGTCAAGACAAATTTTGGAAGATGACACTAAATTCATTTTTTTTACAACCCGAAAAAAAAAGAAGAGGTTTCCGCTGCCGGCGAGCTGAAGGTTACGGTAATTAAGCGTTGACGAGTCTGTGGCAGCCGGTGCGAGGAAATTACCATATTAAAGTCACAATAATATCTTGTGCTGCATTAATGGGCGCAGTACGTAGATAGATGGAGATGTTGGGCGACCGTTAAATTACCTTTGCGCTGTTCCTCCTTTATCTGGAATGTGTCCGCGCTTATAATTAAGGACTGGAGATTTCGGCTGAGCGTCCAGAGATGCTGAACGCATTATTTATCAGCCTCCAACCATTACAAGTTACAACACTGAAGCTGAGTTATTAATGGGGGTCCCGGGACCCTCATCGATTCAGGAGCAGCTCTGACATGTCTGTTTCAGTGGAGGTCATGTGTAATACTTTATCTCTCCTGCGGAGGTGCTGTAGGGAAATCGAGCACCTGTTAACAGTCTCCTTCACAGTTTACAGCTGATCATTGGATGTTCTAGTAAAAATGACCCTCCTTATTCAGCTTATCACCAGGGATCCGTCCGACAAAACAGGTCGGAGAACTAGGCATGATCGAATCCATTTATTTGTGATTCCTTTCAGCCGACCTCTATGTTGCCCAACTATAGACAGGTAGGAAGGGGCTACAAGAAATCTTCTGAACTACCTTCAAAGACTTCCACTCCTTAGACCCTATGAGATCACGTGGGGTACGACGGCATACATCTGGATTCTGCACTTTGAAGTCGGCTTCTCTATCCACTGAGCCACAGCAGATCCATCTTTACTGCAGGTGTTTACTATCTGCTATTCTTGCTTTAGTTCCACTTTAGTAACAGGTGTTTTTATTTACTCATCTATCTGCCCAATTGCCTTTCGGGTGCGGATTTAAATACTTTCACCCTTATGGTGGGTTTACACGTCGCGATATCGGCCCGATATCGTAGCCAACGACGCTGGAGCGCGCTTTTTGAGCGCGCTTTTGCCGCCATCGCATCGCCGTTTTACACAGCCCGATATCGGGATACAACGTCCCAACGATGTGTACGCCCCCCAACCCAGGAACGACCAGTTAACATGGTAGTGAATGGGTGACGTGGCAGTACACATCGTAGTTGGGCTGTCACACGGGACGATGCGGCTACAACTGGCATCCGGTATCGGGCGGTTGAATAGCACGCTCATTCAACCCCGATATCGTTTTGGCATCGTTCCAGCATTGCATTGTACGTTCAAACCGTACAACGTGCGAACAATATCGGGTCCAACTCCCGAACCACGTGACTTTTGGTCGGAGTTGGGTCGGAGTTGGACGCCGATATCGCGACGTGTAAACCCACCATTATAGTATTTGCTGCTGGTGATATTCTCATTTGGATGTCCAGCCATATTGCCGTTTGTTTATGCCGGTAAGTGAAAGACCAGCCTGGGTTCATCTCTTTGCTTGTAATGCTCACCAGGAGTGGCCCTATTGGACTTCAGGGTGAGTTGTGGCCGCTGACTCACGGGGAAGGAACGGACTTTGGTCTAGTCTGTGAAATAGCAGGTGCCGTAACGAACAAGGCAAGACACATTCACTGGTGTTGACAGACTCAGGAGCTGGGATGAAAGGTCAGGCTAGAGCCACAAGGGCAGGGAATCAGGAACAAGTGGGTACAGGGCACAGCAGGGCAAAGAGACAAGGACAGCATAAGAGGACCTGACAACTAGCGAGACAGAGCAACACTGAACTAACTAAGGATATTGACCAGGCACCTCCCCTAGTGGGAGGATAGCATATATACCCAGGGCCTCTCAGCCATAGGCTGAGTGGTACATCCTGGAAATAATGTGCTGGCCCTTTAAATGCAGGGCAGGAGCGAGGCTACATGCCTTGGGAGCACTCCCGTTAGACCTATCTTCTGTTTGTTGTTAGGAAGTATGTGATATATTCTTTATCAGTATACATCTTCTCTTAAATGTTGTTGTTTTAGTCACTCTGGAATAATTTTCTACCTCAGCACACCTTCCCTTCTGTAGATAAATTGGAGGCTTCGGATCTTTAGATCTTTAGGAGGAACATGAAGCACTCGACAGAAAATCAGACATAATAGGTCTGAGATGCCATTATTTAGTCTGTCATCAGGCCTATTCTAGTCTGTACAGGGACCGGCAGAAACCACTAGGGACTGTGGGGACAGGAATCAGATCTTTAGTCTATACAGGGTCCGGCAGGAACCACTAGGGACTGTGGGGTTTGAATGTATAGTCTGTACAGGAACTGGCTGGAACCACTAGGGACTGTGGGGTCAGGATCTCTAGTCTGTACAAGAATCAGCTGGAGCCACTAGGGACTGTGGGGTCAGGATCTCTAGTCTGTACGGGAACCAGCTGGAACCACTAGGGACTGTGGGGTCAGGATCTCTAGTCTGCAGAAGCTGCCAGGGTCAGTTGCAGTTTTTAGTGTGTTGCCTATTTCCAGTGTGAGTTGCTACATGACTATAATTATAATATTGTGCCCCCCCCCCCGCCAGGATTGACACCCCCTTGTCCCGGCATTACTCGGAGACCTCCACACTGCTCTCCTATCTGCGGATTGTACGTAGCACAGATGGGTGATCTCAGCCGCCACGTCTCACTCCACGGAGCCATCTCTCTCTACGATCATTATGGAAAAATATGACCAAAATAAAAACCCACCGCGGAGCTGGAATAAAGGTTTTTTATGGAAAGCGCAGAGTTTTTGAGATTATGAATTGTTTTAATAAGGGCAGAAGATGCCTAAGTGACACCTCAGGTGGTGATATCTCTGCACATTAACTTCTATTGCCTTTTAACCCCTTGTTGGCCCTCAGTACAGGGATTTTCGTCTTTGGCGTCTCCTCGTTTTCTCGCTGTTTCGCCTGTGCAGGGGTCACTTTGTTTTTTGTGGGACACGTTTTTATTTCGGCAGTTTGTCGAGATACAAAGAGACGAAGGTTTAGATTATATTCATTCATGTTTTATGGCAAAGTAACACGAGTCACCAGTCTGCCGCTGAGGAATAGAAGGAATAGAAGGGTTTATTAATGAACACTGCGCCATCATTCCTATCAGTCCGGGTTTTATTTTTTCTTGTAGGATTTTTTTAGCCTTTATAATTTTTTTTAATGTCATTAATTGATTTACAGAGATGAGAGAATCTGTGAAAATATCAATGCTGGAAACATTAAGGAAAAATTCAACTTGCAATTACCTGGAAAAGGTTCTGGTGAGGGGGAAAAAGAAAGAAATCTTCTGTCAAAGAGTGAAGAGAAGAAGTCTGGAGCCAGGGAGGGAGGCAGAGGAGGACGGAGAGAGGGAGGCAGCAGAGGATGGAAGGAGGGAGGCAGCGGAGGACGGAGAGAGGGAGGCAGCGGAGGACGGAGAGAGGGAGGCAGAGGAGGACGGAGAGAGGGAGGCAGCAGAGGATGGAAGGAGGGAGGCAGCGGAGGACGGAGAGAGGGAGGCAGCGGAGGACGGAGAGAGGGAGGCAGCGGAGGACGGAGGGAGGCAGCGGAGGACGGAGAGAGGGAGGCAGCGGAGGACGGAGAGAGGGAGGCAGCGGAGGACGGAGGGAGGCAGCGGAGGACGGAGAGAGGGAGGCAGCGGAGGACGGAGAAAGGGAGGCAGCGGAGGACGGAGAGAGGTAGCGGAGGACGGAGGGAGAGAGACAGCAGAAGACGGAGGGAGGGAGGCAGTGGAGGACGGAGAGAGGGAGGCAGCGGAGGACAGAGGGAGGCAGCGGAGGATGGAGAGAGGGAGGCAGCAGAGGATGGAAGGAGGGAGGCAGTGGAGGACAGAGAGAGGGAGGCAGCGGAGGACGGAGAGAGGGAGGCAGCGGAGGACGGAGAGAGGGAGGCAGCGGAGGATGGAGACAGGTAGCGGAGGACGGAGGGAGAGAGACAGCAGAAGACGGAGGGAGGGAGGCAGTGGAGGACGGAGAGAGGGAGGCAGCGGAGGACAGAGGGAGGCAGCGGAGGACTGAGGGAGAGAGACAGCAGAAGACGGAGGGAGGGAGGCAGCGGAGGATGGAGGGAGGCAGCGGAGGATGGAGGGATGGAGGCAGCGGAGGATGGAGGGAGGCAGCAGAGGACGGAGGGAGTCAGCAGATGATGGAGGGAGTCAGCAGAGGACGGAGAGAGGCAGTGGAGGACGGAGGGAGGCAGCCGAGGACGGAGGGAGGCAGCCGAGGACGGAGGGAGGCAGCCGAGGACGGAGGGAGGGAGAAAGCCGAGGATGGAGAGAGGTAGCGGAGGACGGAGGGAGGGAGTGGAGGACGGAGGAAGGCAGCAGAGGATGGAGGGAGGCATCGGAAGATGGAGGGATAGAGGCAGAAGAGGACAGATGGAGGCAGTGAAGGATGGAAGGAGGGAGGCAGCAAAGGAAGGAGGGAGGCAACAGAGGACGAAGGGAGACAGACAGCAGAGGGTGGAAGGAGGGAGGCAGCGGAGCATGGAGGGAGGCAGTGAAGGACGGAGGGAGGGAGGCAGCAGAGGACAGAGTGAGGCAATGGAGGACGGAGGGAGCCAGCAGAGGACAAAGGGAGGCAGCGGAGGATGGAGGGAGGCAGGGGAGGATGGAAGAGGGGGGCAGCAGAGTATGGAAGGAGGCAGCGGAGGATGGAGGGAGTGAGGCAGCAAAGGACGGAGGGAGAGAGACAGCGGAAGAAGCAGGGAGGTTGGCAGCGAAGGATGGAGGGAGGCAGCAGAGGATGGAGGGAGTGAGGCAGCAGAGGATAAAGGGAGGCAGCAGAGGACGGAGGGAGTATGGAGGGAGGCAGCGAAGGATGGAGGGAGGACGGAGAGAGGGAGGCAGCATAGGATGGAAGGAGGGAGGCAGTGGAGGGCAGAAGGAGTGAGGCAGCAGGGGACGGAGGGAGGCAGCGGAAAATGGAGGAAGAGGCAGCAGGGATGGAGGGAGGCAGCGGAAAATGGAGGAAGAGGCAGCAGAGGATGGAGGGAGGCAGCAGAGAACGGAGGGAGGGAGGCAGCAGAGCCAGAGGGATCCAGCTAGAGGACAGAGTGAGACAGTGGAGGGTGGATGGAGGGAGGATAGAGAGAGGTAGGCAGCGGAGGACAGAGGCAGGATGGAGGGAGAGAGTATGAAGGGAGGGGGACCGAGCGAGAGCTGCTGCATTGGGACCCCTGAAGGGAGGCGCATCATTTCTGCGCAGTGTGGGGGTGTATTGGGTGCACTTGTCCGGCTCCAGACAATCCGCACTTCACATTATGAAGCCGCCAGTGGAGCCAATTACTGATCCACCCTGCACAGGACCGGAAATGACATGGCCGGCGCGTCATACCAGGAAGAAGCCGCCCACAGAGTTCAAACGCCGGGACCACCTTTGGAAATTAGGTTATCATGTCCACCGGGGTGTGATAACCACGGAATAAAGGGAGACATGAACACTTACAAAACTCCTGACTTCAAGCCAATCAGAAGTTACAGTCACTAGATGGCGCCATAGGACCAGAGCAGAGTTAGTAAAAGGTGAAGTTGCCAGCTGATGACAGTGGGCAGGGATCTCATCTCTACTTTCAGTTTCAGTACTTTGAGATGGGAGAGGGGGGGATTGTTTGGCTTACAGCCGAAAGCCATGCCCACAGGGGAGTAATAAAAAAAAAAATCAACTCCACCTAGTGACGCAGTGCTGCACACATCAATCATCTGCTGCCCTGTTTTCCAGGAGTTTTATGACACTTTTCTCTGCAATCAAACATGGAATCATTCAAGTAAAAATCTGATTGCACTTAGTATTCTGGACCTGTCAGGCACCGGCTTCACTCTATAGCCCTAAATCCTGCTGGTTGTGCACAGTGTAACTTTATAGAGTTTTTTTATGCGTTTTTGAGTGCAGTTTTATCCCAAATCTTCCTGCAGATAATAATGCAGCAAAGTCAATTAGAATCCTGAAGCTTAATGCACGTTTATTGTATTTCCCTTGTAGATTTGGTGCAGACATTTTTGCAACCAAATACTCAATGTGCACACAACCTTATATCGTTTTTTTTTACTATTATTATTATTATTACTATTATTATTATTATTAATATTATTATTACCTTTATATTTATTATTATTTTTAATCGTTGCGTAAAATAATTAAGAAAGAAGCGTCCACCTCATCACATCCATTCAGAACATCTCCTTCCTGGATGCGCCGGAGCCCCGTAATCCCGTTATATAAGCCCCATTAGTTACTCGCGGCTTGCGGTCTCCTATTTAATATTGCATCGTGGTCCACATTGCCGGTGACACCTCCGTTGTTAATAGTGTAATATCCTCCGTTTTTCAGGCTCTGGAGTAAAATAATGACAGTTTAGTAACAAATGAGGTCATAAATAAGGTGTATTTGGAAATATGGGGCCGTTATCGGAGGCAACGTCCCTTTATGGCATTCAACAAGCAGACAAACCGACTTGGTCAACAATATATACGCGGGCCGGCGCCCGAGATCTTATTATTACAAGGTAGAGAAAACAAATTTACCTCCTGCCGGGCGTTCATCTCCGCGATCCTCGCGAGGACGTTTGGAAATAGCGCTATGTTTAGCAGATGCCAGAGGACGAGCGCGGAGAACATTAACGGGTCAGCGAAGGAAGGAGCCGGGATACGGGCGGCCCAGAATGGTGGGGGATCTGCGGCCATAAACCGCGAGCTGCATATTTACATCACCCAGGATCTCATCAGTCACCGGTCAGAGATTAATGAACCTGAAAATTAACCTGTGATTCCTTTATGTAATTCTCCAGTAACGTCCTGGACCCTTTATATCAGGATCTGGACCAGCGGCGCATGCGCACCCAAACACAAGAAAACAGATATGGAAAGATTCTAGAAACTGAAGAACTTGTTACTTTGTATCATTTTGTCAACAATGTCCTGACTTATGTTTATTGGATGGAGAGTCGAAGATGAGAAAACTTAAAGTGAACCTGTCACCCCTTTTGTGCTTATTAAGGGGAACCTGTCACCCCCACAGCCGGGCCTATTAAACTAAAAGAGCCACCTTCAGCTTCCAATGCCCCCCGGGACTCCAAAATAATCACTTTATAAGAAATGACTTTAGGTCCGGGAGGTATACTCCTCTTCCTGTTGACCCTCCTCCTCTCTTCTTTGAGAGCAGCGTCAGCGCATGCGCAGGTCCCTCAGTTCTCCAGCATGCTCCATGAGCTCTGCCCGAGAGCTGAGGTCACATGATGTCGCAGACACCAGATCCCACCCGGTGTTGTCTTATGCTGTATGCAGACTGCAGGGCTGGGAATCTGACAGGGAACAGACACAGCCATGCTTTTCGCGCAGGCGCCAGATTCCCAGCCCCGCAGTCTGCATAAAGTATAAGACAACACAGGGTGGGATCTAGTGCCTGCGATATCATGTGATCTCGGTTCTCGGGCAGAGCTCACGGAGCATGCCCGAGAACTGAGGGTTCTGCGCAGGCACCAACAAAGTCTTAAGGAAGAGAGGAGGAGGGTCCTGGAGGGTCGAGGAGGAGGGGTAACAGCAGCCAGGCATTCAGGTCCAGAACCTAAAGTCATTTCTTATAAAGTCGTTGGTTTGGTGTCACGGGGGGTGGTAGGGGGATAAGAGCCACCTTCACAATATACTATTTCTGTGTCTGAAGCTGAGTGTCAAGGAGGATCCTCTGTTGTGTCTGAGGATCGGGTCGACCCTGTGTCCTCCTGAGCTGAACGTCTGACCTCCTGGATCCCCCGTTCTCCAATTCTGACATTACTCTGGTTCTCACACTCTCTACTTCCTGTGAAATAACTGCTCAGCCAATCACAGGCCACAGCAGTGACACACCTCCACCTGTGATTGGCTGAGAGGTCACTTCCTGTTCCTGTGTCATGCACATAGTGGAGCGGAGCTGCTGGGACTCGAGGGGTAAATGGGGACATCGGTGCATCTGTGTTAATGGAAATACATGAGTAAATGACATAACATTCCAACAGGAACACAATGAAACACAATTTATATAAAAGCAGACGGCCCCTTTAAGGAAGGACGAATGATAGAGGACGAAGGACAGAGGATGAAGGACGGAGGACGAAGGACGGAGGACACAGGACGGAGGACAGGGAACGGAGGATAGAGGACGAAGGACAGAGGATGAAGGACGGAGGACGAAGGACGGAGGACACAGGACGGAGGACAGGGAACGGAGGATAGAGGATGAAGGACAGAGGATGAAGGACGGAGGACGAAGGACGGAGGACACAGGACGGAGGACAGGGAACGGAGGATAGAGGACGGAGATAATACCGGGGCTTCTCTCCCATTTCTGCTCTTTCCCGCCACACATGAAATGTTTGAATGTCGTTACGTGGCGGTGATTATAAATTATCGGCGTATGGATATAACAGATATATAATACCGTAATCATCATTCATTACCGCACCTTCCCCTTTAAGTGTTAAGGGCACAGGAGCAGAGTTTAATACAGATATAACAGCCGACCATCAACATCCTAATTAACATTAACACGGCGTGACCTGAACATGGCTCCGTGCGCCATGAATGTACAGTGTTAATTTCCTGTTAGAGCACTGCTGAGAGTTGTAGTCCTTCCACCTGCATTACATTCCATGTAGATGTGATCACACATTAATGGGATTGTTCCATTTGGGAAAGTATATTTCCTCTCCACAGGATACGATTGCTGGGGGTCTGATTCCTGGAACTTGCCACAATCTCAGTTACTCTAAAATGTATCCACCGCCCCTACATTCATTGTCGTTGGGACTGCTGGGCACACCAAAACGCAGATATGCGGCAACCACTCCATTCATTGTCTACTGGACTGTGAAGACACTGAGTGGTGCAGATGTGCATCCACCACTCCATTCACTGTTTATTGGACTGTGAAGACACTGAGCAGTGCAGATGTGCATCCACCACTCCATTTATTGTCTATTGGACTGTGAAGATACTGAGCAGTGCAGATGTGCATCCACCACTCCATTCACTGTTTATTGGACTGTGAAGACACTGAGCAGTGCAGATGTGCATCCACCACTCCATTTATTGTCTATTGGACTGTGAAGATACTGAGCTGTGCAGATATGCATGCACCACTCTATTCATTCTTCTTCTACTGGATTGTTGGAGACACTAAAAGGCACAGATGTGCAGCAATTGCTCTATTCGTTGTCTATGGGACTGCCGGAGATACTGAGTGCCGGAGATATAAATCCACCAGTCCATTCATTGTGTATTGGAATGTGAAGATACTGAGCTGTACAGATGTGCATCCACCACTCCATTCATTGTCTATTTGACTGCTGGACATAAAAAAGAGGCAGATGTGTGGCAACCACTCCATTCATTGTATATTGGAATGTGAAGATACTGAGCTGTACAGATGTGTATCCACCACTCCATTCATTGTCTGCTGGACTGCTAGAGACAGCAAGAGGCACAGATATGCGGCAACTGCTCTACTTATTGTCTATTAGACTGTTAAGATACTGAGCGGTGCAGATGTGCATCCACTACTCCGTACATTGTCTATTGGACTGCTGGAGACATTAAAAGGCACAGATGTGTAGCAACTGCTCTGTTCATTGTCTATGGGACTGCTGGAGATACTGAATGCCAGAGATATGAATCCACAAGTTCAGATATGTAGCAACTGCTCTGTTCATTGTCTATGGGATTGCCAGAGAATGCTGAATGCTGGACATATGCATCCACCACTCCATTCATTGTCTATTGGACTGTGAAGATACTGAGCAGTGCAACTGTGCATCCATCACTCCATTCATTGTCTATTGAACTGTTGAAGACACTAAAAGGCGCAGATGTGCAGCAACTCCTATTCATTGTCTATGGGACTTCTGGAGGTACTGAGTGGCACAGATGTGCATCCACCACTCTATTGTCAGCAATGTAAATAAAATATTTCTAAAAATTGTGGGAAATTCCTTTTTCACATGAACAAGTTCTAATAGAAAACCATCCTGCCCCCTCGAGATGTTGTGGTCGAGCTTCAGAAGCGGCGCACAATGTATTAACACTGAGCAGTGATGGACCGTAGGTGTTACGTGTAATGAGCCATGGCCAACTGGAGCAAGAAACGCATCTCTGCAGTGAGTGCTCTGAACACCAGACCGCAGGTGAAGAGACCTGGAGGATCCCTTTAAGTATCAGCCTCCAAGAGCTGAGATACGAGGTACCGCAAGCCTGACATCACCGTCCCTGTATCGAGACGCTATAGACTGAAAGATGGTAAATATGGTAAAGGGAGAATTCTATGAAATGCCTGCGGGGGGCGCTCTCCTCCCAGCAGAATAAACCATGAAGGCCTTTCCTAGCAAAGTTTAGGTCTCCAGAGGGTGGACTTAGAGAACATAGGTATGATAAAGTGTCAGTGAGAGATTAAACAGTTTTGTTCCCCACCTACAGCGCCACCTTGTCTGCAGGCCACGTCTGGTATTGCAGCTTGGTGTCGTTAGTGAAAGGTGCAATACCAGGTGAAGCTCATGAATGGGGATTTACGTTTCTGGAGTAAGATGCACGGAGGTCCAGTGTGATGAAAATAGTAAATCTTCTCCAATTGTCTCTGGTCCTGACATAAGTAAAAATAAAGACCTTTCACAAACTGCACATAACAGCTAATACATTAAGCAACCGTCCCTGCTCTGGAAACTGCTGCAACTCTTTAGCTGGTGGTCCTTCTTCATCAGCATTCTGCCGGCACTATAGGTGCTGGAAATTCTTTTCCTTCATTTCCCAGCATGCAATGCTCCTATCAATGCACCGTGGATTGCCTGCCCTGGAGTGAAAGACCAACACTCTGTCATGTCTTTATGCAAAGTACAAGATATGAGAGCAGGAGCAGAGGCACAAGGACCTGCCCACTCTACTACCGGTAAAGATAAAGACCCGCCCACTCTACTACCTGTAAAGACAAAGACCTGCCCACTCTACTATCGGTAAAGACAAAGACCTGCCCACTCTACTACCTGTAAAGACAAAGACCCATTCTACTACCTGTAAAGACAAAGACCTGCCCACTCTACTACCTGTAAAGACAAAGACCCATTCTACTACCTGTAAAGACAAAGACCTGCCCACTCTACTACCTGTAAAGACAAAGACCCATTCTACTACCTGTAAAGACAAAGACCTGTCCACTCTACTACCTGTAAAGACAAAGATCCACTCTACTACCTGTAAAGACAAAGACCCATTCTACTACCTGTAAAGACAAAGACCTGCCCACTCTACTACCTGTAAAGACAAAGACCCATTCTACTACCTGTAAAGACAAAGACCTGTCCACTCTACTACCTGTAAAGACAAAGATCCATTCTACTACCTGTAAAGACAAAGACCTGCCCACTCTACTACCTGTAAAGACAAAGACCCATTCTACTACCTGTAAAGACAAAGACCTGCCCACTCTACTACCTGTAAAGACAAAAACCCATTCTACTACCTGTAAAGACAAAGACCTGCCCACTCTACTACCTGTAAAGACAAAGACCTGCCCACTCTACTACCTGTAAAGACAAAGACCTGTCCACTCTACTACCTGTAAAGACAAAGACTCGCCCATAGTTTGTGTACAGGGAAGCTTCTGGCTCCACTTCCTGTAAAGTGAAAGCTCCACCCTCTTACTATACAGAGAAAGCTCTACCGCCACTTCCTATACAGAGAAAGCTCTACCGCCACTTCATGTACAGAGAAAGCACCTGTGATATATATATGCCTCCCAGCTCCTCCTGTGATGTATATACAGCAGTCCCAGCATCTCCTATGTGATGTACATACAGCCATCTGAGTTTCTTCTATTTGATGTATATGTTGCAGCTCCTATGTGATGTGTATACAGCAGTCCCAGCATCTCCTATGTGATGTGTATACCACAATCCCAGCGTCTCCTATGTGATGTTTATACAGCTGTCTCCATGTCTCCTATTTGATGTATTTACAGCAGTATCAGCATCTCCTATGAGACGTATATAGCACAATTTCAACATCTCCTATATGATATATATACAGCAATCTTAGCATCCCCTATTTGATATATATATCACAATCCCAGTGTCAACTATGTGATGTATATACCACAAACTCAGCATCTCCTATGTGTTGTATATAGAGCAGTCTTATCCCCTATGTGATGTGTATACCACAATCCCAGGATCCCCTATGCGATGTATATACAGCAGTCCCAGTGTCTCCTGTGATGTATATACAGCAGTCCTAGCATCTCCTATGTGATGTTTATCATTTACCAAACTTATCACAAAGAGTTGACTGCACTCCAGGCCGACACAAAGCTATAAAATCAGTTGTGAGAAGCAACAAGATCAATATCACCTAAGGCCTGTTCCACATCTATGACATCCCTGCGCTACGCTGCTCTGCCTGCCTGCGCCAGCGCAAATGCAAGAGCAGGAGCATTTAGGGGCTTGTGCAGCCTAGCGCAGGGACGCATAGATGCCCTGCATTAGCGCTCAGTACCCCCATTATAGCCTATGGCCGAGCACAGCTGAGTGCGCTCTCTGTATATTGAGAATCGCAGAGCGCACGGCGTATGCGCCCTGGCCAATTGGGCATTTCCGGGTTCTAAGTGACAGGCGCATGCGCTGTGCGCTCTGCCACTTTCACTTGCGATTCTCACTATACAGAGAGCGCGCTCAGCTGTGCTCGGCCATAGGCTATAATGGGGGCACCGAGTGCAGCTGAGCGCTAATGCAGGGCTGCTGGAGCGCCTGGTCTATTCCCGCCTCACCCGTTACCTCTCCTCTCACTCTCTTTTAGATCCATTACAGTCTCGTTTCCGCCCCCTACATTCTACAGAAACTGCCCTCATCAAAGTGACCAATGACCTTCTGACAGCAAAACGTAATGGTGACCACTCTCTGCTTATTCTCCTTGATCTCTCAGCAGCTTTTGACACTGTCGACCATCATCTCCTACTCTCCATGCTGCATCAGCATAAAGGACACTGCTCTCTCCTGGTTCTCCTCCTATCTTTCTGACCGCTCTTTCAGTGTATCATTCTCTGGCTCCACTTCCTCCCCTCTTCCTCTCACTATTGGGTCCCTCGGGGTTCAGTCCTTGGCCCTCTCCTCTTCTCTCTCTACACGGCCCCGATTGGACAGACCATCAGCAGATTTGGCTTTCAGTACCATCTGTATGCTGATGACACACAACTGTACACTTCAGCCCCTGACCTTACCCCTGCTCTAACAGAGAACACCAATGACTGTCTAACCGCAGTCTCCACTATCATGTCCACTCTATATCTGAAACTCAACCTTTCCAAAACTGAACTTCTTCTGCTCCCGCCCTCCACTGACCTCCCTAAATCTGACATCTCTCTCTCGGTGTGCGGCACCACGATAACGCCTAGTCAGCAGGCTCGCTGTCTGGGTGTTATGATGGACGCTGATCTCTCCTTCACCCCATATATACAATCGCTCACCCGCTCCTGTCGCTTAAACCTGAAAAATATCTACAGAATTCGCCCTTTCATCACCATGGAAACAACTAAAACCCTCACCGTGGCCCTGATCCATTCCCGCTTTGACTACTGTAATTCTTTATTAGCTGGCCTCCCCCACAGTAAGCTTTCCCCTCTCCAGTCTATCCTCAATGCAGCAGCAAGGATCACCTATCTAGCAAACTGTTACTCAGATGATTCCACTCTGTGCCAGTCACTGCATTGGCTGCCCGTACACTATAGAATCAAATTCAAATTGCTCGTTGTCACCCACAAAGCTATTCATGGTGCAGCACCTCCTTACCTCTCCACCCTCATCTCTGTCTACCACCCCACCCGTCCCCTTCGCTTTGAATGTGACCTCAGAGTAACATCCGCATTAATCCCAACCTCCCATTCCCGACTCCAAGACTTCTCCCGAGCTGCACCAATCCTCTGGAATGCTCTACCCCAAGAAATTAGGACCATCCACAACTTGCATAGCTTCAGACGCTCCCTAAAAACACACCTCTTCAGGCGGCCTATCCTTCTCCCTAACAGTAGTCATTTAGACATAAGATATTCATTGTTATAAGCCCCTGTACTTTGTGTTCCCATCCCGTCTTAGATTGTAAGCTCCTTCGAGAAGGGTCACCTTCATTTTTTGCCTTTTTATTGTATTTCCTACATTGATTCTATGTTTATTGTATGTAACTACTGTTCTGTATTACCTACCATTCTGTATTGTATATTTTTCTTATACGTACCGTTGTACTGTAAAGCGCCGCGGAATATGTTGGCGCTATACAAATAAAGTTTTATTATTATTATTATTATTATCTATGTGCCCCTCCCGCCCCAGTACTATGTGCCCCTGGTGATCTATGTGCCATCCCCCCAGTACTATGTGCCCCTGGTGATCTATGTCCTCCCAGTACTATGTGCCCTCTGGTAATCTAAATGCCCCCAATAATATGTGCCCCCTGGTGATCTATGTGCCCCCCAGTACTATGTGCCCTCTGGTAATCTAAATGCCCCCAATAATATGTACCCCCAGTGATTAATGTGCTCCTTAGTACTGTGTGACCCCTGGTGATTTATGTGCCCCAGTATTATGTGCCCCATGGTGATCTATGTGCCCCAGTAATATGTGCCCTCTGGTGATCTATGTGCCCCAGTACTATGTGCCCTCTGGTGATCTATGTGCCCCAGTACTATGTGCCCTCTGGTGATCTATGTGCCCCAGTACTATGCGCCCTCTGGTGATCTATGTGCCCTAGTACTATGTGCCCTCTGGTGATCTATGTGCCCCCCAGTACTATGTGCCCCCTGGTGATCTATGTGCCCCCCAGTACTATGTGCCCCCTGGTGATCCATGTGCCCCCCAGTACTATGTGCCCTCTGGTAATCTAAGTGCCCCCAATAATATGTACCCCCAGTGATTTATGTGCTCCTTAGTACTGCGTGACCCCTGGTGATTTATGTGCCCCAGTATTATGTGCCCCCTGGTGATCTATGTGCCCCAGTATTATGTGCCCCCTGGTGATCTATGTGCCCCAGTACTATGTGCCCTCTGGTGATCTATGTGCCCCAGTATTATGTGCCCCCTGGTGATCTATGTGCCCCAGTACTATGTGCCCTCTGGTGATCTATGTGCCCCAGTACTATGTGCCCCATGGTGATTTATGTGCCCCAGTATTATGTGCCCCCTGGTGATCTATGTGCCCCAGTACTATATGCCCTCTGGTGATCTATGTGCCCCAGTACTATGTGCCCTCTGGTGATCTATGTGCCCCAGTACTATGTGCCCCCTGGTGATCTATGTGCCCCAGTACTATATGCCCCCTGGTGATCTACATGCCCCCCAGTACTATGTGCCCTCTGGTGATCTATGTGCCCCAGTACTATGTGCCCTCTGGTGATCTATGTGCCCCAGTACTATGTGCCCCCTGGTGATCTATGTGCCCCAGTACTATGTGCCCTCTGGTGATCTATGTGCCCCAGTACTATGTGCCCTCTGGTGATCTATGTGCCCCAGTACTATGTGCCCCCCAGTACTACATGCCCCCCAGTACTATGTGCCCTCTGGTGATCTATGTGCCCCAGTACTATGTGCCCCCTGGTGATCTATGTGCCCCAGTACTATGTGCCCTCTGGTGATCTATGTGCCCCAGTACTATGTGCCCCCTGGTGATCTATGTGCCCCAGTACTATGTGCCCCCTGGTGATCTATGTGCCCCCCAGTACTACATGCCCCCCAGTACTATGTGCCCCCAGTGCAGGGTTTCGAGCTTGTTCCCAAGTTGGTGAACTGCCTCCAGCCCTTTACTATATAATATAGAGACTCTTTTATTTGGGAAAGTCCAAAGTTTCTTTTAATCCAGTAACTTCTGTGTTGTCTTCTGGGCAATTAACCTGTCGATATCCAGGGGTCACCGCCACGAATTACATCCCCCGAATGATTAGAGCGGTAAACGTTGGGTTCACAGCTTTCCACGGTGGACGCCGGCTATTTTACACTTTTAGAAGAGTGTTAATTGAAAAGGAGCCGATCTCCTCCGTAATGTCTTGTCGTGAGGATCTAAACTCCGTCTTCCTATGACCTCCTAACTAAATAATCACCGATCCCCATCACTCACACCCGGACACCCGCCGGTCACCACCTTCTTCATCTCTCTCTTATTTTTCATTCTCTTTCACCACTTTTAATCAGCCTAGATATGACATATTGCTTCTACGTAGAGCCCGGCACCGCTCACCCGATATAACCCGGTGACGTCTCCAGGAGGAGGGGGCGAGCGCCATAATGGACTCAAACACAATGGAGTAGAGTCGCCTCGTAATCCCGGCTCGCGATGGAACGAAGAAACAATTAACTCCTGTTTATTGTTTTATGCTGATACATTGTAATTGATAAAAGACATCGGCCTGAAATGATCCATCCGGCCGAGGAGCGCAGAACAGACTCCGGCCCCTGGATAGTAACATTATTCAGGTCATTGATTACTGCCGGGGGCGCGCTTCGGAGAGTGTCATTTACTGCAGTCCGCCATCTTCCCATTTCCAATGGCGGGGAGTTAAATAACATGATTGTGACTTTGGGCTCTTCACTACGTGACCAGGTTAATGCGCCGGATCTGGATGAAGGATTTCTGGAAATATAATTGCTAATAAAAAGAATAATTTCTGGAAAGTTAATGGAATGAAGTTCAGTCGTGGGGCAGATGCAGAACATTCGGTTGGGAGGTCCGAGAGAAAGTGCAGACCTGAGTGAGGAGGAAGGATGGAGACAATAGGGACAGATAGTGGCCCCCGATGACTATAAACAGCCAAATGAGCCACACAGTGGTCAGTGATAGCAGAGGGGGCCAATACAAGAGTGCGAGGACCATCAGGGTTAACAAACCTGAGAAGGTGGGGGACCTCTTTGCCTAGAAGGTCCACATACATGTCAAGCAGCATATAGGTCACAGTAACACCACCACAAGGGGTTAACTCCCCACACAACCCACAACACTACACTAGCGCCTCCAGGCCAGAAGGGGGGAGCTAAAGCTGCTTCCCTATATATTCTGGTGTGGAGAGGAAGTGGCAGTTAGTTCACTGAGGGAAGAAAGGACCGGGGTGTAAAAGAGCTGCGTTAGGCTCACCCCAAGGTCCACTGTCCAGTTCCAGGCTAGCCAGGGTCTGAGGAAAAGGAGAAGCAGAGGAACACACCCAGGACACAGAGTTACCCTGAACTCAACCCGGAGAAGTGCAAAGTGCAAAGTGCGAATACCGGATCCGATGCTGTGCCTGACACAAACAGCACAGTGAACACCGGATGAGTGAAGATCCCACATGGAAGCAACACGGCGGGGTCAGGAACATAAAGATAAGACTCAAGTTGCCTAGCAAGTTGGTACCTGTGAGGGGAGACAGGGCCGGCAGCCTAGCTAAAGCGGCAGCAGAGCCACACACACAGCGCAGGAGTAGGAAGCCAAGGACCCGGTCAGGGTGGGAGCAACCCGGCCCCGGTACAGACTCCGTGGACAGTGCTCTGCTGAATGTCATCTACAGTAAAGACTTGGAAAACTACATAACAACCGTGAGTCTGTGTGATCCTTGCGCTCGAGCCCTACTCTCCCTCACAAACTGTCTTCATCACTACTGCCCCGGGGACCAGGCCTGGCCGTGGAGAGCCGTCACATCACAGGCTGCCATCTATCATCCCCGGAGGTTCTGCAACAGCGGTGATCACCCTGACCACATACCACGGGTGGCGTCACGACTTTTTCCCCTGTAAATACTGCCTTCACTTGTGGGCTCGGGACACGGTCCGGACCAAGACCGCCGTGATACCCCCCGTGATACCCCAGTCCGGTACCGAGTACCCTGTCCCAGTGGACTCCACATCCACCATTGCCTGAGCTCACTTATTGATTTTTTTTAACCAGAACTGTAACGCTCACGGGTGTGAGGATGGGAGAATGGAAGCAGTGAGCCACGGTGCCGATCTCGGCCTGGAGGGACGTAACTAACTAAGTGACTACCTCATCTCTACGAGAGCCTCTGATGGTGAGGTTAGTTTTGTGCTGGAAGATAGCCATTAGGTGCTACTCCAAGGGATGTTGGTATCTCAATAGCTGGCCCCAGGGTCAGGGATGTAGGCATGGGCACTGGTGCAGGCAGGCACAGTCCCGGGTGCAGTCAGGTACTAACAAGATGGCTGGTGCAGCAGGTATGGCAGGTGTAGTAGGTACGGCAGCACGACTCATTCTGGCAGGTGCAGAGGGTACTCCAGCACATCTGGTTCAGGTATGGCAGGTATTAGGACACAAATACAGGTTAGCAACATGGATAACAGGACACAGTATACGGGGACGGGGACCTGACAACTAAGAGTGTGTGTCTAGGCCAGGGGTGGGGAACATCAGGCCCAAGGGCTGTATGCGGCCCTCAATGACTATTCCTGGGGCCCCTGGGCAGATTCCTGGGAACCGCAGTGCTCAGGCTGGGAGACGCGTCCCCAGTGATCTCTATGCCCATGCCCCAGCCTCCCCAGTGACGTATATTCCTCCAGCCTCTTCTGTCAGGTCTATAGCCCTGGCAAACCTAGAATACAAGTTGAGAAGCAACATGATCAATATCACTTGACATCACAGCCAGGCCAAAGAGAAGCCGCTCCAGCCACCACAGTAGGGGGAGAGATGATTGTATAACCAAATATAACGGGAATTTTCAAGTTGATCATTTTGTGCGGCCCACAAAGGATGGTAGAAATTTCCAAATAGCCCCCAGCAGAAAAAGTTTCCCCACCCCTGGTCTAAGCAATAGAACACATTGCTCAGGCACCTCCCATAGGAGGAGGGTGCCTTAAATACTCAATGCTTCTCAGCTATAGGCTGAGAAGCACTTTTGGTTAGAACGCGCTAACCCGTTAAGAGAAGTGGGAGAGTTGCACACTCGACCTAAGCGCGCTCTGGAGAGACCTGTGTAGTGTTTGCAGGTCCCGGGAGCCGGAAGCAGGAGACAGAGCCCGGGCAGACACCACGGGACCACTGGAGAGGTGAGTACTCCGGACCTTCTGCTGCAGGGATGCTAGTGCTGCGGTGGGCACTGCAACAACTATTTGCAGGTCAGGATACTGGACTAGACAAATAGTAATAATATGTGATGGTGGTCTTAGACATAATATAAGCTAATGTCACGGGTGTGTCATGTCATGTTTGACCTCTAGGGGATCTCAAATCAGAAGGTCACAATGCATAACTGATCTCAGATCCTTGTTGCTACCCACTTGACTGTTTCTATATATTGGGAGTGGTTTTACTTTTAGTGCTGAAAAGGGTTAAGGACTCTTTCCCTTCTTGGCTGAGTACTCGTAGCCTTTATGTGAGCTGTAGCTCTTTTGGGCCACTCCCTTCCACTATATACACACACTCCTGGTTGACATCTAGTGCCAGTTTTATTTTATATGCTGACCACTTTGAAGGATCCGGTCTCTGGAGAAGCTTTGGAGTTGCTGTAGCTACAGGTGAAGGTCCTCTGGAGCAGCAGAAGATTGTTATTTGTTGCATATATTCCCATCTGTCTGTCTTAGTTTCCTCATGTTGTCTTGCAGTAGAGATTCTATTACCTCGCTGGCCTGCGCACTAGTCAGGGTGAGTCAAGGTTCAGAGAGGGTCTAGCCACCCTGATGATGATCAGGGGGAAGGACCCATATAGGGATGTTAGGGGACTGCAGCCTCAGATGAGCGTCAGTAGATGATCCCCTCTCCCTTATGCCACAGCCTTCCATTATCATCTTCCCTTGGGCTCCTCTGCTACATTGTATTAATTGTTGCATATTTTTGACATGTCCTCCAGGCGTAGATACATACGGTGCGTTGGTTTTGTCGATTCTCCCTGTTCCTCTTGGTGTGCACAGATGAGGCACAATCCTCTGCAGATGCTTTGAAGCTGCGGACATGAAACGTGCCGGGACGCTCCTGTGTGTCTCCTGACTGCTACATATATAGGCTTTGATGTATTTCCATGAATTTATGGATTTTATTTACATGCGTGAAAGCCGTCCTTGTTGTTATTATGGAATTAATCAATTATTCAGTGTTTTAAAGCACAAATGAATTCCATCCGGCGACGGCGATGTCGGCTGTTTATTATGTTTGATATTCTGATTATGGTTTGACAATGGGTCAATTAGCCGCAGTCTCTGTACTTTGTCTATGTGTGTGCCTGACTATTGATCTGCTGAAGGAGCCGAGCTCCGGGGGAACGCGCTAATTCTTTTCATCCATCACTTTTTGATCCTTTTCTAGTAGATTTAAGTCCAGTGATAGCTGAGAGGTGTTATTACATAGTTTGTTTAAAGTATACTATCAGGTCTAATGCACATAGCACAGCCAGGTATATGGAAGATAGCAGACAACATACGGCGCTGTACAATGAAGCCATACAGGCCTGAGATATGGAGCCATTGGCATGCCATAGTCCTGTGATCTATAGCCATAGGTACTCCATACAGTCCTGATCTATAGAGCTATAGGTACTCCATACAGTCCTGATCTATAGAGCTATAGGTACTCCATACAGTCCTGATCTATAGAGCTATAGGTACTCCATACAGTCCTGATCTATAGAGCTATAGGTACTCCATACAGTCCTGATCTATAGAGCTATAGGTACTCCATACAGTCCTGATCTATAGAGCTATAGGTACTCCATATAGTCCAGATCTATAGCCATAGTTGCTCCATATAGTCCAGATCTATAGAGCTATAGGTACTCCATACAGTCCTGATCTATAGCCATAGGTACTTCATACAGTCCAGATATATAGAGCTATAGGCACTCCATTCAGTACAGATATATAGAGCTATAGGTACTCCATACAGTCCAGATCTATAGAGCTATATGTACTCCATACAGTCCAGATCTATAGCCATAGGCACTCCATATAGTCCTGATCTACAGAGCCATAGGTACTCCATACAGTCCAGATCTATAGAGCTATAGGTACGCCATACAGTCCAGATCTATACAGCTATATATACTCCATACAGTCCAGATCTATAGCCATAGGCACTCCATACAGTCCAGATCTATAGAGCTATAGGTACTCCATACAGTCCAGATCTATAGAGCTATAGGTACTCCATACAGTCCAGATCTATAGAGCTATATGTACTCCATACAGTCCAGATCTATAGAGCTATAGGTACTCCATACAGTCCAGATCTATAGAGCTATAAGTACTCCATACATTCCAGATCTATAGCCATAGGCACTCCATACAGTCCAGATATACAAAGCTATAGGCACTCCATACAGTCCAGAGCTATAGAGCCATAGATACTCCATAAAGTCCAGATCTATAGCCATAGGCACTCCATACAGTCCTGGTCTACAAAGCCATAGGCACTCCATACAGTCCTGATCTATAGAGCTATAGGCAATCCATACAGTCCAGATCTATAGAGCCATAGGTACTCCATACAGTCTTGATCTATAGAGCCATAGGTACTCCATATAGTCCTGATCTATAGCCATAGGTGCTCCATACAGTCCTGATCTATAGCCATAGGTACTCTATAGTCCTGATCTATAGCCATAGGCACTCCATACAGTCCTGATCTATAGCCAAAGGTACACCATATAGTCCTGATCTATAGAGCCATAGGTACTCTATACAGTCCTGATCTATAGCCATAGGTACTCCATATAGTCCTGATCTACGGAGCCATAGGTATTCCATACAGTCCTGATCTACAGAGCTACAGGTACTCCATACAGTCTTGAGCTATAGAGCTATAGGCACTCCATACAGTCCTGAGCTATAAAGCCATAGGCATGCCATATAGTCCCGAGCTATAGAGCCATAGGCACCCCATACAGTCCTGATTTATAGCCATAGGCACTCCATACAGTCCTGATCTATAGCCATAGGTACTTCATATAGTCCTGATCTACGGAGCCATAGGTATTCCAAACAGTCCTGATCTACAGAGCCACAGGTACTCCATACAGTCTTGAGCTATAGAGCCATAGGCAATCCATACAGTCCAGATCTATAGAGCCATAGGTACTCCATACAGTCTTGATCTATAGAGCCATAGGTACTCCATATAGTCCTGATCTATAGCCATAGGTGCTCCATACAGTCCTGATCTATAGCCATAGGTACTCTATAGTCCTGATCTATAGCCATAGGCACTCCATACAGTCCTGATCTATAGCCAAAGGTACACCATATAGTCCTGATCTATAGAGCCATAGGTACTCTATACAGTCCTGATCTATAGCCATAGGTACTCCATATAGTCCTGATCTACGGAGCCATAGGTATTCCATACAGTCCTGATCTACAGAGCTACAGGTACTCCATACAGTCTTGAGCTATAGAGCTATGGGCACTCCATACAGTCCTGAGCTATAAAGCCATAGGCATGCCATATAGTCCAGAGCTATAGAGCCATAGGCACCCCATACAGTCCTGAGCTAAAGAGCCATAGGCACTCCATATAGTCCTGATCTACAGAACCATAGGCACTCCATACAGTCCTGATTTATAGCCATAGGCACTCCATACAGTCCTGATCTATAGCCATAGGTACTCCATATAGTCCTGATCTACGGAGCCATAGGTATTCCAAACAGTCCTGATCTACAGAGCCACAGGTACTCCATACAGTCTTGAGCTATAGAGCCATAGGCACTCCATACAGTCCTGAGCTATAAAGCCATAGGCATGCCATATAGTCCTGAGCTATAGAGCCATAGGCACTCCATACAGTCCTGAGCTATAAAGCCATAGGCATGCCATATAGTCCTGAGCTATAGAGCCATTGGCACTCCATACAGTCCTGAGCTAAAGAGCCATAGGCACTCCATACAGTCCTGATCTACAGAACCATAGGCACTCCATACAGTCCTGATTTATAGCCATAGGCACTCCATACAGTTCTGAGCTATAGAGCCATATGCACACCATATAGTCCTGAGCTATAGAGCCATAGGCACTCCATACCGTCCTGATCTATAGAGCCATAGACACTCTATACAGGATTGAGCTATAAAGCCAAAGCCACACCATACAGTCCTGAGCTATAGAGCTATAGGCACGCCATATAGTCCTGAGGTATAGAGCCATAGGCACTCCATACAGTCCTGAGCTAAAGAGCCATAGGCACGCCATATAGTCCTGAGGTATAGAGCCATAGGCACTCTACACAGTCCTAAGCTATAGAGCCATAGGCACGCCATATAGTCCTGAACCATAGAGCCATAGGCACTCCATACAGTCCTGATTTATAGCCATAGGTACTCCATATAGTTCTGAGCTATAGAGTCATTGGCACTCCATACAGTCTTGATTTATAGCCATAGGTGCTCGATACAGGCCTGAGCTATAGAAACATAGGTACTCCATACAGTCCTGAGCTATAGAGCATAGGCATTCCATACAGTCCTGATCTCTGGAGCAACAGACACTACATACAGTCTCTGGAATTATAGGCATCACATACAGTCATCTTTGTGGAGCCATAGGCATCCACGCAGTCATTTTCCTATATAACTATGGGCACGCCATACATTCCTTATCTGTGATACCATAGACTCTCTCTGAAGAGGCAACTTGCATATTTATTTCTCAGAGGAGCATTGCAGGCATCTAAGGCTCCTCATACTGGCATGTCATCTCCACAAGAAGAAACCTCACCCCTTATATCCCAGTCATAGTGGACATTTCTCAAGAGAATTCATGGATTGCAGTGAAATGTGATTAAGGAAGAGGAACAGACAAGTAAAACCCAATAATGCCGCTGATGCCGACATCTTGAGAAAAGTCAGGAGGACTGGACCATTGGAGGGGTTATTGGAGGGGTTCATTGGAGGGGTTATTGGAGGGGTCATTGGAGGGGTTATTGGAGGGGTTATTGGAGGGGTTATTGGAGGGGTCATTGGAGGGGTTATTGGAGGGGTTATTGGAGGGGTTATTGGAGGGGTTATTGGAGGGGTTATTGGAGGGGTTATTGGAGGGGTCATTGGAGGGGTTATTGGAGGGGTTATTGGAGGGGTTATTGGAGGGGTTATTGGAGGGGTCATTGGATAGGAGGGTTATTGGAGGGGTCAATGGAGGGGTTATTGGAGGGGTCATTGGAGGGGTTATTGGAGGGGTTCATTGGAGGGGTATTGGAGGGGTCATTGGAGGGGTTATTGTAAGGGGTTATTGGAGCGGGTATTGGAGGGTCATTGGAGGGTTATTGGAGGGGTTATTGGAGGGATTACTACTGACTGATACAGCTGCTTTTATTGCAACTTTTCAAACTTTGATTACTGTAGATTCCATCATTCTGATCTCCGGGTCATTAACCCTTCCACACGGGGTTCGATTCTACTTTTCAATGTCTCTATGGCATTTTTTGGTGTTCTAACCAATTTGAACGACCAATGTGAAGGTTCTGCTAAAGCTTCTGCAGAGCGCCAAAGACTTTGTAAGAGTCTTATGACTGGTAATGCAAAACAAAATATACAATGGCCTTCCAAAAGAAAAAGGAGAGGAATTCTAGTTGCATTTTAAAGGGAACCAGTCATGTCCTTTTTATGTTATTTAGATCATGCACTGTTCATTAGTGACCTATTTTCTTTTTTAAATTGTTGTATTTACCCATGAAAGCAGTTTATATAGATATTTTCATTACTAGTTGCCCAACAGTCATACAGTCATCAGGGCGGTTATCAGACCTGTCAATCAACTGGAGACATGATGAAAGTCATCTAATGCTCTCTACAAGGACCTGTGTGATGTCACGACCATGTGACCATATTGGGCGGAGCCAAGCAAGCCTTACATGAAGGATAATGTAGACTTAGCTCTGCCCTTATAGTCACATGGCTGACATACCACAGGTTCTACAGCATTAGATGACTTTCTGCATGTCTGCTATTGATTGACAGGTCTGATAACCGCCCGAATGACTGTATGACTGTTTGCCCAGCTAGCTAATAAAACATGTAAGTATCTAAAGTGCTTTTTTTGGGGATTAAAAAAAAAAAAAAAAAGGTTACTAATACATAGTACATGATCTAAATAATATTGGGGCAGTTTAATACATGACAGGTTCCCTTTAAAGCCAGTATCAACCCTTTAAATATCTTTTCACCTTACATCCCCTCTCAACCAGTTCTCCTGCTTTGCACTGATGAAGACCAATAATCCTGGAACACTTGTCTGGAAATGGAGGTTCTGGTTTTTCTTCTTACTTTGAAGGTTCGATGACATTCAGGATTGGTATTTGAGGATGTAGCTCCAGACTCTTCTTCTCCAGTGAAGAAGCTGCATGTGTGGGCGCCCCTGCGGTTTGGCTACCACAAATGGTATTTCTCCTACATCAACTTGTAATGCTATGTCTGAAGGGAATTGAAGCTCCCTATGCTGGGAACCCATATGCATGCACACACTGCCTGATCCCTAACCAAGAAGGTGAGCATTAGGACCTGATTTGCTGGTTTCAGCTCAACCTCTAGCCAGGAGGAAGGGATTAGTTGCAGACAGGGAGATCACAGCGGAGGAGGAAGGTCAGGGGAAAGGGAGTTGGAAGCTGCTTGTCCCACAGACCAAGCTGGTAGCAGGGATCCAGTCCCTAGGCTGCTCAGGTATTCCAAAACCTGAGGGCAGAAGCTGGTGGCTGGTGAATTCCAGATTCACTGGTCATTTCTGTGAAACTTCCTAGGGCAACAGTGATAATGAGGGCCGGGAGAGTTTGTTTAGGAGATAGAGCTCCTTACAGGGGTCCCTGCATTACCCTGCCTTGGCTGGAGGTACCCCACATTGGAGCAATGGAGTAGAGTACACAGGATAGCTTAGAAACCTACCAAAACCACAGAAGTCAGCAGGAAGGTTAATTCTCTCATCCACACATGCAAGGATGACGCAGCCCCTGAAGAGTAATGGGCGAAACCTTGTACCGTCTGCTTTCGTCCACTGCTGAGGTCCGGCTACAATGTATCAAGACATTATCATGTAACAAGGGACTTAAGTACCTAGAAACTAAAGAATCCATCACCGGATTACGAGATCAGAACATTACTATTTCCGGGCAAATTAAAGTTGTTCTTCTATTCAACAGATTCATTTATTTTACCGCTAATTGTTTTTTTTTTTGTTTTTTTTAAATATTCCATTCCAATTATTTCATTGAGCATTCTTCAATATACAATTACCATTAAAATTGCTTTCCTGCCCTTCCGTGCATGAAAATATAATCTTTGATTACATATTATATTGTATATTTAATTGTATATTATTATTTTAACTCGGAGCATTAGGAGGAATCGCTGCAATTAGTGACCAAATGCATTTTATCAGCAGATAATTTGCTCATGTTGGAGATGTCACAGTAAATCACCTCGTTCTCCGAACTCGCCGAGTTTATTTGGGGAATCATTATGCACAAATACTTCTTTTTGGAACCCTGGGACCTTTCTCCCAATGAACGTTGATTAGTGGCCTGATGAAGATACGCATTAGATCCAGAAATGTTTTATTGGCATTTATAGAATATTGCACATAACGGTATACTCACCTCGTCACCCACAGAGAGGGATCTATGTCATGTGTTTATTTCTGTTAATGTTGATGATTAATGAACACCCAAAGGCCATTATCTCAGAAAATTAAAGTAGGGAGGATGAAGGGTCTGAGAGATAAAATATAACCTAAATAGGTATCAGAGGCTTTACCTTGTGTGGTTGTGAGAGTCACAACCACTACAAAAGCAGTCCCCAGCGTGGTGCCTATAGAGGAGGGAGGATGAGGGGTTAAACACTGCGCTGCCGTATTCCACCAGACATCAAAGGGTGAGTACAACTTTGATTGATTAGTTAACACGTTTCAGGGCTCCCCGGCCTCTTCCTCAGGACAAATCAATATCACATTGACATGTGTCTGGGAGCCCTGAAACGCATGTTGCGTTTTTGCTGTGTTTTAGGAGCTTTTTATGAGTTTTATGCTTTTTGCAAAGTCTCTGAGATGTCAGAACTCTCCTGCACACGAGTGATTTCTTTTTTTCCTGCATGAAATAGAAACGGCTGCGTTTTTGGAAGAAGCAGAGTCAGTTCTTTCAGTGTTTTTTCACCATTGAAAGCAACGAGAAAAAATGGAAGTGTGCTTTACGCTTAGATTGTATTCGGTTTTTGCTGCTTTTGGCGTGAATGAAACTAAATTAAAAACATACTGTAGATAAATGGCACCAAAAACACAGAAAATCTGCAACAACATGCAGCAAAAACACAACAGAAACACAGGAAAAACACAGCAAATCCGCAGCAAAAAGCAGCAAAAATGCAACAAAAACGCAGAAAAATCACAGCAAAAACACAACAAAAAAGCAGCAAAAATGCAGTGAAAATGCAACAAAAATGCAGGAAAATCACAGCAAAAACACAACAAAAAGGCGGCAAAAATGCATTGAAAATAGAACAAAAATGCAGGAAAATCACAGCAAAAACACAACAAAAAGGCATCAAAAATGCAAAACCAGCACAAAAACACAGTAAAAACACAGCAAATGCGCAACAGAAAGGCAGCAAAACCACAACAAAACACAGTAAAATCACAGCAAAAACACAACAAAAAGCAGCAAAAATGCAACAACAATGCAGCAAAACCACAACAAAAAACAGTAAAAATACAGCGAAATTGCAACAAAAAGGCAGAAAAAAATACAACAAAAATGCAACAAAACGCAGTAAAATCACAGCGAAAACACAACAAAAAGGCGGTAAAACACAGCAAATTTGCAACAAAAAGGCAGCAAAAATACAACAAAAATGCAGCAAAACCACAACAAAAACGCAGTAAAATCATAGAAAAAAACACAACAAAAAGGTGGTAAAACACAGCAAACATGCAACAAAAAGGCAGCAAAAAATACAACAAAAGAGCAGCAAAAACACAACAAAAAACAGTAAAAATACAACATAAATACAACAAAAATGCAGTAAAATCATAGCAAAAACACAACAAAAAGGTGGTAAAAACACAGCAGACTTGCAACAAAAGGTCAGCAAAAAATACAACAAAAGTGCAGCAAAAACACAGCAAAACCATAACAAAAAGGCAACAAAAATGTAGCAAAACCTGCTTTCTGGAATCAGCCTTTGTAGCGCTAAGGCTATGTTCACACAGTTCATTTTTTTCTGCAGCAAAACTGCAACAAAATCTGATGTTCTGTTATTAAATAGAGATTTCTTGGCAGTAAATAGCCCACGTTTTTTGGGTGGTTTTGTTGCATTTTTGGTGAGTTTTTGCAGCGCTTTTGCTCTTTCCTTTTTATGGGTGAAGAAAAATCGCTACAAAAACGCTGAAAGAAATGACACGCTGCTTCTTTTAAAAATGCAGCAAAAACCAAGCAGAGTCACACATGAGTCAGGACAAAAAACAATGTGTGCACGACTTTCCAGGATCACATAGGCTTTGCTGGGAATCAAGAACGCTTGGTTTTTTTTTTTTGCTTGTATTTGCATAAAACCAAGATGAAAACTGCAGCAAAACCTCCTGTGTGAACACAGCAGAGAGCAGATTTTTATTGCAGTAAAAACGCAGCATGTGACCACTGCCCTATCAGTACGGTGTGACGCCTCGGATCACCATTATCTATGACCCCTATGACGCACCGACGATCTGCACCATCCGGGCTCCAGGGTGTCATTCTGATTTTTAGTTACTGTTGTTGTTTTTTTTTTGCAATTTAATATTTGAAAAATACAATAAAACCTTGTTCGTGTAGGAAACATTGCGGTGTCATCGTCAGGATGATGTTCTGATCTGGCGCTCACAGAGCGGACGGCGGCTTTTATCCGCACGAGGTCTGGAGCCGATTCCTGAAGACAGAGTGACATCTAAAGGGATGTTCTAAACAGCAGCCGTCACAGCCGCAAAGTCAAGGGCACGTCACTTACTATTTTTTTTTTCTTGCAAGGGGTGAAAAAAAAACTGATGAGTTTTCAGGTTTGTTGTGCTCGACTGTCTGGAATAACCATAAAGAGAGGATCAAATTCTGATTTTAATGATATGCCGCAGGCTGCCCTTAGGATAAATGGTATTTTTATCTGATATTCTGCAGATTCAGAGACAGCAGAAGACGGGGTTCGGCTTTGAATGGATTCCTTGCATTGTTGTTGTCAGTCCATGCAGTGAACATACTGTATCTATATCACAGCGGGACCTTCTCGCGAAGATGCCGCCATCAATGCTGCCATCACCGCCACTACCGCTGCCTTCACCGCCACCACCGCTGCCACCAACCGGCGCTGCTGCTGCCACTCCTTATAACATTTACAAATGAAGGTCTCATTCCGGATAGGATTCCGGTTATTGATCCTTTAATTAGATCTGCCGTTCCCAGGGTGCAGATTATTGCACGACCTCCGCTCATTTCCATCATCCGTGACGCATTGGGGGGCTTAAGACGTTTCGAAATCAATACGAAATTGTGAATTAGTTTTCAATATTACAATTTTTTTCTTTCATATCCAGCAAAAGCAAAGATAAAGCAGTTGTGCCGCCATTACCACTGACATCACTGCCACCACCGCTGCCATCACTGCCGCCATCACTGCCATCACTGCCGCCATCACTGCCACCACCGCTGCCATCACTGCCACCACCACTGCCATCACTGCCGCCATCACTGCCACCACTGCTGCCATCACTGCCGCCATCACTGCCACCACCACTGCCATCACTGCCACCACCACTGCCATCACTGCCACCACCGCTGCCATCACTGCCGCCATCACTGCCACCACCACTGCCATCACTGCCGCCATCACTGCCACCACCACTGCCATCACTGCCACCACCACTGCCATCACTGCCACCACCGCTGCCATCACTGCCGCCATCACTGCCACCACCACTGCCATCACTGCCGCCATCACTGCCACCACCACTGCCATCACTGCCACCACCACTGCCATCACTGCCGCCATCACTGCCACCACTGCTGCCATCACTGCCGCCATCACTGCCACCACCGCTGCCATCACTGCCGCCATCACTGCCACCACTACTGCCATCACTGCCACCACTGCTGCCATCACTCCCGCCATCACTGCCACCACCGCTGCCATCACTGCCACCACCACTGCCATCACTGCCATCACTGCTGCCATCTCTGCCACCACCGCTGCCATCACTGCGGCCACCATCACCACTGCCATCACTGTTGCCATTACTGCCGCCATCATCACTGCTGCCGCTCCTTATAACATTTACAAATGAAGGTCTCATAGGATTCCGGTTATTGATCCTCTAATTAGATCTGCCGTTCCCGGGGTGTAGATTATTGCACGACCTCTGCTCGTTTCCATCATCTGTGACACATCGGGGGGGTTCAGACGTTCTGAAATCAATACGAACTTGTGAATGATTTTTCAATATTACAATTTCTTTCTTTTCGTATCCAGCGAACGCGACGATAAAGCAAATGAATCTTTTGCAAACTTCGGAATTAATCTTAATGATTGGGCTCACAATAGGCAGGAAGACGTCTTCTCATTAACCTCATACAGATGTTACAAATGAACTAATTACTTTCCGTGTCCCCCTCACCTGCTGGGCCATTATATTCGGGAGGTTCCTCCGCACTTAGCCGCCGTTATCCCGCTTCATTCCTTATTTTCCAAAGGGGTAAAATTATCATTAAATCTCCGACTTTAACGTCTCATTTAGATATTATTTTATATTACGCTCCTCAGGAAGAGGGAATTAAAAGAGTGTGTGATATACATTTATGTAGGTTTATAGCGCGCCGCCGTTATTACGCTCCACTTCACTTAGAAATGCAAATTATTAGCGCCATTTTCTTTAACAAAGGGGAAATAAGGCTTTTTTTATGCGTTTGGAGAGGTCTTGGAAGACGCAGTCAATTGCTGTCTGGTTATGAATATCCCGGAGATGGCGGTCTGCGCCGCTGGCTTCATATATTAGTGCTGATATAGTAAATCAAAGGCAATGAATTCCCGGCTCAGTAGGGCAGTGATCGGGCGAAAGGTCTATGTATATAATATATAACGCTGCTAGAAAGGACGGGGAGGACGGGGAGGACGGGGAGGACGCGGCTTATTAATGCCTTGTGTCATTTCTACGGATCTGGAGCCCGGAGCACAAAGAAGCTTGTGCAGCTCAATATTCACAAGAAAGGTGCAAAGTGTGTCCCATGAATATTCTAATCCCGGGTGAGCCAGCAGAAGGCTGAGACTGTTGATTCTTCCATCTTGTTACCTTGCTGGTTATATGCCTTTGAATGTTGATGATCCAATAAAGTCTTAGTATTGTGTGGTTCCCTCACCCTGTGTTGTCTGAGTAGTGTTCTACCCATGGTTAAAGAGTTCGGGTGTTCAGTTGGGATAAGCCCTGGTCCATGTGGTCTTTCTAATGGCATCTGGGCCAGTGGACGAGAGCACTCACTGACCCCCGTGTCTCCACAGAGGAGAGCACTCACTGACCCCCGTGTCTCCACAGAGGAGAGCACCCACTGACCCCCGTGTCTCCACAGAGGAGAGCACCCACTGACCCCCGTGTCTCCACAGAGGAGAGCACCCACTGACCCCCGTGTCTCCACAGAGAGCACCCACTGACCCCCGTGTCTCCACAAAGAGCACCCACTGACCACCGTGTCTCCACAGAGAGCACCCACTGACCCCCGTGTCTCCACAGAGAGCACCCACTGACCCCCGTGTCTCCACAGAGAGCACCCACTGACCCCCATGTCTCCACAGGGAGCACCCACTTACCCACGTGTCTCCAGAAAGAGCACCCACTGACCCCCGTGTCTCCACAGAGAGCACCCACTGACCCCCGTGTCTCCACAGAGAGTACCCACTGACCCCGTGTCTCCACAGAAAGCACCCACTGACCCCGTGTCTCCACAGAGAGCACCCACTGACCCCCGTGTCTCCACAGAGGAGAGCACCCACTGACCCCCGTGTCTCCACAGAGAGCACCCACTGACCCCCGTGTCTCCACAGAGAGCACCCACTGACCCCCGTGTCTCCACAGAGAGCACCCACTGACCCCGTGTCTCCACAGAGAGCACCCACTGACCCCGTGTCTCCACAGAGAGCACCCACTGACCCCGTGTCTCCACAGAGAGACCCACTGACCCCCGTGTCTCCACAGAGAAGCACCCACTGACCCCAGTGTCTCCACAGAGAGCACCCACTGACCCCCGTGTCTCCACAGAGAGAACCCACTGACCCCCGTGTCTCCACAGGAGAGCACCCACTGACCCCCGTGTCTCCACAGAGGAGAGCACCCACTGACCCCCGTGTCTCCACAGAGAGCACCCACTGACCCCGTGTCTGCACAGAGGAAGCACCCACTGACCCCCGTGTCTCCACAGAGGAGAGCACCCACTGACCCCGTGTCTCCACAGAGAGAGCACCCACTGACCCCTGTGTCTCCACAGAGAGCACCCACTGACCCCCGTGTCTCCACAGGGGAGAGCACCCACTGACCCCGTGTCTCCACAGAGGAGAGCACCCACTGACCCCCGTGTCTCCACAGAGAGCACCCACTGACCCCCGTGTCTCCACAGAGAGCACCCACTGACCCCCGTGTCTCCACAGAGGAGAGCACCCACTGACCCCCGTGTCTCCACAGAGAGCACCCACTGACCCCCGTGTCTCCACAGAGAAAGACCCACTGACCCCCGTGTCTCCACAGAGGAGAGCACCCACTACCTGTACACCCACTGACCGTGTCTCCACAGAGAGCACCCACTGACCCCCGTGTCTCCACAGAGGAGAGCACCCACTGACCCCGTGTCTCCACAAGAGAGCACCCACTGACCCCCGTGTCTCCACAGAGAGCACCCACTGACCCCCGTGTCTCCACAAGAGAGCACCCACTGACCCGTGTCTCCACAGAGAGCACCCACTGACCCCCGTGTCTCCACAGAGAGCACCCACTGACCCCGTGTCTCCACAGAGAGAGCACCCACTGACCCCCGTGTCTCCACAAGAGAGCACCCACTGACCCCCGTGTCTCCACAGAGAAGAGCACCCACTGACCCCCGTGTCTCCACAGAGGAGAGCACCCACTGACCCCCGTGTCTCCACAGAGAGCACCCACTGACCCCCGTGTCTCCACAGAGGAGAGCACCCACTGACCCCCGTGTCTCCACAGAGAGCACCCACTGACCCCGTGTCTCCACAGAGGAGAGCACCCACTGACCCCGTGTCTCCACAGAGGAGAGCACCCACTGACCCCGTGTCTCCACAGAGGAGAGCACCCACTGACCCCGTGTCTCCACAGAGGAGAGCACCCACTGACCCCGTGTCTCCACAGAAGAGCACCCACTGACCCCGTGTCTCCACAGAGAGCACCCACTGACCCCCGTGTCTCCACAGAGAGCACCCATGACCCCCGTGTCTCCACAGAGAGAGCACCCACTGACCCCCGTGTCTCCACAGAGAGAGCACCCACTGACCCCCGTGTCTCCACAGAGAGAGCACCCACTGACCCCGTGTCTCCACAGAGGAGAGCACCCACTGACCCCCGTGTCTCCACAGAGGAGAGCACCCACTGACCCGTGTCTCCACAGAGAGCACCCACTGACCCCGTGTCTCCACAGAGGAGAGCACCCACTGACCCCGTGTCTCCACAGAAGAGCACCCACTGACCCCGTGTCTCCACAGAGAGAGCACCCACTGACCCCCGTGTCTCCACAGAAGCACCCACTGACCCCCGTGTCTCCACAGAGAGCACCCACTGACCCCCTATGTCTCCACAGAGAGCACCCACTGACCCCTGTCTCACACATGAGATAGGAGCCACTGACCCCCTGTCTCCACTAGAGAGCACCACTGACCCCATGTCTCCACAGAGGAGAGCACCACTGACCCCCGTGTCTCCACAGAGAGCACCCACTGACCCCCATGTCTCCACAGAGAGCACCCACTGACCCCGTGTCTCCACAGAGAGCACCCACTGACCCCCGTATCTCCACAGAGAGCATCCACTGACCCCCATGTCTCCACATAGTAGAGCACCCACTGACCCCCATGTCTCCACAGAGGAGAGCACCCACTGACCCCCATGTCTCCACAGAGAGCACCCACTGACCCCCGTGTCTCCACAGAGAGCACCCACTGACCCCCATGTCTCCACAGAGAGCACCCACTGACCCCCGTGTCTCCACAGAGAGCACCCACTGACCCCCATGTCTCCACAGAGAGCACCCACTGACCCCTGTGTCTCCACAGAGAGCACCCACTGACCCCTGTGTCTACACGACAAGGAGCATTCATTACATGTGGAGGAAATATCATTATAGGAAAGCATTCTTCTCAGTTAGAGCAGTGAGACAATTGTAATCTCCACCCCCAAGGGGTAACAGTGGCAGATGCTATATCAGAGCTAGGTGCAGATCTTGTGACACACGGCAATGGGGATTGATATTAAGATAGAAATAACCGATGTAGAATTGGTCGTGGAATCTGAATTCGATGGACTTGTTTAATTATGTAACACTAAAAAGGGAGACACAAGAGGTGAAACATACAAAATCGACTCCAATAATACTTAACATGACAACATTGGAGGATGTAGATCCCCACACGTATGATACAGAGGATCCCGTGTCACAACTTCACGTTACAGCTGTAGAGGTAGAAACCTTCTCCCTCTCG
Source organism: Allobates femoralis (assembly GCA_033576535.1). Lineage (NCBI taxonomy): Eukaryota > Metazoa > Chordata > Amphibia > Anura > Aromobatidae > Allobates > Allobates femoralis. The sequence continues at coordinate 127,014,968 of JARQOC010000007.1, forward strand.
TGATCTCCTACCTCCAGGTAAATCATCATTAATATCTCATCATCTTGTCTTTTAACCTGAGCCGATATCTCTACAGCGAGTGAAGGATCCATCAGTGAATCCATCACGACCAAAAGGTCACGAGGGGCAACTATGGCAGAAGGTCACATCAGATCTGACATGTAATGAGACTAATGAGACTCAACACCGGGAAGAAGACGAATGTTAATGAACTGATGATGATGAGGATACGATGTGTATCCTGGGTGATCTCTGTAATGATCATTTATTGAGCTCATCAGATCCTAAACAGAACGTCGGGCCGCGATACATAATATCCGGGCAAGAAGTGTAAAGCATGAACCCATCACGGGAGATACAATGGGAAACCTCCAGAAAGATACGAAACCGAGTGTCATCCGGGCGCAGATCCGAAGAAACCCGTGTGATGGAAGAATCCCTACAATATTCCAGAAATGTTACAATTGTGTTATTTACAGAACCTGGAGCAAATGTGAATGGGTTAAAAATGAGTAGATAATTGCATGTGAGCCCCCAGCCATTGTAAAACTGGGGTCCGACCCGGAGCCCGTCAACACCAACTCACATCTAACATCTGAAACTGAAGAAACCCACCCTGGACTGTCCCCAAAGGAAGAAATTAGTGACCAGATGATGGATCCAGGCCTCACAATTCTACTTTTTGAGATCTGGTGTATTCTAATAAAAATGTACAGTAACCACTATCCTTTACACCTGCTTCATCTCTTCTGATCCCTGGTAGGGGTGAAGGTCTACATCCTTGAGAATGGTTAACTTCACTGTCATACACCGGGGCGTACATACACCTAGCGTGCAGCACAACACAGGGGGATGACAGGATGATAAAGAGGGCAGCACTGGCGATTGGGGAGGGGAGAGGGGTCACCTTCTAGCCCTTAACTTGAATCTGTGCCCTGCACCCATAACATCCATATATGGGTCCTTCCCCCCCCCTATCACCGACACATGCCAGGGCCCTTACTCATCCTGAACTAACCCTGGTTAGTGCACTGGCCGGCAAGGAAGCTGGCTTTACCCTTACAATAATACAACGCATGGGTAAGGTAAGCAAAGGGAAATAGACACACACAGAAAACCACTCTGAACTCCTCCAATGCATAAGGACTCCAGAACTGCATAAAACATGACTTCAAGACTTCTTCAAGAGACAGGCTTCTTCTGAAATGGTCAGCATAGAAATGTAATCTATCCCCAGCATCAGATGATCAGATATGTGACTACTTATAGCGGAGGGGAGTGGTCACCTGAGGATTAAGGCTTCCAGAAACAGCTAGCAGGAGAGAGTCCTCAACCCCTGCAGCTCCAAAAGAAAGCAAAATACAATTAAACATTAGTCCTGAAGTCCTGTGGTCAATAAGGCATTGTGATCATTTGGTTCCAGACTCCCCAGAGGTCTACCCAGGGTGAGACACACTCGTGACACTCATGCAGCTCCTCTACATCAACCTCATAGCTTTACCTGTAGCCCAATTTATCTGTGCCTTGACCAAATGCAAAGCCTGTGACCATCCATCACTGGATCCTTTTCTTCAGTCGGCCTTGGGGTCTACTTTTCTTTCAGCGGAAGCAGCTGATTACACAGGTGCTAATACTTAAGGTTGTGCATGATATCATGGGTACGTCAATGCAGAATAATGGGAAGGGGAACAGATCCGAAAAAATGTGCGATTAGTTTATTTTTGAGAACTTTCTGGTGCTCTCGTGGTCCAATCCGATTTGGATGGATCCACTCTTTCATGATGATAGCAAGACCCCATTCCATCATCATTAAAGGTTTTTTTCCAAAAAAAGATGGACACTGCAGGAACAGAGGTAAGAAGGAGCAAAAAATGAATGGAGTAAGATGGTGACTGGCTACATTGTGAATGGCCAGTATGTATCACAGAGATGGTTGTCCTCTGTCATGTAAATCTGGAGGGTTCTATGGGACCTGTAGTGCCATGATATTTGTTAAGGTATTTAGGGGCCAGGTTTATGGATAGCCGGAGAGATGTGCTGGTCTGGCTATCCACATACCTCCACCCATGGGAGGGTCTCATTTTTTAATGGTATCTGGTTGTTTGACACATAGTTCCGTGGTGGAGGCAGGAACCTCCAGAGTGTGTGTGGAGGCTACCATACCTTCTGAGAGCAAATGTACTGAGAAATCATGTGTGTACTGAATAGTCAGTGTGTATGGAGGCTACCATACTCCTGAAAGATATCTTCAATGAAAGGGGTTATGACTACTGACCGTGAGGCTGGGATACCTCCAGTGGGATACCACTGTGGAGAGGTGCATCAGAACCTGTGCAGGCGTACCTGTGAGTTAAAAGGACTGACAAACCATCTGTGTACTCAGCGAGTAGAAGAAAGGCGGCTCTCACCAAATAGTTGAAATTCCGTTTATTCGGTCTGTCTTGCAGGCAACATTGTAGAGTAGTGCGAGGAGGGGGAGTGAGGAGTTCGGCGGACGACGGGGGTTACCGCTTCAACAGCTCCTATTCATCACCAGGTGAATAGGACCCATTGAAGCGGTAACTACGCGAAATGGTGAGCCGTCGTCCACCGACTCCTCAATCCCTCACCCCGCACTACTCTGCAATGTTGCCTGCAAGACAGACCGAATAAACTGGAATTTCAACTTAGAATTTGGTGAGTGCCGCCTTTCTTTTCTACTCGCTGAGTAATTTGATTTGCCTCCATACTAGCGTGCAACACCATTCCCAGGTCACCTAGGTTTGTCAGGCAAACCAAACTGGTTATAAATGGGCCGATGATGTCTCCTGGTGCCCATTTTCGTCTTTAAAACCATTTGTGTACTTACCAGGGTCAGTGTGTATGGAGGCTACCATACCTCCTGAAAGGTAACCTCAATGAAAGGGGATGTGACTACTGACCGGAATAACTGTGTATGGAGACTAGATACCTCCAGTGGGATACAACTGTGGATGAAGGGGTACCGAACCTGTGCGGGCGTGCCCGTGAATTAAATGAACTGTAGACTGTGTGTGTACTAACCGGAATCTGTGTGCATGGGGGCTACCATACCTCCTGAAAGGTAACCTCAATGAAAGGGGATGTGACTACTGACCGGAGTACGTTTCTGTGGAGGATGAGATACCTCCAGTGGGTACCTCTGCGGAGAAGTGCAACAGAATCTGTGCGGGCGTACTCATGCATCAGCACCCGGGCAACTGCCAGGGCCCTGGATGCTGGGGGGCCCACACCCCTGCCCTATGCTTGTACTGCTTAATCCTCCCTCTTTTTGCTTCCTCCCCCTGATAGCTGGGGGACCTTGAGCACTGTGTATTTGCCCCTGACAGGGGTCCCCTGGGACTCTTTTGCCCTGGGCCCACAAAAACATAAAGCCGTCCCTGCTCGTGAGTTAAACGGACTTTATACCATGTGTGTGTATTTATTCTAATGTAAGGCTCCTGTTTTTTTAAACTTTTAAATGAAAGGTGTTCCTATCCTATCGCTACCTTGTGAGTAGCCCCTTTGACATATAGTGAGTGATCTGTCACAATGGCTTTATCAGAGGTCCTGTTTCCAGTGTTTCAGGGAAGGAGCCGAACATATGGCCCGAACGTAATGAGTACATGGTCCAATCCTCGTCAGAACATTGCCACTTTGTTACGTATTTCTGCTTCAATCCAGATGATTCTTTTACCCGATTTAACCATCTCCTTTGTCTATTGGATGCCATCTAGGGGTCAGTGACCTCGATGGAGCAATCAGTGCCCTTTGTCTTCCATAATGACACATGTTGGAGCTTGAGGGACGTGTAGTGCGGCCGCACATTGCCCACAGTGCACGGTAACATTGTAGCCATTTCCGCGTCACAAGAGTTTATTGTCTTCTCTCTCGGGATCTTCTAATCAGTTTGATCCGTTCTTCTGAACCCTTGTCTTTTCTCTTTATGTTTCTTTCCGTGCCTCTGATGTGTACAGGGGAGTGCAGGAAAGTTTATGATTTAGGAGAGAATGGAAAAGAGATGAATAGCCGCTGTTTTGCAGTGTTGTGAGGGCGAGAAGTATTGTTACAGAAATAGACGGCAGAAATTGCCGGATGTCACCGTCGTGATAATGGCTGTACCTGACATTGAGTACGTCAGGGTCGTTCATCACACTCGCGGAATTCAGGAATTGGATTTCGCCTTTCGGAGTTGGAGGAATTGTTTGGTTTTTTCTTCCAATTAAGAGCAATAATATACGAGCCGAAGATTTAGGTGAATCTCCGAGTCCGCGGCCGATAGAGGAGACCTTCCGCCACTCTCCGAGGGTGGACCTACACAGAACGGGCAACTGGAAGATATTCCAGCTGGAATATTTCAATGAGAAACTTGATTATTTACTTTTTATGGACTAAAACTGTATAGTGTTATCCTCTGTGATGGACCTAGGAAGGAACAGTCTTGTCTTAGCTTTAATTGTATTCCTTTGTCACACTGCTTCCTTAAGGCTCTGAGGTAGGAAAACAATAGGCTATATTCCACCCTGCCAGACACTGGATTAGAAAAATCACTGCTAATGTCAACCTCTTCAGGACCTCGACTAGAGAAAATATTGTTAAGCTCCACCCCTGAGGCTCCAAACTAGAAAAAAACACTGCCAAGCTCCCCCCTGAGGCTCCCATCTAGGAAAAACATTGTTAAACTCCACCCCTGAGGCTTACAGGAAAAATGTTAAACTCCACCTTAACTAGTACAGAAAAACATTATTAAGCTCCACGCTTTAGGCTCCAAACTATAAAAACATTGTCAAGGTCCATCCCCTCAGCATTTCAACTAGTGAAAAGATGGTCAAGCTCCACCCTTGAGGCTCCTTTGTGGCCCCAGTGGTCTGGCTGCCACAATGGTATTTAAAGGAATTGGTATTAGTGCCATGTCTAGAGAGGATTTGGGGTGTCCTTTTCTGGGTCCCTAAGCAGCCATACATTCCTGAACTCTGGCTAGGAGATATAGCACTTAGAGGCCTTTTTGGGGTAGTGTCTTATCCCCTGGTTGGAGGGAGGGGTTAGCTGGAGTGGGGAGGATTCGGCGAAGAAGTAGAGAGTCAGACAGTAAAGAGAGCTCAAGCTGTCAGGTCTTCATGCCTGTAGTGGACCGGAGGCTACTGGGCTTCACGTGCAGTAGTCACCTCGCTGTAGACCCTGTCCGGGGCTTAGTGGCTTTGGGGGCTAGAGGACTGGTGGGTACAGTCACTTGAAAATGTCTGAGTCCGTACTGCCTGTCAGAGGTATTCGCAGAGAGCCAGGAGAGAGAAACTATGGAGTTAGAAGTCACCAGAAAGGCCAAACAACCACCCCAGCAAAGTGGCGCTCAATCCTTTCCAGACTGGTCAGACCCTGATGTACTCGGTGAAAAGTATGTTGGACCTGTGACTTCTGCTTTACAAGTAAAGGTAAAGAAAATTCAAAGAGACTGTCTCCTTGCCTCCTTTCCGCGACCTCTCTGCATCACTCCTCACTACAACTTCCACCACCATCTCCTCCATTCATCTCCCACTACAACCTCCAAAGGGCCTGATCCTGCTGAGATGAGTAATACACCTTGCTGCTACACCATCTATCCCTTGGGGACCTCACCTGCAGCGCCGGTCACCACTGATTGGATACCTCAGCTGGCATCACGAACTAGCCATAAACTCTTATCCCCTGTAAATAACCCCTTTCCATGTATAGTCAGGGTCATGGCTCCTGGGGACCACCACCGTGATAGAGACTGCCTGGCCCCAGGCCAGCCGAGTACCCCGGCCCTTTTGCGACAGCAACACTCCAAGCTAGAAAAAAACACTGACAGCTCCACCCCTGAGGCTCCAAACTAGGAAAAACAGTGTCAAGCTCCATCCCGTGAGGCTCCAAACTAATAAATCGCAATGTGAAGCTCCACCGCTGAGGCTCCAAACTAATGAACGCAATGTGAAGCTCCACCGCTGAGGCTCCAAACTAATGAACGCAATGTGAAGCTCCACCGCTGAGGCTCCAAACTAATGAACGCAATGTGAAGCTCCACCGCTGAGGCTCCAAACTAAAGAACGCAATGTGAAGCTCCACCGCTGAGGCTCCAAACTAATGAACGCAATGTGAAGCTCCAACCGCTGAGGCTCCAAACTAATGAACGCAATGTGAAGCTCCACCGCTGAGGCTCCAAACTAAAGAACGCAATGTGAAGCTCCACCGCTGAGGCTCCAAAACTAATGAACGCAATGTGAAGCTCCACCGCTGAGGCTCCAAACTAATGAACACAATGTGAAGCTCCACCGCTGAGGCTCCAAACTAATGAACACAATGTGAAGCTCCACCCCTGAGGCTCCAAACTAATGAATGCAATGTGAAGCTCCACCGCTGAGGCTCCAAACTAATGAACACAATGTGAAGCTCCACCACTGAGGCTCCCAAACTAATGAATGCAATGTGAAGCTCCACCGCTGAGAGCTCCAAACTAATGAACGCAATGTGAAGCTCCACCCCCAAGGCTCCAAACTATGAACGCATGTGAAGCTCCACCCGCTGAGGCTCAAACTAATTGAACACAATGTGAAGCTCCACCACTGAGGCTCCAAACTAATGAATGCAATGTGAAGCTCCACCGCTGAGGCTCCAAACTAATGAACGCAAATGTGAAGCTCCACCCAAGGCTCCAAACTAAATGAACGCAATGTGAAGCTCCACCGCTGAGGGCTCCAAACTAATGAATGCAATGTGAAGCTCCACCACTGAGGATCCAAACTAATGAACGCAATGTGAAGCTTCACCGCTGAGCTCCAACTAAATGGAACGCAATTGAAGCTCCACCACTGAGGCTCCAAACTAATGAACACAATGTGAACCTCCACCACTAGCTCCCAAACTAATGAATGCAATGTGAAGCTCCACCGCTGAGGCTCCAAACAAATGAACGCAATGTGAAGCTCCACGCTGAGGCTCCAAACTAATGAACGCAATGTGAAGCTCCACCGTGAGGCTCCAAACTAATGAAGCAATGTGAAGCTCCACCCCCAAGGCTCCAAACTAATGAACGCAATGTGAAGCTCCACCACTGAGGCTCCAACTAATGAACACAATGTGAAGCTCCACCGCTGAGGCTCCAAACTAATGAATGCAATGTGAAGCTCCACCGCTGAGCTCCAACTAATGACGCAATGTGAAGCTCCACCCCAAGGCTCCAAACTAATGAACGCAATGTGAAGCTCCACCACTGAGGCTCCAAACTAAATGAAACGCAATGTGAAGCTCCACCGCTGAGGCTCCAAACTAATGAATGCAATGTGAAGCTCCACCCTCGAGGCTCCAAACTAATGAACGCAATGTGAAGCTCCACCACTGAGGCTCCAAACTAATGAACGCAATGTGAAGCTCCACCGCTGAGGCTCCAAACTAATGAACGCAATGTGAAGCTCCACCGCTGAGGCTCCAAACTAATGAACGCAATGTGAAGCTCCACCATGAGGCTCCAAACTAATGAACACAATGTGAAGGTCCATCCCATGAGCTCAAACTAATGAACGCAATGTGAAGCTCCACCCCTGAGGCTCCAAACTAATGAACGCAATGTGAAGCGCCACCGCTGAGGCTCCAAACTAATGAACGCAATATGAAGCCCACCGCTGAGGCTCCAAACTAATGAATGCAATGTGAAGCTCCACCCTGAGGCTCCAAACTAATGAACGCAATGTGAAGCTCCACCCCCGAGGCTCCAAACTAATGAACGCAATGTGAAGCTCCACCACTGAGGCTCCAAACTAATGAACGCAATGTGAAGCTCCACCACTGAGGCTCCAAACTAATGAATGCAATGTGAAGCTCCACCACTGAGGCTCCAAACTAATGAACGCAATGTGAAGCTCCACCGCTGAGGCTCCAAACTAATGAACGCAATGTGAAGCTCCACCGCCGAGGCTCCAAACTAATGAATGTAATGTGAAGCTCCACCGCTGAGGCTCCAAACTAATGACCACAATGTGAAGCTCCACCGCTGAGGCTCCAAACTAATGAACAATGTGAAGCTCCACCGCTGAGGCTCCAAACTAATGAACACAATGTGAAGCTCCACCGCTGAGGCTCCAAACTAATGAATGTAATGTGAAGCTCCACCACTGAGGCTCCAAACTAATGAACGCAATGTGAAGCTCCACCGCTGAGGATCCAAACTAATGAACGCAATGTGAAGCTCCACCACTGAGGCTCCAAACTAATGAACACAATGTGAAGCTCCACCGCTGAGGCTCCAAACTAATGAACGCAATGTGAAGCTCCACCACTGAGGCTCCAAACTAATGAACACAATGTGAAGGTCCATCCCATGAGGCTCCAAACTAATGAATGCAATGTGAAGCTCCACCACTGAGGCTCCAAACTAATGAACACAATGTGAAGGTCCATCCCATGAGGCTCCAAACTAATGAATGCAATGTGAAGCTCCACCACTGAGGCTCCAAACTAATGAATGCAATGTGAAGCTCCACCGCTGAGGATCCAAACTAATGAACGCAATGTGAAGCTCCACCACTGAGGATCCAAACTAATGAACGCAATGTGAAGCTCCACCCTGAGGCTCCAAACTAATGAACGCAATGTGAAGCTCCACCCCTGAGGCTCCAAACTAATGAACGCAATGTGAAGCTCCACCGCTGAGGCTCCAAACTAATGAACGCAATGTGAAGCTCTACCCCTAAGGCTCCAAACTAATGAACGCAATGTGAAGCTCCACCACTGAGGATCCAAACTAATGAACGCAATGTGAAGCTCCTCCCCTGAGGCTCCAAACTAATGAATGCAATGTGAAGCTCCACCGCTGAGGCTCCAAACTAATGAATGCAATGTGAAGCTCCACCCTGAGGCTCCAAACTAATGAACGCAATGTAAAGCTCCACCCCTGAGGCTCCAAACTAATGAACGCAATGTGAAGCTCCACCACTGAGGCTCCAAACTAATGAACGCAATGTGAAGCTCCACCGCTGGGGCTCCAAACTAATGATCGCAATGTGAAGCTCCACCACTGAGGCTCCAAACTAATGAACGCAATGTGAAGCTCCACCACTGAGGCTCCAAACTAATGAATGCAATGTGAAGCTCCACCCCCGAGGCTCCAAACTAATGAACGCAATGTGAAGCTCCACCGCTGAGGCTCCAAACTAGGAAAAAACAGTGTCAAGCTCCATCCCATGAGGCTCCAAACTAATGAACGCAATGTGAAGCTCCACCGCTGAGGCTCCAAACTAATGAACGCAATGTGAAGCTCCACCGCTGAGGCTCCAAACTAATGAACGCAATGTGAAGCTCCACCGCTGAGGATCCAAACTAATGAACGCAATGTGAAGCTCCACCCTGAGGCTCCAAACTAATGAACGCAATGTGAAGCTCCACCCCTGAGGCTCCAAACTAGGAACAGCAGTGTCAAGCTCCATCCCATGAGGCTCCAAACTACCAAATCGCAATGTGAAGCTCCACCGTTGAGGCTCCAAACTAGGGAACACAATTTCAAGCTTCATCCCTGAGGCTCTGAACTATTTGCCTGTACTAAGAAGAATGACAGTCAAGCTCCACTACACACCAAAGTATTAAATATTTAAATTGGATTTCCAATGGAAACACCTATGGACTGTATTTATGTCACGTTGTTGAGTATTTTTTAGCTCTGCTAGTTCTTTCCTTCTTTCTCATCACAGGATCAGGTTTGTTCTCTGTATCATTGCCATATGTTAACCCGCAGCTCGTCTGTTCAGGTTGGCTGCCGAGTGTAAGCACAAGCCCTTCACAAGCTCAGCTGTAAATCAGTACATGAAGACCCGATGTCTAATCCTCAGAGGACAGATTCTATGATCAAACTATGAAGATTATCAGGTAAATGCCAATCATGTACCGAGAAAAACGAGCCCCAATAAGAAGGAGATTCGGGAAATCTACTGCAACTAAAAAGGTTTTAATCTGTTGAAGTGTGAGGGCCATGCAAAGCATCAGTCCTTCTCTTGTTTCCTTCCCCCTCCCTCATTGTATGTTAATGCCGCAATAAATCTTGCTTATGCGACAGTGAGTGGTGCTATTGTTTTGGATTCACAGCTACACTGCTCAGTACTGCTCTATAATATCCTCCATGCTGCTGCTTGCTAATGCTCTAACTGACATTAGTGCTGGATTTACAGCTACACTGCTCAGTAATACTCTGAAATATCCTCAATGATGCTGCTTTCTAAAGCTCTAACTCACTTTAGTGTTGAATTCAAAGCTACATTGCTCAGTATCACTGTATAAAATCCTCCATGCTCCTGCTTTCTAATACTCTAATTCACCCTAGTGCTGAATTTACAGCTACACTGTTCAGTACTACTGTATATTATAATATCTTCCATGCTGCTGCTAATACTCTAACTCACCTTAGCGCTGGATTCACAGCTACACTGCTCATTAATGCTGTATAAAGTCCTCCGTGCTGCTGCTTTTAGTGTTTTATTTTTGCCAGTGTTCGATTCACAGCTACACTACCAAGTACTGCTCTATATTATGCTCCATGCTGCTGCTTTCTAATGCATTAACTACTGCTGTATGATATCCTCCTTGTGACTCACCCAGGGTATCGGGACTCAGGTATCTGGGCCCTCTGCTTCGGTAGGGATGTCACTGGTGGCCTGCCCAGACCCGTGGCCCTGGGGTCTTACTTTTTAAAGGGGTTATTAATATGGGAGTAATAAAAGTTTATAAAGTTTATCGTGACGCCACCCGCAGATCCTGGTGAAAGGGCACCAGCGCTGCTTCAGTCCTCCGGATGGTGATGGTACAGCAGCTAAGATAGTATAGGTCCCTGCAGGTGGAGCTGACCCTCCGGGGCAGGGATGCACCTATACAGATAAAAGTGCAGATTATGGAGGTCGTAGTTGCAGCACAGCTGTGAATAAGCACATGGAGACTCAATCACTCTACCTGGGTACTTTACTTGCAAACAGGTCAAGGTGATGATACAGCTTACAGTCTTTAGCAAGACGGCCGGCCGGGTAGTCGCAGTAGAATGCAGAAACTGTGGAAGTCTCTGGTGGTACCTTCTTGGATCTAACCCTTGTCCTGTTCCTTCTCTTCTCAATGCCTGCTTAGTTAGCAGTGTTATGTCCCAGGGGATAAACACCCTGATAACGTCTTCAGAGCCAGGACGAGTACGGTCGGAGGATGAACACTCCAGGCCGCGTTGTCTGACCTGTGAACTCTGGTGAACCAGTCAGAACCTCTCTGTCTGGGCTACTTCTCTCTACCTAGCCCTCCCTTAGAGCCCCCTTTCACTTACGGGCAAGCTCATGTTTTCAGTTTTTTTCCCAGTGTTGGATTCACAGCTACACTGCCAAGTTCTGCTCTATAATATGCTCCATGCTGCTGCTTTCTAATGCTCTAAACTCACCTTAGTGCTGGATTCACAACTATACTGCTAAGTACTGCTGTATAATATTCTCCATGCTGCTGCTGCTTTATAATTCTCTAACTCATCTTAGGCTGGATTCACAGCTAACCTGCTCAATACTGCTGTATAATGTCCTCTGTGCTGCTGTTTTAGTGTTTTATTTTTCCCAGTGTTGGATGCACAGCTACACTGCTCAGTACTTCTCTATAATATGCTCCATGCTCCTGTTTTCTAGTGCTCTAACTCACCTTAGTGCTGGAGCGTTCATTCCTACTATATAATGTCCTTTGTTCTGCTGCTTTTCATGTTTTATTTTTCCCAGTGTTGGATTCACAGCTACACTGCTCAGTACTGTTCTATAATATCCTCATGCAGCTGCTGCTTCTGCTCATGTGTTATATAGAGGCAGAAGAGCAGGAATCCCTCATGTCCGTGTGTTCTGGTATGGGAGACATCGTAGCCACTAGTCTTAGAGGCAACTAAAAAATGATTCTACTCTGCGGAGGAGACAAACAATGAAAAATGGAGGATTCAGTCATAATGGGCAGAAGTTGTGTTCGTCCTCAGATTATTCTGGTAACTGACCGACGCTACAAGTGCTCTACAAGCAAAATGTAACGTCATTCTTCTTTTTCTGTTATTTTTAATCTGGGAAGGTAAAATGAGTTTTCTCGGCATTTCAGCGGCTTTTCTTACAGTTCGGCCTCACAGTAAGGAGGTGCCCACAGAATCAATGGCGGGTCAGCCCGCCACCTCGCTCGTACGCTGCCTTGTCCTTTGGCCTAAACACATGTGAGGTTCTCAGAGCCGCGTCCATCAGATCTTTAATAAAACGCCGCGCACCAGTAATATACATTTCAATAAAGAGGAGCGCAGAGTTCACGGGGAATCTACATCTGCTTCTTGTTTGTTTGTATCTTTTCGATCGCTGTTATTGTAGGATTTACCCGGCCGGTGGTTTCTATAAAACAATCTCAGCTCAAATCCCGCTACAAGTCAGAAGAATCGGCCCGATTGTTTCTGGGTCACAGACTTCAAATACCGCAGTACAAGCCGCCACGTGGAAAAGTTCATCCCCGGGAGGAGGAGGAGGTGAACAACGAGGAGGAGGAGGAGAGACGCGTATTACTTTACCCTCTATGATTTTATGACAAGATACACAAAGCTTCATCACTACATGAAATCTCCTTATATTTAAGCTATGTTCACATGTTGCTTTTTTTGCTGCTTTTTTTCTCCAGCAAAACCTGCTTTATTGGCAGTAAAAAAGGTGCTTTCAACAGGCAAATTTTGCTGCATTTTTGCTCCTTCTTTTGCTGTTTTTTTGCTGCTTTTTTGTCGCTGGCTTTTATTGCTGTGTTTTGCTGCATCTGGCTGTTTTTTCTACTATGTTTTTGCTTTTTCTTCTGTGTTTTGGCTTCTTTTTCGCTGCATTTTGGCTGCTTTTTGCTGCATTTTTGCTGCTTTTATTGCTATGTTTTGCTGGGGGTTGTTGCTGTATCTTAGCTGTTTTTTCTACTATGTTTTTGCTTTTTTGCTGCATATTAGTTGCTTTTTCTGCTGTGTCTTGGCTGCTTTTTCGCTACATTTTTGCTACATTTTGGCTCTGCGATTTTGCTGCTTTTATTGCTGTGTTTTGCTGGGGGTTGCTGCACATTTGCTGCATCTTGGCTGCTCTTTCTGCTGTGTTTCAGCTGCTTTTTCGCTACATTTTGCTGGCGTTTTGGCTGATTTTGCTGTATTTTTGCAGGAGTTTTTTTTGCTGCTTTTTTTCTGCATTTCAGCAGGTTTTTTGCAGTGTTTTAGCTAAGTTTTTTGTTGCATTTTTGCTGCTCTAAAGCCCCTTTCACACTAGCGTTTTTTGCAAATTGCGGCAGATCCAGCAGGTTTAACGCATCTGCCGCCTAACGGCCTCACTTGCAACAGATCCCATGCATTGTCTATGGGTCTTGCGGCAGGTGGTGCAAGTGAGGTACAGCCACAGCTCCGGCGCTTGCGGCCGCGAAAAAAAACGCGTTCAGCAGCACTTTTTTCGCGGCCCGCAAGTGCCGGAACCACTGCTATACCGCAGCTTGTCGCACTGCTGCAAGACCCATAGACAATGCAAGTGCGGCCGTTAGGGGCCAGATGTGGTAAACCTGCTGGACCTGCCACAATTTTTTACTGCATTTTTGCTGCTTCTTTGTTGCATTTTGGCTGCTTTATTGTTTGTGTGTTTTTGCTGCCTTTTTGGTGTGGTTTTGCTTTTTTTTTGGCTGCATGTTTGATGCTTTTTTTTTACAGTATTTTTGCTGCTTTTTTGCAGTATTTTTGTTTTATTTGTTTCTTTTTTGCAGCATTTTTGGTGTCATTTGTCTACAGGACAAGTTTAAATAAAATCAGTTTAATTCACCTTGAAAGCAGCAAAAAAACACAGCAAAAAATGCTGCAAAATCGCTGATAGAATTGCCACGAGCTTCTTTCAAAAACGAAGCAGTTTTCCATTTTAGTCCCCATCCTGCATATATGTCCCCATCCTGGTATACATGTCCCCCATCCTAGTATAATGTCCCCATCCTGGTATATATATTTCCTCTGGTACATAATCCCATCTGGTATATATGTTCCACATGCTGGTATATATATCCCCCTTCCTGGTATATATGTCCCCCATCCTGGTATATATATCCCCCATCCTGGCATATATGTCTCCCATCCTCGTATATATGTCCCCCATCCTGTATATATGTCCCCATCCTGGTATATATATCCCCATCCTGGTATATATGTCCCCTATCCTGTTATATATGTCCCCATCCTGGTATATATTTCTCATGCGGTGTACTATATCCCATTGGTATATATGTTCCCATGCTGGTATATATATCCCCCTATCCTGTATATATGTCCCCATCCTGGTATATATATCCCCCATCCTGGTATATATGTCTCCCATCCTGGTATATATGTCCCCATCCTGGTATATATGCCCCATCCTGGTATATTATCCCTCCTGGTATATATGTCCCTATCCTGTTATATAGGTTCCATCCTGGTATATATGTCTCCATACTGGTATAAATGTCCCCTATCCTGGTATACATGTCTCCTATCCTGTTATACATGCCCCCATCCTGGTATATGATACTCAAAGTGGTATATATGCCTTCATTTCTGTATAGGTCATCAACGTATATAGTTCATACTGGTGAATATGGTCCTCAATCATGGAGTATCGTCTCATCTGTAATACCATCGGGTAATATACATCGAATGTAGAATATGGACATGCATTTCTGCTAAGGAAATACATGAATATAGGAATATGGACGTGCATTACTGCTAAGAAAATACATTGAATATAGAAATATGGACAGCATCACTGCTAAGGAAATATATTGAATATAGGAATATGGACTTGCATTACTGCTATAGAAATACACTGAATATAGGAATATGTACATGCATTACTGCTAAAGAAATACATTGAATGTAGGAATATGGACGTGCATTACTGCTAAGAAAATACACTGAATATAGGTATATGGGCAGGCATTACTGCTAAAGAAATACATTGGATATATTAATATGGACATGCATTACTGTTAAGGAAATGCACTGACCATAGGAATATGGACATGCATTACTGCTAAAGAAATATGTTTAAAAATTGAGACACTTAGCGCATAATAAAGCCAGTTTTATGTGAGCCCAGCAGCTATTGTCAGGGCATATCTCTCTGGGTCCCTATCTAATGCTTCTACCTGGTTAAACAAAAAACTACGATTTATGGGCGGGTAGAGCCTGCTAATAGAAAATTAAAAATGACCTTAAGCTGGTGGGGAGGAGGGGTGGACAGTTAGAAGGCATGACCCCATAATCTATATAAGAAAAAGGCATTAGAATAGATAGGGACCCAGCGAACAGATGCACCTTGATGTTGGCTGCTGGGCTCACATAAAACTGGCCTTATGTGCTGGTACAGTATATTTCATGTCCAGTTTTGCACCTGTTCACTCTTGGTAATCAGAAAGTGCTGTCAGTTCTTTTCATTTTGCAATACAATCCCGTCAGTTCCTGAGTCAATAAAGATTTGCTCCATGTTGGAGTCGATTTGGCTTTTTCTGCCTCCTGCCCTGATCTCTTCACCATCACCACTTATGACCATACTCTGCAGCCTTGACTCCCGCTCATTCCCTTTGTGAATGCAGCTCATCTTCCAGTCAATTGTTAGTAATGGAACACGAACCGACTGGGAGTGAAGAAAGCAGAAACTTAATACTTTATGTCCTCATCACTTGCTGACCGTCATTACACCCGCTCCCTGTGTCCAGGCCTCAACCTGGAGATCAAACCCGACTGGAAGCTGAGAACTAAGGGAGAACAAAGCTGAAGAGCAGAACTTACTGCGTGGAAGAGAAAGAAGGATCAGTATCTAGAATTATCTACCAATACACGAATGTCACCGGAACTTTGGATTTTTAGAGCAAATGAAGCTGAAGACAGAGAACTCGTTAAGAACTCGATTCTATAAATTGTTAATATCACCAATTCTCTGACGTGGGAAACATCTAAATCAAGCCGAGCGCTGACAGTAAAATGAAGCATCACGCCAGGTGACGAGGTCTGCTCAGAAGTTAATTGAATCTGTGAACTCAAAGTTTAAGGCAAATCTGGTCAATAGACGAGTTATAACGAGGGAGAACTTCATCATTAGAGCCGAGATTAATAATTTGCAAGTACTAAAGAGATGATCTGGTGAATGCAAAAAGAGAGAAAGACGGATGGATAGATAGATAGATAGATAGATAGATAGATAGATAGATAGATAGATAGATAGATAGATAGATAGATAGATAGATACTAGGATGGGGACATAAATACCTGGATGGGGATCTATGTCCCCATCCTGGTATATAAGTCCCCATCCTGGTATATAGGTCCTCATCCTGGTATATAGGTCCTCATCCTGGTATATATGTCCGCATCTTGGTATATGATCTGCAACCTGGGGTATATGTCCCCCATCCTGCTGTATAGGTCTCCATCCCGGTATATATATATATCTTCATCCTGGTATATATGTCCCAATCCTGGTATATATGTCAACCATCCTGGTATATATATGACACGCCCCCCAGGGCCGTGGGATACTCGGAACAAGGCTACAGTACTGCTGGGGGGGGGGGGGTCATGGGCGTCGAGACCAGGTTATGTGACCCTGACGGTGTCAATAAAAGTTTGGGGGAGTTATGGTTTTGGGGATTGATGTCGTGACGCCACCTACGGTACTTGGCCAGGGGTGGCCGACGCTGCAGTTCAGACCTCCAGGGCAGATGACGATGCAGCCAGATGTTATTGTTCCCCATAGGTGTTAAAGTCAATGTGTAGATGGTGGTGAAGTTGCAGTGCAGGGCAAGGGAAGACAAAATAATTTGAGGACACCACTGATGCAGTTCCGCACTTTGTCATGGGTTTCAGGTGGTAAAGTCCATCCGGTTGCTGTGTCCTATGAGCCAGGGGTCCAGCCACTCCGAGGTATCCTGGTATATATGTCCCCATCCTAGTATATATTTCCCCCATTCTGGTATATATGTCTCCCATCCTGGTATATAAGTCCCCATCCTGATATATATGTCCCCTGCGGATCATCTCAGCCTGTCAGATGTCCTCGAATCTTCTTTCACTTTCCTGGGGTCCGCTGACCGCGTTTTTTTTGCGTCCGCAACTGCCACAAGTGCCGAAACCACGGCTATACTGCACTTCCCGCACCTGCCGCAAGCCCCATAGACAATGCATGGGGCTTGCCGCAAGTGCGGCCGTTAAGCGGCAGATGCTGTAAATCTGCCGGATCTGCCGCAATTTTGTGTGAAAGGGGCCTTAAAGCAACGAGAGAACGCAGAAACCCAACTGCTGCTTTCGGGGTGAATGAAACTAACTTTATTAAACATGTTATGTGCACAAATGATACAACACTGCAAAATAAAGCAGCAAAAACACAGCAAAACCTGTTTTTTGGAAGCAGCTTTGTAACTGCCCAGACAGCAAAAATGTAACGTGAACAAAGCGCAATTGTCAGTGGGGAGTGTGATACTTTACTATCAGCCTCGCTGCACCATATAGGTAGACGTCTGCACCCTATTGGTAAGAGGAACAGTAACTCTGCCATGACTTTATTGTAGGAGGAATAACACATTAAACACAATAATGGCACAATGCAGAGATCTAATACATAAAACCATCAGAATGACAGGCTGAGTGTAAGTGACCATGTATGAGCTCTGCGGAGGCTGCGGTCCCTCTCTGACCCCCGGAGAGTGCTGAGGACAGTGCTGCGCTGTGAAGGTCATGAGACCTGGGATCTCGTGTCCTGAGTCTGGCACCGGTGATGGCGACATTCCCAGCACTCAGCCGTATTCAGCGCTGCAGAGCTGTCATTCACTCACCCAAGGCCTGTCCCTGGTGTAATTAAAGCATAAGCTCGGCTAAATCTCTGCAAATAAGGTAAATGTATGAGCGCTATCGACATGTACCCGGCTCCGCACACGTCTGACCTCCAAATCTCCATGTTTACCGGATTGTATAAATTCTTGCAGGAGCCGCAGGGTCAGGAGGCGTCCAGTGGGGATCGGGAGCTGCTGCTACAAAGACCCTGAAAACAAGAAGACACTTATGTGTATTAATAGATATGGGGAATAGCAGTATTTGTGACCATTTTACAATACACTTTGTATCCTGCATTTATCACCAGTTTTCCCCTCTGCAGACTCTTTCTCAAACTTTCAGTTGTCTCTGAGCTGGTGGGTGGTGACAGTCTGCTCTGATGTCTCCTATACACACAGATATGAGGGAATCCGGCAGGGCAGCAGCTGCATGGAGAATAATAAGCTGTACGGACGTACTGAGCAGTGCAGATTCAGCATATGGTGAGATAAAACACTGGACAGCAACAGTAGAATGGAGGATGTTATACACCTGTACAGAGAAGGTAAGCTGTGAATCCAGCTCTGGGGTGAGGAGAAACAGCATAGAGCATAGCATACAGCAACACTGAGCATTGCAGCTCTGAATCCAGCACTGCAATAATATAACACACCTACTAGAAAGCAGCAACATGCAGGACATTACACAGCAACACTGAGCATTGTAGCTCTGAATCCAGCACTGCAGTGATATAAAATACTGCAAAGCAGCAGCATGGAGGACATTATACAGCAATATTCAGCAGTGTAGCTCTAAATTTGTATAATTGGGTGAGATAATACTAGTAAGCAGTGGCATGCATGCATCGTACAGTACTGAGCAGTGCAGCTCTGAATCCATCACTGCAGTAATATACAACACTTCCTAGAAAGCAGCAGCATGGAGGACATTGTACAGCAATATTCAGCAGTGTAGCTCTAAATGTGTACATTTGGGTGAGATAATACTAGTAAGCAGTGGCATGCATACATTGTACAGTACTGAGCAGTGCAGCTCTGAATCCATCACTGCAGTAATATACAACACTTCCTAGAAAGCAGCAGCATGGAGGACATGATCTCTATATAATCGCTCAGTGTCTCCTCCACTTCCTGGATGTCGCCTATGTCACTTCCGCCTGCGCCATATTGCCACACGCAAGTGATGGGTGTGGTAATATGGCGGCCGCTACACGCTGCATGCTGTCCCCGCCCGCTGCCAGCAGTCCGCCCGGTCCCCGCAGCCTCCACCACTAACCTGACATCACAGCCCCCCCAGCTATCCTCCCACCGCCGCTGATCAGCTGGGACTTACAGGACCTGAGATGACGTCACTAGCATGGGCGGAGCTACATCACATGACTGTGAAATCATCACAGGCCCTGTCCACACACAGAGAACAACCAGGTAATGCAGCCCATCCTCCACTCTGCCATAAACAAACACTACACTCTGCCATACACTACACACTGCCACACACTACACTCTGCACTCTGCCACACACTACACTCTGCCATACACTACACACTGCCACACACTACACTCTGCACACACACTCTGCCACACTGTACACTCTGCCACACATTACACTCTGCCACACTGTACACTCTGCCACACACTACACTCTGCCACACACACACTGCCACACACTACACTCTGCCACACACACACTACTCACTACCACACACTACACTATACCACACACTACACTCTGCCACACACACACTGCACACACTACACTCTGACACACACACACTGCCACACACTACACTCTGCCACACACACACTACACTCTGCCACACACACACTGCACACACTACACTTTGCCACACACTACACTCTGCCACACACACACTACACATACACTACACTCCACACACACTGCACACACTACACTCTGCGACACACGCACTACACTCTGCCACACACACTGCCATACACTACATTCTACACACAGACTACACTCTGCCACACACACACACACTATACTCTGCCACACACACACTAAACTCTGCCACACACACATTACACTCTGCTAAACACTACACACTGCCACACTACACTCCACACTGCCACACACTACACTCACTACACTGTGCCACACACTACACTCACTACACTGTGCCACAGACTACACTCTGCCCACACACATATACACTACACTCTGCCACACACACACACTACACTACACTCTGCCACACACACTGCACACACTACACTCTGCCACACATTGCCACACACACTACACTCTGTCACACACACACTACACTCTTCCACACACTGGCCATACACTACACTCTGCCACACACATCACACTCTGCCACACACTACACTCTGCCACACATACTACACTCTGCCACACACTACACTCTGTCACACACACACTACACTCTTCCACACACTGCCCATACACTACACTCTGCCACACACACACACATCACACTCTGCCACACACTACACTCTGCCACACATTGCCACACACACTACACTCTGCCAGACACACACATTACACTCTGCCACACATTGCCACACACACTACACTCTGCCACACACTACACTCTGTCACACACACACTACACTCTTCCACACACTGCCCATACACTACACTGCCACACACACACACACATCACACTCTGCCACACACTACACTCTGCCACACATTGCCACACACACTACACTCTGCCAGACACACACATTACACTCTGCCACACATTGCCACACACACTACACTCTGCCAGACACACACATTACACTCTGCCACACACTGCCACACACACTACACTCTGCCACACACTACACTCTGCCACACACACTACACTCTGCCACACACTACACTCTGCTACACACTACACACTGCCACACACACTAGACTCTGCCACACACTACACTCTGCTACACACTACACACTGCCACACACTGCCACACATACACACTACACTCTGCCACACACACTACACTCTGCCACACACTACACACTGCCACACACACTGCCATACATACACACTACACTCCCACTCTGTCACACACACATTGCCACTCTGGCCAGGCTTTCCACCTGCTCTCCCCTTCTCTGCTTTGCTGTGTTCTTTCCCACTCTGCCCCTGCTCTACCCCATTCTGCTCTGCCCCATGTGTCCCCACTCTGCTCTGCCCTTGCTCTGCTCAGCCCCACTCTGCTTCTGTCATGTCCCTGTCTAGCTCCCAGCATTGGAGTGAGCACAGGGGGGGGGTGCAGATCCACCATGGGGGGGAGGCACAGCAACCACAGGAGAAGAGCAGAGAGACAACAAAGGGGGGACCAGAGAGCAACAACAGGTGGGGGGGGGCTAAGAGCCAGCATAGCTGGGGAGCCAGAGAGCACGCAAGTGGGGGATCCAGAGAGACGCCTGCCACCCCCAGCACCATAGAGCCGCCTCCCATCGTCATATCACCACCCACCTGATGCGATAGCATCAGGCTCCCATCTGGTACAACAATATTTAGCAGTGTGCTATAGCTCATAATATGGACATCTGAGTGAGATGATACACTTACAAGGCAGCAGATAATGATACTAAGAATTGCAGCTCTGAATCCTGCACTGCAGTAATACAAAACACAGCGCAACATAATGTTCAAATAAAACCGCCACATGTTGCTGAAATAAAATCATCTTATAGCTGTCAAAATGTATTGCTCTTGGAAGAAGGGGGAGTACAAAGTTATGGCTACTGTTAGCCTAGGAAACCCCACAATTAGCTATTCAAATAATAATACCGCCATGCCATGCAGATATAATACTGCAACATAATGTTCAAACAAAACCACCCCTGAAATAGAATCGTTCTATAGTGTTATAAGTTATTGCTCTTGGAAGAAGAGGAGGAAAAGCAAAAAATAATAAAGTATCGGGTCATTCCGGTTTTCGGATTGCTGCAGATTTGGCCATTTTGGATCCACGCGGTATCACGGTGCTCGCTCTGTCCGCTCTCGCCGTGGGAAACGTGCCGGATCTTCTCCAGCTGAATTATATAGTTACAAGAAGCGTAAAGAGTTTAACTCATTAAGTGCCTTCATCGGCTTTACGAGGAACGAATCGTCCACATGTCCGCAGACCGCGCTCCTGGCACAGGAATAATACCGCAACAAGACGGAGCATTCAGAACGGCTCAATAAAAAGACAGCATGTCCTCCAATCTGGTCTTTTAAAATATCCATTATAGAAGAGCTTTAGGGATTAAGGGGATTAGATTCGATGACACATCTGTCCGAGGACGTGGAAATCAGCGCCATAGTTAGAGTCGGATACAAGGAGCGGCTCGCACAACGGATACACAACAAACATCAAACGTGGCGCCTTATCGCATCGGAAATTAACATGCGCCCCCTGCCGGGCTCCGCGGGGCCCGATCTATTTAACTGTAATACTCCTGATCCATCGCGACCAGCGCCTCTTGTCTGAGATAACAATAAAGCCGCAATATGTCCCCGAATCAACGCAATCTGAGAACGAGCACAATGGGAAGGATGGGAACTGGAGTTTTTTTTTAGTGATTAAAAAAGTTCCACAAAAGTTACCGGAAAAGTTATTGACAAGATGGAAAACTTCTCAGTGGTTGTTACTGGGAAGTTGCTTAAGTAGCAACTCCGAGGGGCGTCACTACAACGGTGCAGGGGTTGCGATCGCACCCGGGCCCTAGAATCTAGGGGTCCCTTTTGCATATAGAAAAATACTAATGATATGAAAGATCTGCAATAATTGGGGGCCCCGTTGGAGCTTTTGCATCAGGGCCCACGAGCTTCACGTTATGACACTGGCAACTCCCTGTTTTTGCATTGCTCGTATTCATGTCTGAGAGTTATACTACCAGTGTATAGGAGTCTAGGTTACCGCACCCCATAATTGAAGTCTGCTCCAGAAACAGCTGCACACAGTTCTGCCCTATGCAAGTAAGTGAACAAGCTGCAATGCCAGACTCAGCCAGCAGACAGGAGAGGCGCTGTTACCAGAAACAATCAGTAATGTACAGGGACATGCCACAACTGAGCGAAAATTTCCAGGAGGAATAATGGAGGATCTAAGAAGGTAATGCAGAAGTACTGTTTAATGCAGACTGTAATTATGGAATCAGACATCAGGAGAGCGGACTGATCTCCTATAAAGCACCGCCTTAGCGGTTTGGTTTTTTTCAATGCTGGAGTTTTGCTTTAATTTTAAGCCCTTACCCTAGTGTTATACTCATGCTCCGGGGTTTCACCTATTTTTGGTGTTGCTCTGGTCACGCGGCACCATCTAATGTCTGTAACTTCTGACTGGTCGGAAGTCAGAAGTTACATTACAAGTGCTCAGTACATCTTAATGAGAACCAGACCAAGGCCAGAATAAGGCCAAAGTGAGGCCAGAACAAGACCAGAATGAAACCCAAAATGAAGCCAGAGCGAGGCCAGAAACGAAGACTAAGAACCAGGGTAGAAGGAGGCTAGAATAAAGTCAGAATGAGGCCAGAAGTAGGCCAGAACAAGACTAGGATGAGGCCAGAACAAGACTAGGATAAGGACAGAATGGGTCCAGAATGAGGCCACAATATGGTCAGAATGAGGCCCAAAACAAAGCCAGAAGGAGGCCAGAGCAAGGCCAGAACGAGACTAGAACCATGCCAGAAGGAGGCTAGAATAAAGTCAGAATGAGGCCAGAACAAGACTAAGATAAGGCCAGAATGGGTCCAGAATGAGGCCAGAACGAGGACCAGAATATGGTTAGAATGAGGCCAGGACGAGGTCAGAATGAGGCCCAAAACGAAGCCAAGAAGGAGGCCATAGAAGCAGAGGGGCGGAATGATGCCAGAACGGAGACTAGAACCAGGCCAAGGAAAGGAGGCTAGAAACGAAGTACAAAATGAGGCCAGAAGTGTGCCAGAATGAGGTAAGAACAATTCTGGGACCAGGCCAGAAGAAGACTAAGATGACGCAAGAACAAGACTAGGATAAGGCCAGAATGAGGCCAGTACAAGGTCAGAATGAGGCTAGAATGAGGCCAGAACAAGACCAGAATGAGACCCACAACGAAGCCAGAATGAGACCAAAGTGAGGCCAGAAGGAAACTAGAACCAGGTCAGAAGAAGGCAAGAAAGAAGTCAGAATGAGGCCAGAAGTAGGCCTGAATGAGACCAGAACGATTCCAGGACAAGACTAAGGATGAGGTCAGAATGAGGCCAGAATGAGGCCAAAATGAGGCGAGAACAAGACCAGAATGAGGCCCGGACGAGGCCAGAATGAGGCCCTCATAGAGTTGTATTGCGTTGTGACCTCAGGCGCTCTTCACTGGAGCTGCCGGCTGGTCACTTTTCACTCGAGCTCCGCTGGAAAAGGTTGAAAGTGGCAAAAGGTGACGGGGACATAGAACTCCAGCGATCAAATTAAAGAAGACGCTGGAGTGCTGAAACCCTTAATTCAGATTCTTGAGGGCAATGTGGCTCCCTGCGGGGGCTAAAATGTGGTTATATGGCACCAAACTACCAAATCCACAGAATATATGGCCATGTGACTGGTAGATTTTGTGGTCTGAACACATGGAGCCACATCGCTCAGCACAGGACGGAGCTGCGCGCACAAAACGGGTGACTATTTTTCACGAACTTTGTTGCAAAGTTGATTTAATTTGAATTTTTCATGTATTGGAGACATAAAACCCTGGTTGTATAAGTTTACACCCCCTCTGACCATGCGATCGGCCACCGATGATGTAGCCACGCACATTTTTGCACTGTGCCCCGTTTCGTGCCGGACTCGTGGGTTTTTGTGTGTTGCACGCCCCCCGTCTTGTTATTGTTGCACTTCGTGCGTTGCGATATTGATCTGTTTGTCATTACATTACCCTGATGGATTTCAGCATTAACCATTTAGGAACCTCAGACAGTTTTAATGTCTTTTTTTATGGAAATGTCACTGACTTGAAGCAGAAAGATTTATGTGTTCCTCTCCGGGGCTAAATATAGATTACTTCTCGTTAATGAGCAAAAGAATGTAGTCGTCTCTTGAACATTAATGCGAAGAGCGAGACTCCTGCGGCTGTGTGACCAGAGCGGCCACGGAGGCAAATACCGGAGGGCGGAGTGGTATGAGCTTACGATAGGTGCGGGTGATAAATGGGGTCAGATCGCAACCGGGACCGTTCATGCCCATTGGAGTTCTAACGCTTTTGTAGGGAGGCGACATATTGTCATGTTCCGCCTTGAAGACATTAATAGTGTTATAACATATAATCTGGTAAGTGTTGTTAATGTACATTGTGCGTTGGGTTATTCCAAAGACCGATGTTAGAGGGAGGGACAATGAACTTTGCCCTTGACGTGAAGGGTACCCTTAAAAGGATGGACTGTGCCATATTGTGTCAGCTTAGAAAGTTATTCCGAAGGACTGATACTGGGTTAAGAAAGTGGACATGGCCATTTATGGTTTTGGGGTCCTAGCCGAGTGGGGACCAGATTGGCATTGTTCTGGAGAAGAACGGAAGAAGATGTCGCATTGGTTAAGTTAGTGTACGGAGGAGTGTTTTGGTGTCTTGCAGGTTTTGTGGATGGTCGCGGACGACCTTAATTAAAGGAGGGGGAATGTAAGAAGGTAGACATATTGTCACATTGCCCATTGAAGACAATAATATGAATGTGAATTGTGATATGTGTAATATTGAAATGTGTTATGCTGAAGATGTGTTATGCCGTCGTATTGGTTACGTTAGTGTGGGGAGAAGTGTTT
Source organism: Allobates femoralis (assembly GCA_033576535.1). Lineage (NCBI taxonomy): Eukaryota > Metazoa > Chordata > Amphibia > Anura > Aromobatidae > Allobates > Allobates femoralis. The sequence continues at coordinate 127,040,548 of JARQOC010000007.1, forward strand.
TTGTGTCTTGCAGCTTTTCTGGAAGGTCGAGGATGACCATATTTAAAGGAGGGGTAAAAGTAAGGAGGTAGCCATATTGTCACATTCCCCTTGAAGACAATAATGTGAATTGTGATATATAGCAATTGAAGAAGAGGCAGCACTCACCGGTTGTGTGCAGGGTGGTCTTTTAATCCAAGATTTCAAGGACAGACAGGGTGCAGGGAGGTGACCACGGAGGGCCGATGGACAACGACGCCGTTTCCGTGCAAGTACTTGGACCCGTAGAAGCAACACCGTTTGCGAAACGGCGTCGTTGTCCATCGGCCCTCCGTGGTCACCTCCCTGCACCCTGTCTGTCCTTGAAATCTTGGATTAAAAGACCACCTGCACACAACCGGTGAGTGCTGCCTCTTCTTCAATTGCTATATATCGTTCTAGTGCTCTGGATGTGCACCGCCGGAGGGGAACCCACTCCTAGGGGATGATATCCCGAAACTTGACAGTTAATACCGCTTAGTGCCCTGGTAACTTCTTTTGCTGAATGTGAATTGTGATATGTTTACTGTTGAAATGTGTTATGCTAAAGACTGATGTTGGGGGGAAGGGACATGGTATGGTTTTGGGGTCCTAACCAAGTATGACTGGGTTGGCGTTATTCCAGAGAAGAACAGTAGAAGATGTTGTGTTGGTTAAATTCATGTGTGTGTGTGTGTGTGTGTGTGTGTGTGTGTGTGTGTGTGTGTGTAAAAGTATTTTCGTGTCCTAGAGGTTTTCTGGATGGTCGAGGACGACCATCATTAAAGAAGGGAGCAATGTGAAGATATTATCACATTCCCCCTTGAAAACATCAATAGTGTTGTTGTAATGTATGATGTGATAACTGTTGGTAACGTGTAATATGTGTAATGTTGAAATGCTCTATGCTGACAGTAGGGCAAGATTGAGTTCATGTTTGGGATCAGCCCATAGTGGGAGAGGCTAGTGCAAAGGGACAGAGACAGTTTCCTCTGAGAACATCAGATAGAGCTCATCCTGAGACAGGATTAGACCTAAGGTCTGGCTAGTAGAAGCCCAACATGACACGGGTGTCTCTAGAGGGAGAGAAGCGTCCAAAACAAAGATAGCAAAATTCTGAGTAGAGAAAACCGAGACAGAAGAAAGCGAGTTCCTGGAAAGAGAGAAAGATCGACTGTAGCGAACAACTAGAGATGGGTCCAAAGAGAGGATCCTACCAAGACCGCTTAGAGATTCTAACTTAATGATAACAGGCCACGGTGGAACAGAACGTGAGGTGAAGTGGGTGCCCCACATAGCAGTTCCAATCATTAAGTGATAGGAAGCTTGAAGCTAAGTTTGGTCTTGTTGGCAATCAGCTCCTTAGAGGAGGAGAAGACGCAGAAATATGACTTCATGGTCTCACTGTGATGCTAACTTGTGTGAGGAAGTAGGAACAAGCAAAGTGGAGGAACTAGAGAGACTTTATTGAAAGATGCTCTGTGTTAACTCAGTAATGTTCCCGTGTCTCCTGTATATAGTTGCCATCACATGGTTGTGCAGTAAAGTACCCATTATTAAGATGTGGTTGTCTCTCTTATTGAACTGGTTGACATCTAGTCCTGGAGCCAAACCGTCAGCATCATGCGGCCTTCCTCTTCTACACACGAGTCCACACACCCAGCCAGGATCCCCTCTTTCATGCAACGTGCAAAGGTGCAGAAAACGCATACCTCGCCCACGACTCCCTGCCCCTGGCCACGCTTCACTATTCACATCCCTGATATTTATGGCCTGTCCACAGGACGTCAGGGGTGTAGCTATAGATGTGAAGAGGCAGCTCCGAGACCCTGGTGCCATGTTGGCCAACTGTCCTAAATGTTCAGATGTAGTCTCAGCAAATTCAGAGCCATTTCAGGCTGATCTCATGTGGGTGTATATATAGCAGTAATATAGGCTGGATGTGATCTCCTGTGGACGTATCCCTCCCAGTGTTACATGCTGGATGTGATCTCCTGTGGACATATCCCTCTCAGTAATATATGCTGGATCTGATCTCCTGTGGGAGTGTCCTTCCCAGTAATATATGCTGGATGTGATCTCCTGTGAGTGTCCTTCCCAGTAATATATGCTGGATGTGATCTCCTGTGAGTGTCCTTCCCAGTAATATATGCTGGATGTGATCTCCTGTGAGTGTCCTTCCCAGTAATATACGCTGGATGTGAGCCTGTGTGTCTCTCTCAATAATATAGGCTGGATGTGAGCTCTGTGTGTCTCTCCTAGTAATATAGGATGAATGTGAGGTCTGTCTGTCTCCAGTAATATAGGCTGGATGTGATCTCCTGTGGATGTATCCTTCCCAGTGTTACATGCTCGATGTGATCTCCTGTGGACATATCCCTCCCAGTAATATATGCTGGATTTGATCTCCTGTGGGAGTGTCCTTCCCAGTAATATACGCTGGATGTGATCTCCTGTGAGTGTCCTTCCCAGTAATATATGCTGGATGTGAACTCTGTGTGTGTCTCTTATCAGTAATATAGGCTGGATGTGAGGTCTTTGTGCCTCTCCTAGTAATATACGCTGGATGTGAGGTCTGTGTGTCTCCCAGTAATATAGGCTGGATGTGAGGTCTGTGTGTCTCTCTAGTAGTATAATCTGAATGTGATCTCATGTGGGAGTGTCTCTCCTAGTAATATAGGCTGGATGTGATCTCATGTTGGAGTGTCGCTTCCAGTAATATAGGCTGGTTATGATCACAGTTGAGAGTGTCCCTCTCTGTAAAATAGGCTGGATTTGATGTTGTGCGAGTGTCCCTTCCAGTAATATAGGCTGGATGTGATCACATATTGCAGTGTCTCTGCCAGTAATGTAGGCTTGATTTGATCTTGTGTTCGTGTCCCTCTCAGTAATATAGGCTGGATGTCATCTCATGTTGATGTGTCCATCCAAGTATTATAAACTGGAGATTATCTTGTGAGAGTCCCTTCCAGTAATATAGGCTGGATGTCATCTAATGTGGGAGTGTCCACATAAGATTTATACTAAGAGAGGCCAGATAGATGTGATCTCGTTGGAGTGTCTCTCCTAGTTATATATGCTGTATATGAACTCATGTTGGAGTGTCCCTTCAATAATACATGCTGGATGGGCTCTCATGTGGGAGTGTCCCTCCCAGTAATATAGTCTGGATTTGATCTCATATGATTGTCCCTCCAAGTAATATAGGCTGGATGTGATCTCATGTGGGAGTGTCCCTCATAGGCTCGAAGTGAGGTTTATATGCCAGGATGCTGCTGTCTTTAGTTTCGCACATATCAACACAGCTTCTATCCTGCACTTATTTAATCTCCATGTGGTTTCTCTGTCTTCCAGAAGACCATTGATGCTTTCCTTTCTCTCCACTCTCTGGTCCTGTGTATAATCCCATCCCTGCTCCTATCTCTATCACTGAGACCAAGGAGGACGAGAGCAGAGAGAGCCAACAAAATATGGAGCAGGAGCTGGGAAGATTTGGGTCTGTTCTGTAGAGCAACCTGGGCCGCCCGGTCCCCCCTCCCACCTGGGCCGCCCGCTCCCAGATTAGATCACAGTACGTTGCACGTGTTGGCGGCGGTGCGGCTCAGGTGGGTGAGGTCTGTGGCGGGGGGATACAATGATGAGGTGAGTAATAGGGTCCTGTATTTCCTCTGTGAGGCTTCGTCTCTGCGTTCCTCCCCTTGTGTGGTTTGTGAATGGCTTTTCTCCTCCAGATCTGAATTGCAGGAGCGATTCCTGAACCTCCAGAGCTTCATCTTGTAACCAGAGCCGTCCACCGCATCTGCTTCATTTCCTGCACCTTGCTGCTGACAAAGTGACCCGAAGACGCACGGAACATTCCGCACTCCTGAATAGAAGCGCCAACGCCCCGCTCCGCGCCAAAGACAAAGCTTGTGTGCAATTTATGTCTCCGCAGGGACGCATTGGATGTAATATTAAACAGTGCCACATATGGAATTCATGAGACGAAGCCCCTGAAAATGAGGCCAAGACTCCACAAACGAGGGCGGCATCAAAGTGCGAGGATGGAAGACAACCGGGCAGATGCCTCCGTCTCCAGCAATGGTTATTTATGGAGGAAAAGTCAATGGGTGGTGAAACAGACGAATGTCTTCTGGACCCAGGACCAAGGCTGGAAGCTCAAGGGGCCCTGATAGCCAATCTTTAATAGCAATAATCATGTTTTGGGCCCCCTAGTCTCCAGGGCCCGGGTGCACCTGTTGGAGTTACTCCCCTGGCTCTCAGTATATTATTGCATTTACACCGTTTTTTTTTATCCAGTTTTCCTATTTTTAAGGCTGGTTTCACACTACCAGTTTTTTAATCCGGTGAGGATAAGGAGAAAACCACATCCTCCCTGATCAACTAGTGCGGGTGCCCCCAGCTGCATCGGGTTGTGTCCGTTTTTTCACGGATGTGTTGAAAATGACTTTTTTGGGGGTAAACGCCCCCTGGTGGGCATGGCTGAATCGGCTTCGTGCAGCTCAGTCGAACAATCTGTGCCAGGCTTAATTTGAAGCTCATGCCCGATGCAAAAGTCCACGGCCCAATATCAATCTTAGGAATAGTCTTTTTATAGGCCCAAGGATTGGTCCTAGACCGGGCCCAGTGCGATCACACCCTGCACCTGTTGTAGTTACGCCCTGCTGTGCACCCGGATGCCACATATTGGTTCCCAATCGGGTCATTGAGCTCCATTTTAAGAGCCAGCCGGATAGCCACGGATCCGAGCACTTTCGGGTTTAACGTGATCACCAAAATCACAACATTTAGGTTATTGATATCAGCAAAAAGTGGTGACACCTAGGGGATCCAGGGGATCTGTAGACAACAGGATGCATCCGCACGTTCCTGCGTCCCCAGTGTAAATCAATGTGGCAGAAAAACGGATGTGGGTGCACGAATAAACAAAAAACCAGCCTAAATCTGTTTATTAGTTTTGTGCCAAATTCTTCTATTAAGTTGATCCTGTCTTGAAGTTCATTTTGTACTTGTGTGGCGCCCCACTGGTCAGTGCGCCACAGAAGGGGTACTGCACCCGGATCAGAGTGTGTGGTACCCATACCAGAGGATGTGATGTTAATCTGAGGCCTCATCCCTGCATTCCACACTAGATAGCCGGACTAAAGGGTTAACCTGTTTGCCTGGGAGACCCAACCCTCGGTGGGAGGAGCTTAGGTGTAGTGGAAAAAAGAGGGAGTCAGACAGAACGGCCATGGAGTGAGTCTGAGGAGGAAGGAAGGAAAGCCTGGGAAGCGAGAAGTGTGGTGCTCGCCTCGAGGAAAGTGCAGAGAACGGACACCGGGTTCGAGGCTGTGCAGGGTCACACATCCCTGCAGTCAATAATGGAAGTTGGGGAATTCAGATTTCCCCACAGTGTCAGAAGGCAAAGCAGCATACTAGAGCGGGGTCTCCACTGAGGAGGGACCCCTGAAACAGGCTCAAGCTGCCTGTCATACGGCACACACAGGAGAGAGAGGGCAAGCAGCTTAGCTTCAATCAGCCGCAGGAGCCACTAAACAGCACAAGTAGAGAAAGTAAGGACAGAGGTCGAAACCTGAAGGAACATCGTAGAGGGCCTCAGAGAGACTTTGCATCCTCTGGTGACTACCCGGCCAGCTACCCGTGACTGTGTGACTGTGTACCAGTGAGAACTGCCTAACAAGTTGCCAGTAAACACCCATGCAGAGCAAGAAGGTTTCCTGCGTCTCATTTCCATTAAGCTGGTCTGCATCAAGCTTCCACCTTCCAGTGAGAAATCTATCAATCCATCACTGCCCCGGGTATCCTGCTCCACCTACGGGGAGCAACACCCTCTGGCTGCAGTATCATCATCCCTAGAGGTATGAAGGCAGCACTGGTAATATTACCAAGTACCGTAGGTGGCGTCACGAACACTTTATTTTATTATTTTTACTTTCTACACATTTTTCAGCGACCATCAGGGCCACGGCCCCGGGCACCAGTGACAGCACCTTAATCAACACCCAGATCCGAGTCCCCACGGCCCAGGAGTGAGTCACTTGCTCATAGGACATATCACTGGTGCAGCCTGAGCAGCCCATAGGGGCCCAGGAGGTCGGGGGGCCACTACCACCTCCAACAAATTGCACCGTTTTTGTGCCAATCTGTCCAATACTCCACCACACCTCAACCAAAATGCAAGGCAGAAATGTATCCGCAATGTCAGTTAAGTAACACAATTTTAATGGAAAGTGACTTAAACTCAGATGATGAATTGGGAGCCGAGTGTTCTGGTTGGATCCATCGTCTTGTACCGACATCCGGAGAGAGGTGAATGAATCCCATCTGTCGGGATCTCCAGCAGGTAGAGTCTGGAAGGAAGAACAGAGACTGGAAAGATCATCAGGAAAGGATTAAGGAGGTGAAGAAAATCTCCGCTGTAATTTAGTGAGGTGAGGAAGTGACGGGGCTCCTCCGGCACAGGCGCACAATCCCCAGGAAATATTACCTCTTCTTCTGGCAACTTTTGAATTTAAAGGGGGTTTCCAACACTTCTGTGAACTTCTGAAGAAACTTTGGAATAAACTTTTACAAATACTTTTTTGATGTTGTTTTAACTGTTTTCTGATCATCTCGACTGGCCCCAAATATTGGGGATTACATTACTAGAGATGAGCGAAGGTCCTGGCGATAGGGAGAGGGGTCACCGCCTGGCACTCACCTGAGTCTGTGCCCAAACACCCCCTAATAGAGAAAACACAAAGCGGTCTGTGGGAGCGCTAACGCCCGGGGAGGACTCAGGACAATATTAATAATTATTATAAGGTGACTAACCTTTTTTGATCTCTTGTGCTTTACGACGCGTTTCGGTAGCGGCTTGTTGCCTTCTTCAGGCTGCACCACCTGATGAAGGTAGCAAACCACTACTGAAAGGTTTGTCACGTTATAATTGTTAATATTGTCCTGAGTCCTCCCTTGGCCTTAGCGCTCCTACACACCGCTTTGTTTTTCTCCATATCCACGTCCCGTCTGAGAGTACATGGCAAGAGCTGCTCAAGGCTACGACCCCCGCAATCATGTGACCAGATCCAGAGGTGCACAACCCTAGGAGGTGAGTGGCCTACCACCTCCTTCTCTCACCAGGTGCTTCTCAGTTTGCGCTTTTCTCTCTCACCCCTTTTGTTTCCTGCACTCCCTAATGTCCCTATACAGGTCTTTCCCCTCACCATCACGTGCCTAAGCCCTCACTCACCCTGAACTCACCCTGGCTAGTGTGGAGGCCGGCAAGCACACTGTCTCACCAAGGCAAATAATACAACAGAAGGGAAAGGGAGACAGACTGGGGGAAAGACACAAACAGAAAAACACTCCAAACTCCTCCGAGTTCCAGAGTTGCCGAAACCACGACTGCTCAGCTTCTTGAAAAGACTGGCTCCTTCCAAAGTGGTCAGCATAGAAGTAGATTCTATAACAGGCATCAGCTGATTAGACAAGTGACTATTTATAGCGGAAGGGAGTGGTCACAAATGTTTACAACTGAGATTAAGGCTAAAAAGAGCAGTCAGGTAGGAAAGCGTCCTTATCCCGTACAGCACTGAAAGAATATAGATTCATTCAAATACCAGTTGTAGACCTGCAATCAATAAGGCGCTGTGACCTTGTTTCCAGACTCACCAGAGGTCTCCCCAGGGTGAGAAACACTCATGACAGTCACCTGGTGTACCATTGTCACCACTGAGAGGAAGATAAGAGTGTCACATGTGACATTGATTGTGTTGCAATCATAAGGGACGGGGTACTCAACCATCCAGGGCAAACAGTTCAAGTCCAGTGGTGGTCCTCAGAGGTTGTGTTCCTGGCCGGACATGTTAAACGGTTATTTACAGGGGATAGTAGAGCTTGTCATAACCCCAACTACAGGATCTGGTCAGAGGCAACCAGAGCTGCAGGTAGTGGTCCCCAGGGAATAGATGGTAGAGCAGCTTGATGGAGCACTCCCATCAGCAGGAGAGGGCCCCTGGGGTATAGCGGAGATGATGGGGGTTGTAGTAGTGAGTGAAGGTGCAGGATGTTCACAGAAAAGAAGCAAGAAGACAGTCTCTGCTCTTTACCTTTTACTCAGTATTGCAGCCATCAGCAGATCCAGAGTACTGGTTCACCGAGCCGGGCGATCTGGTCAGTCTGAGAAGAACTAAGCACTGCTATGATGGTACATGGTCTTCCCAGCTGTTTTTCTCCTTCGGTTGGGGTTCTAGGTACTCTCAGCTTCCCCATGTACCTCTTCCTTCCTTGTGGCTACTACCGTGTTTCCCCGAAAGTAAGACCCTGTCTTACATTTTTTTGGGGGCCAAAAGTGGCCCCCGGTCTTACTTTCGGGGGGGTCTTATATTGGGTGCCCCAGTAGTGTGGCCTACAGGCCCCCTCCTGCTGGCACACTGCGGGAGCGGGTCGCACGTCACGTGCGCCCGCTCATTAGATATGCACTGCATCCGCCTGTCAATCAGCGGCAGGGGGAGCAGTGCATTATATATATGGGCCCCCCTCCTGCTGGCACACTACCCCCCCAGTTGGTGTTCTGAAGCCCCCCCTGCTGCTCACATCTTACCCTTCAGGGTCTTCTTGCAGCAGCCAGCGCGTCGGTCCTTCGTCCTCGGCTGTCTCCCGGATCATGTGACCCGTCTCAGCGCATGACGTCATCGCGACTGCGACCGCCGGTCGCATGATATGGGAGACAGCCGAGGACGAAGGACCGACGCGCTGGCTGCTGCAAGAAGACCCTGGAGGGTAAGATGTGAGCAGCAGCAGTAGCAGCAGGGGGGCCTCAGAACACCAACTGGGGGGGTAGTGTGCCAGCAGGAGGGGGCCCATATATATAATGCACTGCTCCCCCTGCCGCTGATTGACAGGGGATGCAGTGCATATCTAATGAGCGGGCGCACGTGACGTGCGACCCGCTCCCGCTCTCCCCCTCCCCCGCTAGGGGCCTTACATTAGCCCCCCCCTCGGTTGTAAGGCCTTATATTCGGGGGAGGCCTTACATTAGCAGGCCCCCCTTTACCCCTAGGGGCCTTACAATCGGGGGGGGGGCTTACTTTCGGGGAAACACAGTAGCAGGCAGGTGACCACAGACTCTCGAGACACCATACCCACACCGGTTCTTCTAGCCCTATGACAGTCACTGTGCCTCTGGCAGTCCTACAATATGACTGCTAAACTTGCAATCCAGCAGTCTCCAGATTGCTGCCAGGCATGAAGTCCTGACAGCCTGAGATTCTGGCTCTCATCCATAGCTGTGTCCAGTGGTGTAACTAGAGTCTGGTGGGCCCCGATGCGAATTTTAGACCTGGGCCCCGCTCACACACACGCTAGTCAGATGAATGGGCCCGGTGTAACGTTCTAAATTCTTTAAAGACTCACGGATAAATCCCTTTCCCCTTTTATTATGTATTATAATGTCCCTCATCCTGCAATATATGGTCCTCCTACTGGAATATTTCCCTTATTGGGGTATGTATGTCCCCCGTCCTGGTATATATAGTCTTCCTTCTCCATAGTCCTTCAATTATTATAATGCACCCCCATATCCCTCCATATATAACAATGTACCCCCATACTCCTCTATGTATATAAATGCAGCCCATAGTCCCCCATTCATAAAGTAGCCCCAATAGTCATCCAGTTATTATAATGCACCCCATTATCCTACATATAGTATAGGACCATACAAGGTAGGAGGAACAGAGGGGCACTCACCGGTCAGTTTCTTCAGGCATGTTTATTGAACACATGGTTGATGTTGATGAGATGCCGCTCCTCCTGCGGGGAGCTACAACATCTGGCTGCTTATCCAGCGCCCCCAGAGGTCTGCCGCAGCACTGGTGCCATCACCAGGTACCGCAAGTGGCGTCACAAGACTTTAATTATTTTTCTTTATTCTTTTATTTTTATTTTTCCATGTATTTTTAAGCGACCACCAGAGTCACGGGCCTGGGCAGGCCACTCGTGACATTCCCCCTTATAGAAACCGCCCGGGTACCGAGTCCCCACGGCCTTGGGGTGGGTCAAAATCATACCTTTACTTGAATGATTCCAGGTTTGATTGCAGAGAAAAGTGTCATAAAACTCCTGGAAATCAGGGCAGCAGATGATTGATGTGTGCAGCACTGTATCACTATATAGAGTTGATTTTTTTATTACTCCCCTGTGGACATGCCGTTCAGCTGTAAGCCAAACCATACCCCCCTCTCGTCCGTAGTACTGAAACTGGAAGTACAGATGAGAGTGAGTGGGGGGAGGGATTGGCTTACAGCTGAAAGCTATGTCCACAGGGGAGTAATAAAAAAAAACAACCGCAAATAGTGACACAGTGCAACATACATCAATCATCTGCTGCCCTGTTTTCCAGGAGTTTTATGATACTTTTCTCTACAATAAAACATGGAAATATTCAAGTAAAGGTCTGATTGCATTCAGTATCCCAATACCTGTAATCCTGCTGGTTGGTTCCCATTAACGACATCTAAGCATCTGCATTACGCCATTCCTCGTGTTACACTTGGAGCGCTTCTAACCTCCCCAAATCCGCCTTTATTCTGGTGCTGAAGTTTCGCCTGTCTTTGGGTAGAGCTAAACGATGTGGACAGTTTTATTCCCCGCAGCTCGGGTGCAGTTACAGAACTCGTGTCGTTTCTCCAGATCTTTCATTCAGTGAAATTTTTTGGTTTTTTGTGAAATGGTTGAAATGTGTTTCTGATCTGTAACGTGCGTCAGAACATCTGTTCCTGAACGTCTGGAGTCACAGGTCACTGTGAGCTTTGTCAGAGGACTCGGGGAAGGGCCCAGAAGGAGGTAACGATTTAAAGGCTGATATCAGATATGGGCCGCAAACACTTCCAAAAAAGCAAAAAAAAAATGAAATAAGTAATTGTGAAAAAAAACGTCAGATCAGCAAAAAATAACAATGTGAATCATAAGAGGCATCGCACTATTCAAAGGCGAAACACAAGACCACCGGGCCCCTAAACCTGACGACCTCAGTGCAAAATATATACAGGGCCACTTCTTCTAGAACTTCACTCCAACACTATACTTTCTTGATGGTTACTTTTGTTCACAAACAGCGCCACCCTGCTCCACAGGCTGTGTCTGGTATTGCAGCTCATCCCCATTCAGTACAGTTAGGCTAAGCTGTAAGTCCAAGGCTGAATCTTCATGATTTCAGCTCTGAAGGCCGCTATTTTTTATGATACAACAATGACTTAAGTAGTTTCTTATTTCTAGATCTTTCTTGTTAAATTTGGTCTTAATTCTGTGAAATGCGGCTCGAAGGGGTGAGATCTGGTGAGGACTCGGCCATTGCAGGATGTTTTTGGTCACTGTCCGTCTGTCTTTGAAGTGTTGCTGCATTTGGTTGAATCTGAGAATAAAGACTCACCCCGTACACTTCAGAGTTCATCCGGCTGCTTCTGTCTTCAGTCACATCATCACTAAACACTAGAGTCCCAGGGCCAATTGGACACCCTGCATGCCTGGCTGCAATGTGGCTCGAGGCGTAGTCATGGGGGAGCAACTCATCTTCCATCTGTGGCGCCCCAGTGGTCTGGTTGCCACTAAGAGGTACTGCACCCACACCTGGGTCAGAGAATGTGCAGGGTCACACATCCCGGCAGTCAATAACGGAAGGTGGGGAATTCCAGGTTTCCCAGCCACACAGTAGGAGGCAAAGCAGCATATTAGAGTCTGGGGTCTCCACCGAGGAGCAACCCCAGAATCAGGACTCGAGCTGATTTCATACAGCACACACAGGAGGAGGGCAAGCAGCTTAGCTTCAAGCAGCAGCAGAAACCTACAAGTGAAAAGCGCAGAAGGGAGGCCTCCAACCCACCCGGCTAGGTGGATTCCCCGATTGCTTCCAGGCCACCCGAGTCCCCAGTGACATCTAAATCGGTGCCCCGGACTGTACCCGTAATAGACAAGTAAAGGTAAAGGAAACGTTTATTGCTGTGGACTCCAGTTATTTCTGCGCACCCTCCATCCTGCATTCCACACATAGACTATTTACCCGCCCAACGGATTGGCTTTACCCGTGGAGAGCCGTCCCATCTCAGCTGCTATCCATCATCCCCGGAGGTTCTGCAGCAGCGGTGGTCCCCACTGACCACATACCATGGGTGGCGTCACGACAGCCTCACTGTACATAACCCCTTTTCAACTGACGCCAGACCCCCGTGACTCCCAGTGACAGCAGCAGCGATCCGGTTACTGAGTACCCCACGGCCTGGGAGCGCCTCATTCACTTGCAAAGTCATGACTGATGGGGAAAAGTCCATGGCTGGTATGGCAACAGGCCATGACAAAAAGGCAGGCAAACCATAGCAGATTTAAGTAGTCATATGTGGTGTAGGAGAGCTGAGTAATGAAGTGTGGTGTAGCAGAGCTGAGTAGTGATGTCATATAGCAGAACTGAGTAGTGATGTGACGTATAGCAAAGCTGAGTAGTCACGTGGAGTAGCAGAGCTTGGTATTCATGTGTCATATAGAAGAGCTGAGTAGTGATGAGTGGTGAAGCAGAGCTGAGTAGTGTTGTACAGTAGAGCTAAATAAGGATGTGTCATGTAGCAGAGCTGAGTAAGTGACGTGTAGAGTAGCAGAGCTGAGTAGTGATGTGTCATAGAGCAGATCTGAGTAGTGATGTGTGATATAGCAGAGCTGAGTAGTGATGTGTCGTATAGCAGAGCTGAGTAGTGATGTGTTGTGTAGTAGAGCTGAGTAGTGATGTGTGATGTAGCAGAGCTCAGTAGTGATGTGTCGTGTAGCAGAGCTGAGTATTTGTGTGTGTTGTATAGCAGAGCTGAGTAGTAATATGTCGTGTAGCAGAGCTGAGTAGTAATGTGTCATATAGCAGAGCTGAGTAGTTGTGTGTCGTATAGCAGAGCTGAGTAGTGATGTGTGATGTAGCAGAGCTGAGTAGTAATGTGTCATATAGCAGAGCTGAGTAGTTGTGTGTCGTATAGCAGAGCTGAGTAGCGATGTCTTGTGTAGCAGAGCTGAGTAGTGATATGTCGCGTAGCATACCTGAGTAGTGATGTGACATGTAGCAGAGCTGAGTAGTGATATGTCGCGTAGCATACCTGAGTAGTGATGTGACATGTAGCAGAGCTGAGTAGTGATATGTCATGTAGCAGAGCTGAGTAGTGATATGTTGTGTAGCAGAGCTGAGTAGTGATGTGTTGTGTAGCAGAGCAGTGAGTGACAGCCCGGCCTGCGCCAGCCGCTGATCTAACGGGAAAGTGACAAGATTCTCACAGAATCTGAAATCTCACCGCAGAAATCGATGCAGTAATTAGACATTCACCGAGTCAATACGAATCTAGAGGCAACCGTCAGTCAGTCAGTCAGAGCCAATCATCCCACAAGCATTAACGTTTGTTGTGCGCCCAGTGTGGATTGTGCGGATCGTCTCACAGTCACCGGTTATAATCATCTGTGCAGATCGTCTCACAGTCACCGGTTATAATCATCTGTGCGGATCGTCTCATAGTCACCGGTTATAATCATCTGTGTGGACTGTCTCATAGTCACCGGTTATAATCATCTGTGCGGATCGTCTCACAGTCACCGGTTATAATCATCTGTGCGGATCGTCTCACAGTCACCGGTTATAATCATCTGTGCGGATCGTCTCACAGTCACCGGTTATAATCATCTGTGCGGATCGTCTCACAGTCACCAGTTATAATCATCTGTACGGATCGTCTCACAGTCACCGGTTATAATCATCTGTGCGGATCGTCTCACAGTCACCGGTTATAATCATCTGTGCGGATCGTCTCACAGTCACCGGTTATAATCATCTGTGTGGACTGTCTCATAGTCACCGGTTATAATCATTTGTGCAGATCGTCTCACAGTCACCGGTTATAATCATCTGTGCGGATCGTCTCACAGTCACCGGTTATAATCATCTGTGCGGATCGTCTCACAGTCACCGGTTATAATCATCTGTGTGGACCGTCTCATAGTCACCGGTTATAATCATCTGTGTGGACTGTCTCATAGTCACCGGTTATAATCATCTGTGCGGATCGTCTCACAGTCACCGGTTATAATCATCTGTGCGGATCGTCTCACAGTCACCGGTTATAATCATCTGTGCGGATCGTCTCACAGTCACCGGTTATAATCATCTGTGCGGACCGTCTCACAGTCACCGGTTATAATCATCTGTGCGGATCGTCTCACAGTCACCGGTTATAATCATCTGTGTGGACTGTCTCACAGTCACCGGTTATAATCATTTGTGCAGATCGTCTCACAGTCACCGGTTATAATCATCTGTGCGGATCGTCTCACAGTCACCGGTTATAATCATCTGTGCGGATCGTCTCACAGTCACCGGTTATAATCATCTGTGCGGATCGTCTCACAGTCACCGGTTATAATCATCTGTGCGGACCGTCTCACAGTCACCGGTTATAATCATCTGTGCGGATCGTCTCACAGTCACCGGTTATAATCATCTGTGCGGATCGTCTCACAGTCACCAGTTATAATCATCTGTGCGGATCGTCTCACAGTCACCGGTTATAATCATCTGTGCGGACCGTCTCACAGTCACCGGTTATAATCATCTGTGTGGACTGTCTCATAGTCACCGGTTATAATCATTTGTGCAGATCGTCTCACAGTCACCGGTTATAATCATCTGTGCGGATCGTCTCACAGTCACCGGTTATAATCATCTGTGCGGATCGTCTCACAGTCACCGGTTATAATCATCTGTGCGGATCGTCTCACAGTCACCGGTTATAATCATCTGTGCGGATCGTCTCACAGTCACCAGTTATAATCATCTGTGCGGATCGTCTCACAGTCACCGGTTTATAATCATCTGTGCGGATCGTCTCACAGTCACCGGTTATAATCATCTGTGTGGACTGTCTCATAGTCACCGGTTATAATCATTTGTGCAGATCGTCTCACAGTCACCGGTTATAATCATCTGTGCGGATCGTCTCACAGTCACCGGTTATAATCATCTGTGCGGATCGTCTCACAGTCACCGGTTATAATCATCTGTGCGGATCGTCTCACAGTCACCGGTTATAATCATCTGTGTGGACTGTCTCATAGTCACCGGTTATAATCATCTGTGCGGATCGTCTCACAGTCACCGGTTATAATCATCTGTGTGGACTGTCTCATAGTCACCGGTTATAATCATCTGTGCGGATCGTCTCACAGTCACCGGTTATAATCATCTGTGCGGATCGTCTCACAGTCACCGGTTATAATCATCTGTGCGGATCGTCTCACAGTCACCGGTTATAATCATCTGTGCGGACCGTTTCACAGTCACCGGTTATAATCATCTGTGCGGATCGTCTCACAGTCACCGGTTATAATCATCTGTGTGGACTGTCTCATAGTCACCGGTTATAATCATTTGTGCAGATCGTCTCACAGTCACCGGTTATAATCATCTGTGCGGATCGTCTCACAGTCACCGGTTTATAATCATCTGTGCGGATCGTCTCACAGTCACCGGTTATAATCATCTGTGCTGATCGTCTCACAGTCACCGGTTATAATCATCTGTGCGGATCGTCTCACAGTCACCGGTTATAATCATCTGTGCAGATCGTCTCACAGTCACCGGTTATAATCATCTGTGCAGATCGTCTCACAGTCACCAGTTATAATCGTCCGTGCGAATCGTCTCATAGTCACCGGTTATAATCATCTGTGCGGATCGTTTCACAGTCACCGGTTATAATCATCTGTGCAGATCGTCTCACAGTCACCGGTTATAATCATCTGTGCAGATCGTCTCACAGTCACCGGTTATAATCATCTGTGCGGATCATCTCACAGTCACCAGTTATAATCATCTGTGCGGATCGTTTCACAGTTACCAGTTATAATCATCTGTGCAGATCGTCTCACAGTCACCGGTTATAATCATCTGTGCGGATCATCTCACAGTCACCGGTTATAATCATCTGTGCGGATCGTTTCACAGTTACCAGTTATAATCATCTGTGCGGATCGTTTCACAGTTACCAGTTATAATCATCTGTGCAGATCGTCTCAAAGTCACCGGTTATAATCATCTGTGCGGATCGTTTCACAGTTACCAGTTATAATCATCTGTGCGGATCGTTTCACAGTTACCAGTTATAATCATCTGTGCAGATCGTCTCACAGTCACCGGTTATAATCATCTGTGTGGATCGTTTCACAGTTACCAGTTATAATCATCTGTGCGGATCGTTTCACAGTTACCAGTTATAATCATCTGTGCAGATCGTCTCACAGTCACCGGTTATAATCATCTGTGTGGATCATCTCACAGTCACCGGTTATAATCATCTGTGCGGATCATCTCACAGTCACCGGTTATAATCATCTGTGCGGATCATCTCACAGTCACCGGTTATAATCATCTGTGTGGATCGTCTCACAGTCACCGGTTATAATCATCTGTGTGGATCGTCTCACAGTCACCGGTTATAATCATCTGTGCGGATCGTTTCACAGTTACCAGTTATAATCATCTGTGCAGATCGTCTCACAGTCACCGGTTATAATCATCTGTGCGGATCATCTCACAGTCACCGGTTATAATCATCTGTGCGGATCGTCTCACAGTCACCGGTTATAATCATCTGTGCGGATCGTCTCACAGTTACCAGTTATAATCATCTATGCGGATCTAATCTAAATCCTGAGCATATCATTGATCAGAGCAACAAGATCCACAGATCAAGAGACATATCAGCAGCTCCTGGCCCCGGGGACTCCCGCTCGTCCTGTGGGGAGCGTCCCATCTTGCTGCCGTACATCCCCCGGAGGCCCAAGCAGCGCCGGTGAAATCACCGGAATTCCCGCAGGTGGCGTCACGACAAGAATAATTAACCCTTATCTGTTCAGCCAACTCCTTTTGATCTGGACCACCGGGCCCCACAGCCTTGGGCGCGGAACCTTGACAGGAGAAGCAACGCCCAGAGACGTGAAGACCCGGCTACGGTGAGTCAATAGTACAGTCTGTTCTATAAGGAGAGGATAGCCCCGGAGGTGTACATACACTGTACAGTAATCAGTACGTTCCGGTACTTCGGGGTGTTCAGCTTTCGCCCATTTCGGCAGGCGCGGGTTGCCGCTCTTTGCTGTAGACTGGACAGTGAGGAATGATTATCACGTTTTTTGCAGCTCGGCTCGTGTTTGTGTGGCCGCACATCCATCTTTCTCTTTGCTCTTTATTAGCCCCAGTAGAGACGCCACTTTAGCATTTAAACTTCTTGCTCTCTGGAAGTTGGCAATTTTTAATATCCACAGATAGTTCAGTAAGAAGGATCCTTCCCCTGCAATCAGCCCTGTGATAAATCCTGGAGAAACTCTCTTCCAGTTGCACATGTAGTCTGTAGGGAAATATATGGCCAGTGTTCAGCTCCGTCATATGCAAAAGGCGCCGTTCCTCATTCATTGCTCTGTGGGACCAAGAAACTTACAAGAAAACTTTGTAGAAGACGAGGAGCAGAGGGAAATGGGCACATCTGTAATGGAACACTCCAGAACTGAGCGGGGTCCGCCAGTCAGTGCAGGATTCATAGGGTGGTGCATGATCTGTGGGTCAGTGCGGGATCCATGAGTCAGTGCGGGCTCTGTGGGTCAGTGCGGGATCCATGAATCAGTGCGGGCTCTGTGGGTCAGTGCGGGCTCTGTGGGTCAGTGCGGGATCCATGAGTCAGTGCGGGCTCTGTGGGTCAGTGCGGGATCCATGAGTCAGTGCGGGCTCTGTGGGTCAGTGCACGATCTGTGGGTCAGTGCGGGCTCTGTGGGTCAGTGCGGGATCCATGAGTCAGAGCGGGCTCTGTGGGTCAGTGCGGGCCCTGTGGGTCAGTGCGGGCTCGTGTGGGTCAGTGCGGGCTCTGTGGGTCAGTGCGGGATCCATGAGTCAGTGCGGGCTCTGTGGGTCAGTGCGGACTCTGTGGGTCAGTGCGAGATCCATGAGGCAGTGCGGGATCCATGAGGCAGTGCGGGCTCTGTGGGTCAGTGCACAATCTGTGGGTCAGTGCGGGCTCTGTGGGTCAGTGCGGGATCCATGAGTCAGTGCGGGCCCTGTGGGTCAGTGCGGGATCCATGAGTCAGTGCGGGCTCTGTGGGTCAGTGCGGGATCCATGAGTCAGTGCGGGATCCATGAGTCAGTGCGGGCTCTGTGGGTCAGTGCGGGCTCTGTGGGTCAGTGTGGGCTCTGTGGGTCAGTGCGGGCTCTGTGGGTCAGTGTAGGCTCTGTGGGTCAGGGCAGGCTCTGTGGGTCAGTGCGGGCTCTGTGGGTCAGTGCAGGCTCTGTGGGTCAGTGCAGCCTCTGTGGGTCGGTGCAGGGTCTGTGGGCCAGTGTGGGCTCTGTGGGTCAGTGCGGGCTCTGTGGGTCAGTGCAGCCTCTGTGGGTCAGTGCGGGCTCTGTGGGTCAGTGCGGGATCCATGAGTCAGTGCGGGCTCTGTGGGTCAGTGCGGGCTCTGTGGGTCAGTGCGGGCTCTGTGGGTCAGTGCAGCCTCTGTGGGTCGGTGCAGGGTCTGTGGGCCAGTGTGGGCTCTGTGGGTCAGTGCGGGCTCTGTGGGTCAGTGCAGCCTCTGTGGGTCAGTGCGGGATCCATGAGTCAGTGCGGGCTCTGTGGGTCAGTGCGGGCTCTGTGGGTCAGTGCGGGCTCTGTGGGTCAGTGCAGGCTCTGTGGGTCAGTGCAGCCTCTGTGGGTCGGTGCAGGGTCTGTGGGCCAGTGTGGGCTCTGTGGGTCAGTGCGGGCTCTGTGGGTCAGTGCAGCCTCTGTGGGTCGGTGCAGGGTCTGTGGGTCGGTGTGGGCTCTGTGGGTTAGTGCGGGATCCTATAGTCAGTGCGGGGTCTGTTGGTCAGTGCGGGATTCATGAGTCAGTGCGGGCTCTGTGGGTCAGTGCACGATCTGTGGGTCAATGCGGGATCCATGAGTCAGTGTGGGCTCTGTGGGTCAGTGCGGGATCCATGAGTCAGTGCGGGATCCATGAGTCAGTGCGGGCTCTGTGGGTCAGTGCGGGCTCTGTGGGTCAGGGTGGGCTCTGTGGGTCAGTGCGGGCTCTGTGGGTCAGTGTAGGCTCTGTGGGTCAGTGTAGGCTCTGTGGGTCAGTGCGGGCTCTGTGGTTCAGTGCAGGCTCTGTGGGTCAGTGTGGGCTCTGTGGGTCAGTGCGGGCTCTGTGGGTCAGTGCAGCCTCTGTGGGTCAGTGCGGGCTCTGTGGGTCAGTGCGGGATCCATGAGTCAGTGCGGGCTCTGTGGGTCAGTGCGGGCTCTGTGGGTCAGTGCGGGCTCTGTGGGTCAGTGCAGGCTCTGTGGGTCAGTGCAGCCTCTGTGGGTCGGTGCAGGGTCTGTCGGCCAGTGTGGGCTCTGTGGGTCAGTGCGGGCTCTGTGGGTCAGTGCAGCCTCTGTGGGTCAGTGCGGGCTCTGTGGGTCAGTGCGGGATCCATGAGTCAGTGCAGGCTCTGTGGGTCAGTGCGGGCTCTGTGGGTCAGTGCGGGCTCTGTGGGTCAGTGCAGGCTCTGTGGGTCAGTGCAGCCTCTGTGGGTCGGTGCAGGGTCTGTGGGCCAGTGTGGGCTCTGTGGGTCAGTGCGGGCTCTGTGGGTCAGTGCAGCCTCTGTGGGTCGGTGCAGGGTCTGTGGGTCGGTGTGGGCTCTGTGGGTCAGTGCGGGATCCTATAGTCAGTGCGGGTCTGTTGGTCAGTGCGGGATTCATGAGTCAGTGCGGGCTCTGTGGGTCAGTGCACGATCTGTGGGTCAGTGCGGGATCCATGAGTCAGTGCGGGCTCTGTGGGTCAGTGCGGGCTCTGTGGGTCAGTGCGGGCTCTGTGGGTCAGTGCGGGCTCTGTGGGTCAGTGCGGGCTCTGTGGGTCAGTGCTGGCTCTGTGGGTCAGTGCGGGCTCTGTGGGCCGGTGCAGGGTCTGTGGGTCGGTGCGGGGTCTGCGGGTCAGTGCGGGATCCAATAGTCAGTGCGGGGTCTGTGGGTCAGTGCGGGATCCATGAGTCAGTGCGGGTTCTGTGGGTTGGTGCAGGGTGGGTGGTGACATGATGATGGGAGGTGGGCTCTGTGGCGCCGGGGGTGGCAGGCATCTCTCTGGACTCCCCCCTTGCATGCTCTCTGGCTCCCTACCTGTGTTGTCTGCCCCCACCCACCTGTGCTGTCTCAATACCACCAAAATATTGTTTCTCTGCCCCCCCATGGTCGCTCTTAGCCCCCACCCGTGCTGTCATATCTCAGTTGGGCCTCCAGAAAAGTAGACAATTACAGGCTGAATGCAGCAAGAAAGTGTCAATGATACAAATATGTCGCAGGTTCTTAAGAAAGAGCGTGTTTGTGTTCAATGACTGTGGGCCAAATTGTACATAAAACATCTTAAAGTGTTTCTAGTGTTGGTGAGTGCCACAGAGGGCGGATAAGAAGGTGACAATACCATACAGTGGAGAAGAGATGTTGCAACTCGCTATATCTGCATATATGTCCAGCATCAACAATAGGAATCTCTGGAGGACCCTGACCTCTCCTCTATATGAACTAACCATTGATCTTGATGTTATGCCTCGGTTTCCCTGTGGTGGCGCTGCAGTAAAATCTCATGCTTGCTGCTCACTTTCTATAGATTACTGCTGATCACTGGGTGTCGGCAATCCTATCATCATTTTATTGTCACAGCGACTTCCTAGCAAATAAATGATTGGATATTCAACATTTAAGGGGACCTGTTATTTCAGGTGACTTTTTTAGAATAAACCTTCATGTGTGTACTGGAGAAATAACACTATTTCTGGCATTGTAGGACTTGTAGTCTGCATTTCCAGTGTTCCCACTCAGTTGTCTCTGAGCTGGTGGATACAGATCAGCTCCTTCGATGTTTTCCGTGTAAAGCACATTCAGACATGAAGGATTGGTGCTGTCCTGTCTCCTTTTAGTATGTCCTCAAAAGCAGCAGCATCATGGAGGACGTACAAGTAAAATAAACACTAAACAGTAGCGGCATAGAAAACATTATGGTGCAGCATCAAGCTGTAAAAGTTAAATCCAGTACTGGTTGATATAAAACACTTACTAGTAGCAGCAGCAGCATGGAGGACATTATACAGCAGTACTCAGCAGTGTAAATGTGAATCCAGCACTGGGGTAAAATAAACACTAAAAAGTAGCAGCATAGAGAACATGATGCTGCAGTATAGTTGTACATCCAGTACTGGTTGATATAAAACACTTACTAGTAGCAGCAGCATGGAGGACATTATACAGCAGCACTCAGCAGTGTAAATGTGAATTCAGCACTGGGGTGAAAGAAACACTAATAAGTAGCAGCATAGAGGACATAATGCTGCAGTATAGTTGTACATCCAGTACTGGTTGATATAAAACACTTACTAGTAGCAGCAGCATGGAGGACATTATGCAGCAGCACTCAGCAGTGTAAATGTGAATCCTGCACTGGGGTGAAATAAACTCTAAAAGGTAGCAGCATAGAGAACATGATGCTGCAGTATAGTTGTACATCCAGTACTGGTTGATATAAAACACTTACTAGCAGCAGCAGCAGCATGGAGGACATTATACAGCACTACTCAGCAGTGTAAATGTGAATCCAGCACTGGGGTGAAATAAACACTAAAAAGTTGCAGTATAGAGAACATGATGCTGCAGTATCCAGCAATGGATGCTATTAAACACTTACTAGTAGCAGCATGGAGGATGTTATACAGCAATACTGAGCAGTGCACCTGTGAATCCAGTGTTGAGGTGGGATAAACACTTACTAGAAAGCATCAGCAATGCCTTTGTGCCTAAGTCTCTTTCTGCTCATCTGCATTCCTCTTACCTGTCCTCTCCTAAATGTCTAGCTGTAACCTGATCTCTCAGTGAACTGACTATTGCAGACAAGGGAGAAGTGGGGAGTAAAGAAAGAAAGTCCCCCTTCCCATAGGTAGACACAGCCATAGTCCTGGTGGTCGTCTACCTCCGTGTGGAGGACAATCTGCGGCTGGAGACCAGCCCGGGGGCACATGCATCCCTGCTCCCCGGCCCAGTCTGCCCCATACAAAGTATATGAATGTTTGCACAACAGATTGTGGGACAAATCTGGAACAAAGCAGCGGAGCGCCGCTCCTGATCTGAGGAAACTGATCAGAAAAGAATGGACAGTTTTCAGCATTTATAAAGGAAAGTGTGTGCATGATCCGGTTTGATCAGATTCTGCATGTATTTTCTATTTCTTTGATATCTTTGCCCTTTTCTGCTCTTGTCCGTTCCCCCCCGGAGATTTCTCAGTAATCATAAGACATAATTCCCCGTCGCTGCCTCCCGACTGTGTAATACTGTGAACGCAGCGTCTCAGCAATTCCCTCTGAGGAGTCCTATTCAGAAACGCCACCAGATTACACCCCGCTGGTCCTGGTACAGCTAACATCCCAGAAAATGCTCCTAGCAAGTGGCCAGAGATTTCTATACATGTAAGTGATGGAGCTGAGAGCCAGGGACCGCAGCGGGGCGTCTGTTGTGTGTTTGCCGACCGACTGCCAACACAATTGAGCCCGCGTCGTTCCCATTCCATCAGAAAAGTTACAAAAATGTCGGAAAAAGCTCCAAAAAAAGCAAAAAAAAAAAAAAGCAAGACATAACAAATGTCACCGGATCTCATTGCACCGAAACACATGAGAAAATGATCAAACTGTGGACACAAGGCGGATACTTTAATGTATGTGCTATGCTACCGCGCGGAGGGAACGGTGCACAACCCCCCCTCTCTCTGCAAAGAGAAAAATGAAACAATATTCCCGGAGCTGGCAATGATGTCACAAGTCATTGCTCCAAATGCTTTCCAGACCTCCGTCTGGTTCCCAAGTCGCTCCATCACCGAATAGGTTAAAGCAAGGAAAATTAAATCAAAGGCAATCAGTGCAATATCGAATCACCATGAATCATCGCGGGATCCAAAACGCTCCAGACCTTGGGTTTATTTTTGTGCTCTTCTTCTTTTTCCTACTGTAGGTTGCAAGAATTTCCAATATCGTTCCAAAAGGAAAAAAAAAAAAGCCTGGTAAATGTAATTACCGTGACGCTGGAGCCAGAACGCGCTCAGGGTTCCCAGGGCGCCGCTATGCACGGCTCCTCCGCACGACACATGACAGATGGAACCGCTATTTATTATGTCTGCTTGCCACGAACATGTCGCGCAGATTTGCAGAGTTTTTTTTACGTGTCGACATTTCAGGGTGTGAAGAGATGAAAGAGGCTTCGACGACGTGGACGGAGCGGCGGCTACTACGTTGCACCGCGGCCATGTGTGCGGACTGAGAGATGGTGGGAACCCGTCCGGTGTCTGGTCATTCACCTCCCAGTGCCGATACATTACAGCATTCAGAAGAAACATTAGTAGGCTAGGGCCACACTTGCGTGCTCCTGGATCCGTTAACGCATGGTACCTATTTAACGCATGCGTTTCCCATAGACCCTCATGTTTTTGAAAATGCACCAAAAAACGTTGCAGACCCTAGTTAAAAAGGATTTCTAAAAAAGACCAATACGGTAAACGGATTGCACTGTTACAATCTGGTTTTTGCATTGGAGTCTATGGCCATGTTCACACATCTCCTCTGCTAGTATTTAGCGGGTGTCCACTAAATACTTAGCTTTTTTTCAGTGAAGCGGAGATGCGAGAGCACCGCCGCTTCCTGGTGTCGCAGCCCCTGGTTACCCAATGTAGATTGTGGTAACCAGGTCACACACAAGGCTGCCTATTGTCCGCTTAAGCCGAGCGGTCACTGTAAAAAGCTAAGTATTTAGTGGTCACCCGCTAAATACTAGCAGAAGAGATGTGTGAACATCGCCTATGGGTGCATTACCGGATCCGGTTTTCAAGATTTCAACATGTCAAAAACTGCATCCAGCAACTGGATTGCAGATGCAAGTGTGGCCCTGGCCTTATTGATGGGTCATGGGCAGTTGGGTAAGCTCCTGGGTCCCAATGTGAAAACTCCAATGGGGCCCCTATATATGGCAAATCTGTAATAGCATTTCTATAGGCCAAAGGGACTTTTGAGGCCCCAAGGCTCCAAGGCCTGGGTTGCATTGCAACCCCTGCACCGGTTGTAGTTACCCCCCCTGGCCATACGTGAGACAAATATGCTGAGGCAGCCAATGATCGGTCATTATGGTCTAAATTGGATCATTTCATACAACGTGTATGGGAGAGCCTTTATCCTCTAGAAGTAGGGCTGTGGAGTCGGTATAAAATGGACCAACTCTGACGCCTACAATCACTTCTCCGTGCTAATACATTATAGCATTCAGAAGAAACTTTAGTTATTGATAAGTCATGGGTGATAGGAAGGTGCTGTCGTGCCCCAGGGAGACAGCCTATACCCCCACTGTCACAGTGCTCAGAATAGAGGTAACACACTAATGTGTGGACTCTCATTATCCAGAGGCATAACAGGAGCTGGGGGTTCACTGCCTCTTCTGGCTACCCCTTGCCAATGGTTTTGGACTTCGGTATCAATAGACGCCAGTCTTGAGGCGCTGAGTGACCTCAAGGAGATGCACATTTCCAAATCCAAGGCAGAGACGGTACTGTGGGATCCAGGAAGGCGGTGCAGTGAGGGGGACGTGAGAGACCATTGGTAAATCAGTCTCCTTTGCCACCTCAAAAAGGGGAGGTGTCATGGAAAAAGACTCATAAATCCATGAGATATCACTCATGGGTCTTACATCCATTCACACTTACACACTGAGGAAATTGAATCATTTGCAAATGGTGAGTTGAGAAAAATTAATTAAGTTCCATTGAAGCTATGACCTCCTGCAGGGCCCAGTAATTACAGCAGGGAGGATTGTCCTAAGGGAGACTTGAAATCTGAATTTTGTGTACAAAAGGGCGGACAACTACCTTTCCAAGGCCAAAGCATTCATTGATTAAAGCAGCTTTCAGACAGTTCGGCACTAGTGATGGGCTAACCCGCCAAGTTTTGAGTTCGGCGGACCCGGTCTGGGTTTGGGACTAGATTTGACCCGTACTTGTGTCCGAAACCCGGAAGGCTGTAAAAAGAAACAAAACATTGATAAAACATCGGAGTCCGTGGGCTTGTATTTCCGGGGCCACTCATTAACTTCCTGATTATTCACTGGTGAGGGGCGCAACAGCCAATCACAGATGCTGTAACAGAGAGTGGGCGTATGTGATTGGCTGTTGGAGTAAGTACAGTAACCTGGAAAGAGCCCATACATTCTAGCATTTATTTTGAAAGAAATTACAGTGAAAAAATGCTTTATCTGAAATAAATCAGACAGACAACTCTCATTTTCCAATTTATTATTACCTCACACATACCACTCCAATGATACTCCACAGGGATGGCCCCACGAAGCTCGCAATCCTGGCTCTGCTTCATCCAGAGTCTGCGATCACACTGAGTGCAACAGGGGAGCAGTGTGTAATTCAATGAGTCACTGAGGTCCCACAGTAGTGAACTCAGGTGACCCTGCTGCCGCCAGCCCCTGCCTTACTCTGTAACCTTAGTCTTAGTCTGTGTGACCCTGGCCTTACTCTGTGTGACCCTGGCCTTACTCTGTGTGACCCTGGCCTTACTCTGTGACCCTGGACTTACTCTATGACCCCAGCCTTAGTCTCTGATCCCTCGCCTTACTTTGTGACCTCCAAACTTACTATGTGTTCCCGGCCTTACTCTTTAACCCCAGCCTTTATCTGTGACCCTGCCCTTACTCTGTGACCCTAGCCTTACTCTGTGACCCCAGCCTTTATCTGTGACCCTGGCCTTACTCTGTGACCCTAGCCTTACTCTGTGACCCCAGCCTTACTCTGTGATCCTAGCCTTACTCTGTGACCCCAGCCTTACTCTGTGACCCTAGCCTTACTCTGTGACCCCAGCCTTACTCTGTGACCCTAGCCTTACTCTGTGACCCTAGCCTTACTCTGTGACTCTAGCCTTACTCTGTGACCCTAGCTTTACTCTGTGACCCTAGCCTTGCTCTGTGACCCTAGCCTTACTCTGTGACCCTAGCCTTACTCTTTGACCCTAGCCTTACTCTTTAACCCCAGCCTTACTCTGTGACTCTAGCCTTACTCTGTGATCCCAGCCTTGCTCTATGACCCTAGCCTTACTCTGTGACCCTAGCTTTACTCTGTGACCCCAGCCTTACTCTGTGACCCTAGCTTTACTCTGTGACCCTAGCTTTACTCTGTGACCCTAGCCTTACTCTGTGACCCCAGCCTTACTCTGTGACCCCAGCCTTACTCTGTGACTCTAGCCTTACTCTGTGACCCTAGCCTTGCTCTGTGACCCTAGCCTTACTCTGTGACCCTAGCTTTACTCTGTGACCCTAGCCTTACTCTGCGACCCTAGCCTTACTCTGTGACCCTGGCCTTACTCTGTGACCCCCAGCCTTACTCTGTGACCCTAGCCTTACTCTTTGACCCCAGCCTTACTCTTTAACCCCAGCCTTAGTCTCTGATCCCTGGCCTTACTCTGTGACTCTAGCCTTACTCTGTGACCCCAGCCTTACTCTGTGACCCCAGCCTTACTCTGTGACCCTAGCCTTACTCTGTGACCCTAGCCTTACTCTGTGACCCCAGCCTTACTCTGTGACCCGGCCTCACTGTGTGCCACTCGCTGGTCATTATTAGCTCTGCTACATCCGTAAGGCGGGCCGGTACCATTTGGCACCTTCTTCCTTCTAATACGCAAACATTACGCGAACAAAAGGCCAGCAATACTCCGGAGGAGAACACAGGGCATCTTTGCTGGTTTCCACGTATTGTGTCCTGAATGAGTATTAGTAAGTCTCAGGTAATGGCGGAGAGGTGAGCGGCGCGGGACGTGTCAGCCGCAGTCTCATTTACCAATACCGGATACCAGCGTTGAGCACAAAGCACAATTATTAGCGCTCAATTAGCATCATGACGGCTCCTTCCCACGAGTGCAGCCGAGATTTCCTCAATAACTCTCCGATTGTTACAATGTTTCCTTACAAAAATCTCCATAAAATGAGTTTGTGTGAATCGCTGCGCGGCCACCAATTTCCATGAATCAGGTAATCTGCGCGCCGGGGTCGCCTGAAATACTAAACACATTTCCATACAGACTTACAGTGGGGGAAATCAAAAGATTTGCCTTTACAATGTCACTCAGTGGTCGGTATTATAATCGAAGCCATTATGTAAAAGTTGACATTTCTGTGCCGATTCACTTCTTTGTACCTGTCAATAGAGGTTGCAGCTCAAGTTTCCTGATACATAGTTACAAACCCTCTGCTTATATATGGAGAGAATGTACCGGTACACGGAGTATCCACTGAACTCAGGTACAGCGCCCTACATTGGTAGTGGTTGGGTCCGGTACTGCAGCCCTTCTGCGGCTCAGTCACATTCAAGCTGCAATACGTGTTCCCCTTCCCCTTATTATGTAGTAATGCCACCCATATTGTATTAATTCTCTCCATCCTGATATATATGTCCTCCATCTTGATATGTATGTCCCCCTCCTGGTATGTATGCTCCCATCCTGGTATTTATTATTATTATCATTATTATCCCCATCTTGGTATGTATGTCCCTTATCCTGGTATATATGTCTTCATCCTAGTATATATGCCCCCCATCCTGGTACTTATGTCCTTTTTCCTGGCATATATGTCCCATCCTGAAATACTGTATGTGTCCCCCATCCTAGTTTAAATGTCCCCCATCCTGGTATATATCTCCAATCTTGGTATATATATCCCCATTCTGGTATGTAAAACCCTCATCCTGGTATATATGTCCCCCATACTGGTATATATTCCCATCCTGGTATATATATATCCCCTATCTTGGTATGTATGACCCTGTCCTGGTATGTCCCAATCCTGGTATGTACGTTCCCATCCTGGTTTATATGTCCCTCATCCTCATATATATGTCCACATTTTGGTATATATGTCGACATCCTTGATATGTATGTCCCCATCCTAGTATATATGTCCCCCATCCTGATATGTATGTCCCCATCCTAGTATATATGTCCCCCATCCTGATATGTATGTCCCCATCCTAGTATATATATCCCCCATCCTGATATGTATGTCCCCATCCTAGTATATATGTCCCCCATCCTGATATGTATGTCCCCATCCTAGTATATACGTCCCCCATCCTGATATTTATGTCTGCCATCCTGATATATATGTCCCCTGTTGTGAATTCATTGGAGCTCCCTCCGGTGGTTGTTGCTGGTGATGTGTGGCGCCCCTCTGGCTAGGCGCCACAGAGAGGTATTACACTCTACAAATATATGTGTATCTCTGTAAGTTGTGGGTTCGGGGTTAACTTGTGGAGTCTCAGCACAACACTAGGCCACCTTACAGTAAAGGGACTGATTATTCAGTAGGTCCAAAAGGGGATGGAGCCCAGGTTACAGTTTATGACGAGCTGCGGGCCCATAATCACCGGGTTGCCGTTAGTGCCACAAGAAGGCTCCTCGCCCCTCAGTACCGAAACAGGTTCAGGACACTATAGGTAACGGGCCAAATTCCGGTGGCAGGAGAAGAACAGGTTAACTCCTGTACGTACCGGTAAGGAACAAACCTTACCTATTAGCAGCAGACCGGGGGACTGGCGGGAGAGCTCTGCAAGGGTGGTAAAGACAGAGAAGGACAGATTAGACCCCGAAAGACTAAAGAAGGGAACATCTAGAGACGCCATAGGGAAACCCGGAACCGGCAACAATCACCCGTAAAGCAGACTGTACTGTGTTTCACCTTAACATCTGCTGGTACCCAGTAAATTGGAGTTGGAGTTGAACCGGTCTCTGTCTTTCCTCTCGCCGGTGCCCGGAGGGCTTCAGCATCACCAGCATCTCACCGGAGGGGTAAGAACAACCACTACTCCTCTCATCCCCCTCATCATCCTCCATCACCACTGACCTGTGGGGAGCTGGACCACACTGTGCTGCACCCATCATCACCTCAGCGGCCGGCTTGCAGCGCCGGTATCCATATTACCGGGATCCCTAGGTGGTGTCACGTTCTCTTTATTCCCTGTAAATTCCCCTCATCTAACAAATGACAGCCAGGGCACGGAACCGGGAACCCGACCACTCGTGATTTCCCCAGTTAATTCCATCAAACCCAGGCCCGGTATCCAAGCACCCCTAGCCCTGGGCTCATCAGATGCAGCTGACTGTGTGTGCTTCACAGGTGAGGGGATTGGCAATCTGGTTCTTGGAGCATATAATGGTTGGAAGTGGATCATTCCTTGCCAGTTGTCGTTTGTTCCTGGAGGAGTTCACATCTCTCTGGTTTCTTCTGCTCTGTGGAGATCTTTGCAAGATAAGTGGATAGTTTTTTGATATTTTGTGGCACACTTTTGTGTGCTTAAGATTCTGCTTATGTTTTGTCTTATTCTGAGCTGTGGGTTTGCTATTTAGTCTGTACATTTGTTTATCTGCTCTCAGATAGGAAGTTTTCTTCCTAGGAATTTTACCATTCACTATTATCTGTTATTTCAAGTTCTGCTGGCATTTGATTTGTAGAAGTCTGCAGATATAGAGGGTGCCGAGTCTTAGTGACGCAGGGTAATTTTTGTAATATCTGCTGTTGGTGGTTTTTGATAGTGACCGCAATAGTATTCTATACTGTCTTTCCTATATAGCTAGTGTGGCCTCTTTTGCTAAACCTTATACTCTGCCTGTGTTTGTTTTCCTTCTCTTGTTTCCCAGTTAATATCTGTGGGGGGCTTGCTATTCTTTTGGGGTTCTGCTCTGAGGCAAGATAGCTTTTCCTACATCCATCTTTAGGAGCAGTTAGTTCTCCAGCTGTGCAGAGGTGTCCAGGTCTGGTTAGTTACGTCCCACGGCTACTTCTAGTTGCGGTGTGTAGTCAGGGATTGCGGCCAGTACAGTACCGAATGTCACTCTTCAGTCATCAGTTCATAACAGTCCCCATCCTGGTATATATGTCCCCACCCTGGTATATATGTCCCCCATCCTGGTACTTATGTCCTCCATACTGAAATATATTCCCACATCCTAGTATATATGTCTCTTATCATATATATGGCTCCATTCTGGAATATATGTCTCCATCCTGGTATATATGTCCCCCATCCTGGTATATATCCACCCTCCTGGTATATATGTCTCCCATCCTTGTATATATGTCCTCCATCCTGGTATATATGTCCTCCATCCTGGTATATATGTCCTCATCCTGATACATGTGTCCTCATCTTGGTATATTTATTTCTGTCTCTGCATTTATCAAAAACTTGACTCTCCTTCCTTTGCTCCCCCGCCACGCACCGTCCTCTTTTACAGTAGGCGCAGGAGCTGGCAGCTGACATCAGCGTGCGCACCATGACCCATGACATTGCTGCCATGCGCCCCCTGCTGGCAGAGCATATAGTGATGCAAGACCCGGATTTATCTCTGCACCACAAAACTCTTTAGCTGAATGTGGATCCTTGAATATGTTGGGGTCGGCAGCGCCCCCTGCAGCACGGGCCCGGTGGTGGTGGCGATCTCTGTGACTGCGATCGTTAACGCTTCTGGCAATGCATACGCCGCACCTTACCAGCATCGCATCTTATTCCAATAGATCAGACCTCCGAGGATGACGCCATTTGCATGATTAAAACTCCATTGTGAATATCAGTGTCCGGGGATTTGGTTCTGGGAATGGAGACTTGTGGGCTGGGGCAGCGGATCACGTCCAGGGTCGGGAACGTCTCCTTCCAATAAATGCTGTTTTCCTTCACCTTAGACTGTGTGAGGCCGGATCGCTGCACCGAGCCCAGCCATTCTCAATAAGAGATTCTTGGAAGCAATGATAAAGTGGCAAGTGACAGTAAGAATCTCATCAGGAAGCTTTCATGAAGCATCAGCTACAAATTAACGAGGACTTTGGCAAGCCAGAACAAACAACAGCAGGAGTCCAGGAGACGGCAAGACCAGACAGTAGTTAATAACAGGAGCGAACCTAATTTCACAGCGCGCACTTATTGGAAGGAAGCAGAGACCAGATGAGGACGGCGAGCTGCAAAGAGGAGGCAAACGCTGGCGGTGCCCACCTTGGCTCCGGGCACCGGGGATGACTCTGCACCGCGAAAAACTACAAGAACTCAAGGATATTAATAAATATATCAACTATTGATAGAAAGTCGTGTAAACTGGGATATGGCGGCACAACATATTTATTTTTTATCTGTCTTTATCTGTGGGTTTCATTACTTCCTTGCTCCAGAGAGAGGGGGCATGGGAATCAGCTCAGGGATGAGCAGGAGCAGGGTGGAGTAAGATTAAGAGGGGTGCCCAAACTTTTTCATATGACTGTATATAGGAGGAACAGGACCCGTTGAAGCGGTACAGCCCCGCGAAACTGCAGCGTCATCCGCTGATCCTCACTCCCTCTCCCCTCTGAATCTATCGTCTCCATATGACGTTTGAATAAAGGATCATTGAATTATAGAAGAAAAAGCAGGGCGGCACTCACCATATTGACTTGTGTCTTGTATCCGGAAGGCGTACAACACCTGTCACCGAGGGGCTTATGTTTACTGCAGCAGTTAGGGCCCCTTTACACACGGCTACATTTGTAGCTTGTCACCAGGTAACTTACTGGTTGCAGTGAAATCATGGATACATGGTTCCATTTGTACACAGCAACAAGATAGAACCTTGTCTCCATGATTTCACTGCAACCAGTAAGTTACCTGGTGACAAGCTACAAATGTAGCCGTGTGTAAAGGGGCCCTTAGCGATTACCTGAGTTGCTCCAGCCCAGCGGAAGCTGCCCGGTACCTCTACATAACAATATATATTGTAGTCAGGGCCAGTTTTCAACAAAGTGGGACCCTGGGTATTTGCCCAGTTTGCCCTTCTTTTTATAGTATAGAAACGTGCGGATGCAGTGTGTCACGGTCGCGCTCGCGACCCTTGAGGTAAGGGGAATGTGGACCCACTGGACCACAGGGGGGACCCGGGCCTGCCCAGACTAGGGAAGAACAGCAACCGGGTTCTGTGGCAGCTGAGCATGTGGGCTAGGTGGTAACCTGCAGGACAAGACGACACCGCACACTTCAGGTATAGCAAAAAGTAACGTTTACTGAACAAGAACACACATCATGGACACGGAACTTCTCGGACACCCGGCGGGAACCTCAGGGTCACGGAACATCTTGGACACCCGGCGGGAACCTCAGGGTCACGGAACATCTCGGACACCCGGCGGGAACCTCAGGGTCACGGAACATCTCGGACACCCGGCGGGAACCTCACGGTCACGGAACATCTCGGACACCCGGCGGGAACCTCAGGGTCACGGAACATCTCGGACACCCGGCGGGAACCTCAGGGTCACGGAACATCTCGGACACCCGGCGGGAACCTCAGGGTCACGGAACATCTCGGACACCCGGCGGGAACCTCAGGGTCACGGAACATCTCGGACACCCGGCGGGAACCTCAGGGTCACAGAACATCTCGGACACCCGGCGGGAACCTCAGGGTCACGGAACATCTCGGACACCCGGCGGGAACCTCAGGGTCACAGAACATCTCGGACACCCGGCGGGAACCTCAGGGTCACAGAACATCTCGGACACCCGGCGGGAACCTCAGGGTCACAGAACATCTCGGACACCCGGCGGGAACCTCAGGGTCACAGAACATCTCGGACACCCGGCAAGAACCTCAGGGTCACAGAACATCTCGGACACCCGGCGGGAACCTCAGGGTCACAGAACATCTCGGACACCCGGCGGGAACCTCAGGGTCACAGAACATCTCGGACACCCGGCGGGAACCTCAGGGTCACAGAACATCTCGGACACCCGGCGGGAACCTCAGGGTCACGGAACATCTCGGACACCCGGCGGGAACCTCAGGGTCACGGAACATCTCGAACACCCGGCGGGAACCTCAGGGTCACGGAACATCTCGGACACCCGGCGGGAACCTCAGGGTCACGGAACATCTCGGACACCCGGCGGGAACCTCAGGGTCACGGAACATCTCGGACACCCGGCGGGAACCTCAGGGTCACGGAACATCTCGGACACCCGGCGGGAACCTCAGGGTCACGGAACATCTCGGACACCCGGCGGGAACCTCAGGGTCACGGAACATCTCGGACACCCGGCGGGAACCTCAGGGTCACGGAACCTCTCGGACACCGGGCGGGAACCTCAGGGTCACGGAACATCTCGGACACCGGGCGGGAACCTCAGGGTCACGGAACATCTCGGACACCCGGCGGGAACCTCAGGGTCACGGAACATCTCGGACACCCGGCGGGAACCTCAGGGTCACGGAACATCTCGGACACCCGGCGGGAACCTCAGGGTCACGGAACATCTCGGACACCCGGCGGGAACCTCAGGGTCACGGAACATCTCGGACACCCGGCGGGAACCTCAGGGTCACGGAACATCTCGGACACCCGGCGGGAACCTCAGGGTCACGGAACATCTCGGACACCCGGCGGGAACCTCAGGGTCACGGAACATCTCGGACACCCGGCGGGAACCTCAGGGTCACGGAACATCTCGGACACCCGGCCGGAACCTCAGGGTCACAGAACATCTCGGACACCCGGCGGGAACCTCAGGGTCACAGAACATCTCGGACACCCGGCGGGAACCTCAGGGTCACAGAACATCTCGGACACCCGGCGGGAACCTCAGGGTCACAGAACATCTCGGACACCCGGCGGGAACCTCAGGGTCACAGAACATCTCGGACACCCGGCGGGAACCTCAGGGTCACAGAACATCTCGGACACCGGCGGGAACCTCAGGGTCACAGAACATCTCGGACACCCGGCGGGAACCTCAGGGTCACAGAACATCTCGGACACCCGGCGGGAACCTCAGGGTCACAGAACATCTCGGACACCCGGCGGGAACCTCAGGGTCACAGAACATCTCGGACACCCGGCGGGAACCTCAGGGTCACAGAACATCTCGGACACCCGGCGGGAACCTCAGGGTCACAGAACATCTCGGACACCCGGCGGGAACCTCAGGGTCACAGAACATCTCGGACACCCGGCGGGAACCTCAGGGTCACAGAACATCTCGGACACCCGGCGGGAACCTCAGGGTCACAGAACATCTCGGACACCCGGCGGGAACCTCAGGGTCACAGAACATCTCGGACACCGGGCGGGAACCTCAGGGTCACAGAACATCTCGGACACCCGGCGGGAACCTCAGGGTCACAGAACATCTCGGACACCCGGCGGGAACCTCAGGGTCACAGAACATCTCGGACACCCGGCGGGAACCTCAGGGTCACAGAACATCTCGGACACCCGGCGGGAACCTCAGGGTCACGGAACATCTCGGACACCCGGCGGGAACCTCAGGGTCACGGAACATCTCGAACACCCGGCGGGAACCTCAGGGTCACGGAACATCTCGGACACCCGGCGGGAACCTCAGGGTCACGGAACATCTCGGACACCCGGCGGGAACCTCAGGGTCACGGAACCTCTCGGACACCGGGCGGGAACCTCAGGGTCACGGAACATCTCGGACACCGGGCGGGAACCTCAGGGTCACGGAACATCTCGGACACCCGGCGGGAACCTCAGGGTCACGGAACATCTCGGACACCCGGCGGGAACCTCAGGGTCACGGAACATCTCGGACACCCGGCGGGAACCTCAGGGTCACGGAACATCTCGGACACCCGGCGGGAACCTCAGGGTCACGGAACATCTCGGACACCCGGCGGGAACCTCAGGGTCACGGAACATCTCGGACACCCGGCGGGAACCTCAGGGTCACGGAACATCTCGGACACCCGGCGGGAACCTCAGGGTCACGGAACATCTCGGACACCCGGCGGGAACCTCAGGGTCACGGAACATCTCGGACACCCGGCGGGAACCTCAGGGTCACGGAACATCTCGGACACCCGGCGGGAACCTCAGGGTCACAGAACATCTCGGACACCCGGCGGGAACCTCAGGGTCACAGAACATCTCGGACACCCGGCGGGAACCTCAGGGTCACAGAACATCTCGGACACCCGGCTAGAACCTCAGGGTCACAGAACATCTCGGACACCCGGCGGGAACCTCAGGGTCACAGAACATCTCGGACACCCGGCGGGAACCTCAGGGTCACAGAACATCTCGGACACCCGGCGGGAACCTCAGGGTCACAGAACATCTCGGACACCCGGCGGGAACCTCAGGGTCACGGAACATCTCGGACACCCGGCGGGAACCTCAGGGTCACGGAACATCTCGAACACCCGGCGGGAACCTCAGGGTCACGGAACATCTCGGACACCCGGCGGGAACCTCAGGGTCACGGAACATCTCGGACACCCGGCGGGAACCTCAGGGTCACGGAACATCTCGGACACCCGGCGGGAACCTCAGGGTCACGGAACATCTCGGCACCCGGCGGGAACCTCAGGGTCACGGAACATCTCGGACACCCGGCGGGAACCTCAGGGTCACGGAACATCTCGGACACCCGGCGGGAACCTCAGGGTCACGGAACCTCTCGGACACCGGGCGGGAACCTCAGGGTCACAGAACATCTCGGACACCCGGCGGGAACCTCAGGGTCACAGAACATCTCGGACACCCGGCGGGAACCTCAGGGTCACAGAACATCTCGGACACCCGGCGGGAACCTCAGGGTCACAGAACATCTCGGACACCCGGCGGGAACCTCAGGGTCACAGAACATCTCGGACACCCGGCGGGAACCTCAGGGTCACAGAACATCTCGGACACCCGGCGGGAACCTCAGGGTCACAGAACATCTCGGACACCCGGCGGGAACCTCAGGGTCACAGAACATCTCGGACACCCGGCGGGAACCTCAGGGTCACAGAACATCTCGGACACCCGGCGGGAACCTCAGGGTCACAGAACATCTCGGACACCGGGCGGGAACCTCAGGGTCACAGAACATCTCGGACACCCGGCGGGAACCTCAGGGTCACAGAACATCTCGGACACCCGGCGGGAACCTCAGGGTCACAGAACATCTCGGACACCCGGCGGGAACCTCAGGGTCACAGAACATCTCGGACACCCGGCGGGAACCTCAGGGTCACAGAACATCTCGGACACCCGGCGGGAACCTCAGGGTCACAGAACATCTCGGACACCCGGCGGGAACCTCAGGGTCACGGGTCATCTCGGACACCCGGCGGGAACCTCAGGGTCATCTCGGACACCAGGCGGGAACCTCAGGGTCACCTCAGACACCAGACGGGAACCTCAGGGTCACCTCGGACACCAGGCGGGAACCTCAGGGTCACCTCGGACACCAGGCGGGAACCTCAGGGTCACCTCGGACACCAGGCGGGAACCTCAGGGTCACCTCGGACACCAGGCGGGAACCTCAGGGTCACCTCGGACACCAGGCGGGAACCTCAGGGTCACCTCGGACACCAGGCGGGAACCTCAGGCTGGGGACAGCAATTTAAGCGCACACCCTCCATCTTACAAAACTGGGGAAGGTGTGGCGGCACGCACCC
Organism: Allobates femoralis; assembly: GCA_033576535.1. Classification (NCBI taxonomy): domain Eukaryota; kingdom Metazoa; phylum Chordata; class Amphibia; order Anura; family Aromobatidae; genus Allobates; species Allobates femoralis. The sequence continues at coordinate 127,077,077 of JARQOC010000007.1, forward strand.
TAGGCACAGTCAGAACCCATACAGCATAGCCAGCACAGGAACCGACGCCCAGAGCACCTGGCAGCGGCTGCAAGCCTAGACACACGTGGAAAGTCATGCACCAGCTGCAGAGGACCTCACAACTCGCGGATAGCTTCCACAGCGGGAGCCAGGGTCCACACATGGATGGTAAGCAGCGGAGCACTGACAATACAACACATGTGCGGCTAAGCAGCGGAGCTGGGAACTGAGCAGAATCCTATCCAGGTAACATACTACAGTCTCCCAGCTGGTCAGGGGGGGAAGGAGCATTGGGTGAAAGCGCAGTAACGCCGAGGGAACCAAGACACCAGACCACCGGCGTTACACAGTGCATAGGACGGCCCCCGCTTACTTTGGCCACACCCTCTTGTTAATGATAAAACGTAAAGTGCTCATCATAAGTATAATAAAATCAGTAGCATTTAGTAGCCAGCCTCAGGAGGGACATCATTTTACTTTTTTGGCAATAAAGGCTTATGGGACGGCCCCTGCTTATATTTGCTCCAAATGCAATGACACAATGTAAAAACTGTTCATAACATTATTTACTAAGAGACTCTACCATGAAACTGCTTAGACGCCATGGTCACTAGTCATCGTTGCATCTTAGGGATTAAACAGCTGCAATCAGTCCAGTGACCTGCGGGTGTTTGCTGTGTAAATGTGGCAGCGTGAGCCGCTCTGTACACATCCTATTAACTTCTGCCATACATGTAGGGTGGATATCAGAAGAAGCGATGGATGCCCCCAGTGCATGGACCCCCACAGCCGACCACGACAATGGCAAAGTTAGGGGAACAATCTGCAACATATTGGGGGACTGATGGATAATACAGTTGGGTTCGGAGATATGGAGACGAAGGTCCAAGGTGATTTTTGGATATGGCCCCTTCACTATGACACTATGTCTTGGGGTGGCTCCATCCTTCTGGAAGGATTTAGGGTAAACGTCTTGCTCAGAAGGGGACAGAGTGCAAGGAAGGGACACAGATTGGAGATAGAAGCCTTAATATTTACAATAACTGTTAATCATCGGCATGAGATCTATTAATTACTGCAAACAATAATTTCCGTTGATTATCTCGGAGATTTGTCAGTGAAATCTAAAGTTAAAGTTTGTTCTGCTTCCTATCTGTCATCGGGGCCGGTGATTATTCTTCTGTGGCCGTATTATGACCGCGGTTATCAGCGAGCGATCTGTATAATTGTTGGAGGCTTCGCGACGTCAGATGACTTTGATTTATCGGCCAATAGTTGTGATGCCAAATATATCAGGATTGTGTCCAAATGATTTCATTATCGAGGGGCGGAAGAATCACAGAGAATCCAGAGACTCACAGAACTTTGTAGAAAGAAACTTGTTACATTGTTTCTCTGGAATAACGGAAGTCTAAAGTAGAAGAAGCGCCTCATCAGGGGTCAGATATTGGGCATGGTGTGAGGAGGGACGAGGGACATCAGCTTTTCGGGTTGAGGTGCGTCTTTATTAATTTGTGGAAAGTGTGTGCACAATGAGAGATAAAGAGACTTTCTGTGAGGCTGAGCGGAGGTTCTGGACTAGTCATACACAGAGGAGCATGCCGGAGGCGGAGGTTCTGGACCAGTCATACACAGAGGAGCATGCCGGAGGCAGAGGTTCTGGACTAGTCATTCACAGAGGAGCATGCTGGAGGCAGAGGTTCTGGACTAGTCATTCACAGAGGAGCATGCCGGAGGCGGAGGTTCTGGACTAGTCATTCACAGAGGAGCATGCCGGAGGCAGAGGTTCTGAACCAGTCATTCACAGAGGAGCATGCCGGAGGCGGAGGTTCTGGACCAGTCATTCACAGAGGAGCATGCCGGAGGCGGAGGTTCTGGACCAGTCATTCACAGAGGAGCATGCCGGAGGCGGAGGTTCTGGACTAGTCATACACAGAGGAGCATGCCGGAGGCGGAGGTTCTGGACTAGTCATACACAGAGGAGCATGCCGGAGGCAGAGGTTCTGGACTAGTCATACACAGAGGAGCATGCTCGGAGGCGGAGGTTCTGGACCAGTCATTACACAGAGGAGCATGCCGGAGGCGGAAGGTTCTCGGACTAGTCATTCACAGAGGAGCATGCAGGAGGTGAGGTTCTGGACTAGTCATTACACAGAGGAGCATGCCGGAGGTGAGAGGTTCTGGACAGTCATTTCACAGAGGAGCATGCCGAGGCAGAGGTTCTGGACTAGTCATACACAGAGGAGCATGCTGGAGGCGGAGGTTCTGGACCAGTCATTTCACAGAGGAGCATGCCGGAGGCGGAGGTTCTCGACTAGTCATTCACAGAGGAGCATGCAGGAGGTGGAGGTTCTGGACTAGTCATACACAGAGGAGCATGCCGGAGGTGGAGGTTCTGGACTAGTCATTCACAGAGGAGCATGCCGGAGGCAGAGGTTCTGGACTAGTCTACACAGAGGAGCATGCTGGAGGCGGAGGTTCTGGACCAGTCATTCACAGAGGAGCATGCCGGAGGCGGAGGTTCTGGACTAGTCATTCACAGAGGAGCATGCAGGAGGTGGAGGTTCTGGACTAGTCATACACAGAGGAGCATGCCGGAGGTGGAGGTTCTGGACTAGTCATTCACAGAGGAGCATGCCAGAGGCGGAGGTTCTGGACCAGTCATTACAGAGGAGCATGCCGGAGGCGGAGGTTCTGGACCAGTCATTTACAGAGGAGCATGCCGGAGGCAGAGGTTCTGGACCAGTCATTCACAGAGGAGCATGCCGGAGGCGGAGATTCTGGACCAGTCATTCACAAGGAGCATGCCGGAGGTGGAGGTTCTGGACCAGTCATTCACAGAAGAGCATGCTGACCCATGGCGATAGCCCAGTGGGCAACGAAGGTCAGAGGGTGCATCAGGTCAGGGAGTGACTGAGGCAAGGTCATGAGTGAGACCACTGGGAGACTAAGGACAGGGGGGACTGAGGCTAAGGGAGGATGGATCCAGGTGGTGACTGAGTCCAGGGGGTGACAGATGCCAGGTGGTGACTGAGACCAGGGGGAGACTGTGGCCAAGTGTTGACTGTGCCAAATGGTGACTGTAGCCATGGAGAGATTGAGGCCAGGGGTTGACTAAGGTCAGGAGGAGACTGAGGCCAGGGGGTACAGAGCCCAGGGGCTGACTAGGCCGCCAGGGGATAACTGAGGCCAGGGGGAGACTAAGGCCAGGGTGTAAATGTGTCCAGGTGCTGACTGAGCTCAGGAGCTTACTGAGCCCAGGGGGTAACCGAGGCCAGGGAGCGACTGAGGGCAGGTGTTGACTGAGCCCAGGGGGTGTTTGAGGCCAGGGGTTGACTGAGGGCAGGGGCTGACTGGGTGCCAGAAGCTGACTGAGAAAAGGGGAAGACTGAGGCCAGGGGGTGACAGAGGCCAATGGGCTGAGGCCAAGGGGTGACTGAGGCCAGGGGTTGACTGAGGCCAAGACGTGACTGAGACAAGGAGATGACAGACCAGGGGATGACTGAGGCCAGAGAGGAGAATAGTCTATGTTAGTCCTGCTGTAGGATGGAGTGAGAGAGACATGTTCTACAAGCAGAAGATTCAGAGGAGTCCACTAAGAGATAGAAATAGAGTCATAGAGACTGCAGAGTCTGAGAGTGCATCCTTATAGGACATCTGTCAGAAGGGTTTTCATCTCCCTAACTATTTATATGTGCAGTTAGCTCTTTCACAGACAAGTCAAGCAATACCTTTACATGGGTGATCTGTTCCTCTGGTACTAAGAAAACAGTGTTTAAATTACTATGAAAATGAGTCTAAAGAGCTACTGTAGATCTGAAGCCTCTGTCACTCCAGCTCTATTCCCTGCTCAGTGCCGGCTCCTCCTGCTTGACTGATATCCACTATGCTTTGCTACTGCAGGCATAAGCAGACATCAGTCAAGCAGGAGGAGGCGGCACTGAGCAGGGAATAGAGCTGGAGTGACAGAGGCTTCAGATCTACAAATAGCTCTTCAGACTCATTAGCATAAGAATCGAAATGCTGATTCCTCAGTAATGGAAGAATGGACCGATGAGTAAAGGTATTGCCTTGTCTTTGAAAGAGCTAAATGCTCATATACATAGTTGGGTGGTCATGAGACAACAGTCCACAAAGTCTTGACGGTTCATCGTTGTAGGTTCAAGAATATTGATAAAGCTGACACGTTATAGAGGGACACATTGTATAGATTTCTGGACACTCCATCAGGTATCAGCTTCTCGTGTTCCTTCTGGAGCAGAGAACTCAATGGATGGACGTCCCCGGCTGACGATATCTGTCTGATTGTCGGTGTGATATGGACATTGAGAATTTGGAGCCATTCCTCCAGTAATTACTTTTTAATACTTGGACTACGGTCCCCAAAGTGTTGGATCCCGGTTCTGATTCAGACATCTGTAACCCAACAATCACTGACCCTATAGAAATATATGACCATTGTTATATGGTGAAAGTAACAGACGTACAATAAACTGTAGGGCCCCAGAACACAGCCAGGTTGTGATTATTTTGGTCACTGCCATTTTCGGGTTATTTTCTTGGCCTCGCAATGATCCACATTTATTTTCCTCTCAGTATCAGCAGAGTTCAGAGAGCGGGGGTGGGGAGGGATGGAGAGATGGCCGCCGCCCCCATCGTGACATCACCACCCTCCCAATGTGATAGTCCCGGGCCTCCATCTAGTATAAACCACATTTGTTCAGATAAAATCTAAAAGCTACAAGTGTCATGTGATGCCTCTGTCCCCTCCATTCTCCTTTGTCCCCTCCATACTCCTCTGTCCCCCCCAGTCTCCTCTGTCCCCCCCAGACTCCTCTGTCCCCTCCAGACTCCTCTGTCCCCTCCAGACTCCTCTGTCCCCTCCATTCTCCTCTGTCCCCTCCAGACTCCTTTGTCCCCTCCATTCTCCTCTGTCCCCTCCAGACTCCTCTGTCCCCTCCATACTCTTCTGTCCCTTCCAGATTCCTCTGTCCCCTCCATACTCCTCTGTCCCTTCCAGATTCCTCTGTCCCCTCCAGACTCCTCTGTCCCCTCCATACTCCTCTGTCTCCTCAGACACCTCTGTCCCTTCCAGATTCCTCTGTCCCCTCCAGACTCCTCTGTCTCCTCAGACTCCTCTGTCCCTTCCAGATTCCTCTGTCCCCTCCAGACTCCTCTGTCCCTTCCAGACTCCTCTGTCCCTTCCAGATTCCTCTGTCCCCTCCAGACTCCTCTGTCCCCTCCAGACTCCTCTGTCCCCTCCATACTCCTCTGTCCCCTCCAGACTCCTCTGTCCCTTCCAGATTCCTCTGTCCCCTCCAGACTCCTCTGTCCCTTCCAGACCCCTCTGTCCCCTCCAGACTCCTCTGTCCCCTCCAGACTCCTCTGTTCCCTCCAGACTCCTCTGTCCCCTACAGACCCCTCTGTCCCCTCCAGACTCCTCTGTCCCCTCCAGACTCCTCTGTCCCCTCCACACTCTTGTGCCACCTCTAGATTCCTCTGTCCCCTCCATTCTCCTCTGTCCCCTCCAGACTCCTCTGTCCCCTCCAGATTCCTCTGTCCCCTCCAGATTCCTCTGTCCCCTCCAGACTCCTCTGTCCCCTCCATACTCCTCTGTCCCCTCCAGACTCCTCTGTCCCTTCCAGATTCCTCTGTCCCCTCCAGACTCCTCTGTCCCTTCCAGACCCCTCTGTCCCCTCCAGACTCCTCTGTCCCTTCCAGATTCCTCTGTCCCCTCCAGACTCCTCTGTCCCCTCCAGACTCCTCTGTCCCCTCCAGCTCCTCTGTCCCCTCCATACTCCTCTGTCCCCTCCAGACTCCTCTGTCCCTCCAGACTTCCTCTGTCCCCTCCAGACTCCTCTGTCCCTTCCAGACCCCTTGTCCCCTCCAGACTCCTCTGTCCCCTCCAGACTCCTCTGTCCCCTCCAACTCTTGTCCCCTCAGATCCTCTGTCCCCTCCACTCCTCTGTCCCCTCCAGACTCCTCTGTCCCTCCATACTCCTCTGTCCCCTCCAGATTCCTCTGTCCCCTCCAGACTCCTCTGTCCACCCTCCCAGACTCCTCTGTCCCTCCAACTCCTCTGTCCCCTCCAGACTCCTCTGTCCCTTCCAGACTCCTCTGTCCCCTCCAGACTCTCTGTCCCTCCAGATCCTCTGTCCCCTCCAGACTCCTCTGTCCCCTCCAGACTCCTCTGTCCCTCTCCAACTCCTCTGTCCACCCTCCTAGATTCCTCTGTCCCCTCCAGACTCCTCTGTCCCCTCCAGACTCCTCTGTCCCCTCCAGACTCCTCTGTCCCCTCCAGACTCTCTTCCCTCCAGACTCCCCTGTCCCTCCAGACTCCTCTGTCCCCTCCAGACTCCTCTGTCCCCTCCAGACTCCTCTATCCCCTCCAGACTCCTCTGTCCCCTCCAGACTTCTCTTTCTCCTCCAGACTCCTCTGTCCCCTTCCAGACTCCTCTGTCCCCTCCAGACTCCTCTTCCCCTCCAGACTCCTCTGTCCCCTCCAGACTCCTCTGTCCCCTCCAGACTTCCTCTGTCCCCTCCAGACTCCTCTGTCCCTCCAGACTCCTCTGTCCCCTCCAGACTCCTCTGTCCCCTCCAGACTCCTCTCCCTCCAGACTCCTCTGTCCCCTCCAGACCCTCTGTCCCCTCCAGACTCCTCTGTCCCCTCCAGACTCCTCTGTCCCCTCCAGACTTCTTCTATCTCTGTCCCTCCAGACTCCTCTGTCCCCTCCAGACTCCTCTGTCCCCTCCAGACCCTCTGTCCCCTCCAGACTCCTCTATACCCTCCAGACTCCTCTGTCCCCTCCAGACTTCTCTTCTTCCCCTCCAGACTTCTCTTTCTCCTCCAGACTCCTCTGTCCCTCCAGACTCCTCTGTCCCCTACAGACCCCTCTATACCCTCCAGACTCCTCTTACCCTCCAGACTCCTCTGTCCCCTCCAGACTCTCTTCCCTCCAGACACCTCTATACCCTCCAGACTCCTCTGTCCCCTCCAGACTCCTCTATACCCTCCAGACTCCTCCTGTCTTCCTCCAGACTCTCTTTTTTCCTCCAGACTCCTCTGTCCCCTCCAGACTCCTCTATACCCTTCCCAGACTCCTCTGTCTCCTCCAGACTTCTCTTTTTCCTCCAGACTCCTCTGTCCCCTCCAGACCCCTCAGTCCCCTCCAGACCTCTCTTTCTCCTCCATACTCCTCTGTCCCTTCCAGACCCCTCTGTCCCCTCCAGACTCCTCTGTCCCCTCCAGACTCCTCTGTCCCCTCCAGACTCCTCTGTCCCCTCTAGACGTTGGTTGACATTTCAGGAGACTCAGAAGGCCCGCATACACATCGGATGGTCAGACAGCCGCATCAAAATCACCCGGTTGAGCTGACTTTATTTGGGGCCTTAACCCGTCCGGCTGTGCAGGTTCAGCTCACTCTACGAGCCGTCCTGTATCTCCAGACATTTCTCAGATTATGATATCCCGTTACAGCTGAGATCCTGGAGAATCGATGACATCAGAGCCGGAGAAAGAGCGAATGTTTGGAGACGTCTTCATTATAACAGTCAATGCAAATCCTATCTGCCCTGTGCCGGGCAGCTCCATCGCTGGTGTCCATACAGGACCCATCATCCTCCGATGCCGCGTGGTCCCCGGGAGATCATCATACGTCACATGGGGACCCTTTTTAATAGTTTTGTCTATTCTCATTAGAAGCTGCAGATTAGAGGACTCTGGGGACTGGGAAGACTCCTCTCGTCTACGGAGCGTGATAGACAATCTATAGCGGAATGTTCGCTCCGATTCCGCCAACAATTACAGATCATTACTGATAGACAATCTATAGCGGAACGTTCGCTCCGATTCCACCAACAATTACAGATCGTTACTGATAGACAATCCATAGCGGAATGTTCGCTCCGATTCCGCCAACAATTACAGATCATTACTGATAGATAATCTATAGCGGAACGTTCGCTCCGATTCCACCACCAATTACAGATCGTTACTGATAGACAATCTATAGCGGAACGTTCGCTCCGATTCCACCAACAATTACAGATCATTACTGATAGATAATCTATAGCGGAATGTTCGCTCCGATTCCGCCAACAATTACAGATCATTACTGATAGACAATCTATAGCGGAACATTCGCTCCGATTCCACCAACAATCACAGATCATTACTGATAGACAATCTATAGCGGAATGTTCGCTCCGATTCCGCCAACAATTACAGATCATTACTGATAGATAATCTATAGCGGAACGTTCGCTCCGATTCCACCACCAATTACAGATCGTTACTGATAGACAATCTATAGCGGAACGTTCGCTCCGATTCCGCCAACAATTACAGATCATTACTGATAGATAATCTATAGCGGAACGTTCGCTCCGATTCCACCAACAATTACAGATCATTACTGATAGACAATCTATAGCGGAACGTTCGCTCCGATTCCGCCAACAATTACAGATCATTACTGATAGACAATCTATAGCGGAACGTTCGCTTCGATTCCGCCACCAATTACAGATCGTTACTGATAGACAATCTATAGCGGAACGTTCGCTCCGATTCCGCCAACAATTACAGATCATTACTGATAGACAATCTATAGCGGAACGTTCGCTCCGATTCCGCCAACAATTACAGATCATTACTGATAGACAATCTATAGCGGAACGTTCGCTCCGATTCCACCAACAATTACAGATCATTACTGATAGACAATCTATAGCGGAACGTTCGCTCCGATTCCACCACCAATTACAGATCGTTACTGATAGACAATCTATAGCGGAACGTTCGCTCCGATTCCACCAACAATTACAGATCATTACTGATAGACAATCTATAGCGGAATGTTCGCTCCGATTCCGCCAACAATTACAGATCATTACTGATAGACAATCTATAGCGGAACATTCGCTCCGATTCCACCAACAATTACAGATCATTACTGATAGATAATCTATAGCGGAACGTTCGCTCCGGTTCCGCCAACAATTACAGATCATTACTGATAGACAATCTGTAGCGGAACGTTCGCCCCGATTCCACCAACAATTACAGATCATTACTGATAGACAATCTATAGCGGAATGTTCACTCCGATTCCGCCAACAATTACAGATCATTACTGATAGATAATCTATAGCGGAACGTTCGCTCCGATTCCACCAACAATTACAGATCATTACTGATAGACAATCTATAGCGGAACGTTCGCTCCGATTCCACCAACAATTACAGATCATTACTGATAGATAATCTATAGCGGAACGTTCGCTCCGATTCCACCAACAATTACAGATCATTACTGATAGATAATCTATAGCGGAACGTTCGCTCCGATTCCACCAACAATTACAGATCATTACTGATAGACAATCTATAGCGGAACGTTCGCTCCGATTCCACCAACAATTACAGATCATTACTGATAGACAATCTATAGCGGAACGTTCGCTCCGATTCCACCAACAATTACAGATCATTACTGATAGATAATCTATAGCGGAACGTTCGCTCCGATTCCACCAACAATTACAGATCATTACTGATAGACAATCTATAGCGGAACGTTCGCTCCGATTCCGCCAACAATTACAGATCATTACTGATAGACAATCTATAGCGGAACGTTCGCTCCGATTCCGCCAACAATTACAGATCATTACTGATAGACAATCTATAGCGGAACGTTCGCTCCGATTCCGCCAACAATTACAGATCATTACTGATAGACAATCTATAGCGGAACGTTCGCTCCGATTCCGCCAACAATCACAGATCATTACTGATAGACAATCTATAGCGGAACGTTCGCTCCGATTCCGCCAACAATTACAGATCATTACTGATAGACAATCTATAGCGGAATGTTCGCTCCGATTCCGCCAACAATCACAGATCATTACTGATAGACAATCTATAGCGGAACGTTCGCTCCGATTCCGCCAACAATTACAGATCATTACTGATAGACAATCTATAGCGGAACGTTCGCTCCGATTCCGCCAACAATTACAGATCATTACTGATAGATAATCTATAGCGGAACGTTCGCTCCGATTCCACCAACAATCACAGATCATTACTGATAGACAATCTATAGCGGAACGTTCGCTCCGATTCCACCAACAATCACAGATCATTACTGATAGACAATCTATAGCGGAACGTTCGCTCCGATTCCACCAACAATTACAGATCATTACTGATAGACAATCTATAGCGGAACGTTCGCTCCGATTCCACCAACAATTACAGATCATTACTGATAGACAATCTATAGCGGAACGTTCGCTCCGATTCCACCAATAATTACAGATCATTACTGATAGATAATCTATAGCGGAACGTTCGCTCCGATTCCGCCAACAATTACAGATCATTACTGATAGACAATCTATAGCGGAACGTTCGCTCCGATTCCGCCAACAATTACAGATCATTACTGATAGATAATCTATAGCGGAATGTTCGCTCTAATTCCGCCAACAATTACAGATCATTACTGATAGACAATCTATAGCGGAACGTTCGCTCCGATTCCGCCAACAATCACAGATCATTACTGATAGACAATCTATAGCGGAACGTTCGCGCCGATTCCACCAACAATTACAGATCATTACTGATAGACAATCTATAGCGGAACGTTCGCTCCGATTCCGCCAACAATTACAGATCATTACTGATAGACAATCTATAGCGGAACGTTCGCTCCGATTCCGCCAACAATTACAGATCATTACTGATAGACAATCTATAGCGGAACGTTCGCTCCGATTCCACCAACAATTACAGATCATTACTGATAGACAATCTATAGCGGAACGTTCGCTCCGATTCCACCAACAATTACAGATCATTACTGATAGACAATCTATAGCGGAATGTTCGCTCCGATTCCGCCAACAATTACAGATCATTACTGATAGACAATCTATAGCGGATCGTTCGCTCCGATTCCGCCAACAATTACAGATCGTTACTGATAGATAATCTATAGCGGAACGTTCGCTCCGATTCCACCAACAATTACAGATCATTACTGATAGACAATCTATAGCGGAACGTTCGCTCCGATTCCGCCAACAATTACAGATCATTACTGATAGACAATCTATAGCGGAACGTTCGCTTCGATTCCACCAACAATTACAGATCATTACTGATAGACAATCTATAGCGGAACGTTCGCTCCGATTCCACCAACAATTACAGATCATTACTGATAGATAATCTATAGCGGAACGTTCGCTCCGATTCCACCAATAATTACAGATCATTACTGATAGATAATCTATAGCGGAACATTCGCTCCGATTCCGCCAACAATTACAGATCATTACTGATAGACAATCTATAGCGGAACGTTCGCTCCGATTCCGCCAACAATTACAGATCATTACTGATAGACAATCTATAGCGGAACGTTCGCTCCGATTCCACCAACAATTACAGATCATTACTGATAGACAATCTATAGCGGAACGTTCGCTCCGATTCCACCAACAATAACAGATCATTACTGATAGACAATCTATAGCGGAACGTTCGCTCCGATTCCACCAACAATTACAGATCATTACTGATAGACAATCTATAGCGGAACGTTCGCTACGATTCCGCCACCAATTACAGATCATTACTGATAGACAATCTATAGCGGAACGTTCGCTCCGATTCCACCAACAATTACAGATCATTACTGATAGACAATCTATAGCGGAACGTTCGCTCCGATTCCACCAACAATTACAGATCATTACTGATAGATAATCTATAGCCGAACATTCGCTCCGATTCACCAACAATTACAGATCATTACTGATAGATAATCTATAGCGGAATGTTCGCTCCGATTCCGCCAACAATTACAGATCATTACTGATAGACAAACTATAGCGGAATGTTCGCTCCGATTCCACCAACAATTACAGATCATTACTGATAGACAATCTATAGCGGAATGTTCGCTCCGATTCCGCCAACAATTACAGAACATTACTGATAGACAATCTATAGCGGAACGTTCGCTCTGATTCCACCAACAATTACAGATCATTACTGATAGATAATCTATAGCGGAACGTTTGCTCCGATTCCGCCAACAATTCCAGATCATTACTGATAGACAATCTATAGCGGATCGTTCGCTCCGATTCCGCCAACAATTACAGATCATTACTGCCAATAACCTCCCACATTCTGCAGATTTGCAAGAAAAAAAATAAAAAATGTCAAGATTCCTCGTTAGAACGGTAACTTTCTAGGGAATCAATGGTGAGTCCTGTTACCAGGCAGATCCAGAAGAGGATAGACAGAGATCGAGAGGAACCGGGGATGTTAAATAAATAAAAACAAGAATTTGTGGAAGCGGGAAAGAGAGCGAGCGGGAGAGAGTGAGCGAGCCGGAGAGAGAGCGAGCCGGAGAGAGAGCGAGCGGGGGCTGCCTGGCATATATTGGGTGAAGGGAGTAATGTGGCTCGAAAGCTCAGTTCAGCATCTCTTCATGTCACTTGTAAGATGCGGTGTGAGATGTTCACAGTTTCATAGTTTCAGTGAGGGAAAGAGCTCTCCTGGCAATTGCCTGTCACAGGTGCAACTGACAAGAGTTTGTTCTTCTGAATACTGAATGGGAAAGTCTTCCACAGACTGGAATAGATTGTATATTACAAAATAATCAAGCAAAGCTTCAATTTCCACTTTTTCCAATGTATAAAAGACTCCGGCTCCGGCAGCGACATGCGTCTCCTGGAGTTAGAGGCAAACTTTGCTCTCTATTGCACCAATTTCTTTCTTATTTTGTAACACATTTGGGATATATTTTAATGTCTGTGATTAGGAAACAGAATAGGATTATTTTGTCTGTAAGCCCCCCTCTTATCTGTGGGTTGCATCTGGTATTGTAGCTCTGACTCATTCAAGAGTGACCTGCAAGGTGAAATGACCTGTAAGGTGAGAATGACCTGTAGGGTGAGAATGACCTGTATGGAATGACCTGTTGGGCGAGAATGACCTGTAGGGAGAGAACGACTTGTATGAAGAGAATGACCTGTAGGGTGAGAATGACCTGTAAGGAGAGGATGACCTCTATGGTGAGAATGACCTGTAGGGTGAGAACGACCTGTAGGGTGAGAATGACCTGTAGGGTGAGAACGACCTGTTGGGTGAGAATGACCTGTAGGGTTAGAATAACCTGTAAGGAGAGGATGTCCTCTATGATGAGAATGACCTGTAGGGTGAGAATGACCTGTTGGGTGAGAATGACCTGTAGGGTTAGAATAACCTGTAAGGAGAGGATGTCCTCTATGATGAGAATGACCTGTAGGGTGAGAATGACCTGTATGGAGAGAATGACCTGTTGGCTGAGAATGACCTGTAGGGTGAGAATGACCTGTAGGGTGAGAATGACCTGTTGGGTGAAAATGACCTGTCGGGTGAGAATTACCTGTTTGGACAGAATAACCTGTATGGAGAGAAGGACCTGTAGGGTGAGAAGTACATGTAGGGATAGCATGACCTGTAGTGGAGAAGGACATGTAGGGTTAGAATGACCTGTAGGGTGAGAATGACCTGTAGGGTGAGAATGATCTGTATGGGGAGAATGACCTGTAGGGTGAGAATGACCTGTAGGGTGAGAATGACCTGTAGGGAGAGAATGACCTGTAGGAGAGAATGACCTGTATGGAGAGAATAACCTGTATGGAGAGAATAACCTGTATGGAGAATGACCTGTATGGAGAGAATAACCTGTATGGAGAATGACCTGTATGAGAGAAAATGACCTTGTTGGGTGAGAATGACCTGTAAGGAGAGGATGACCTCTATGGTGAGAATGACCTGTAGGGTTAGAATGACCTGTATGGAGAGAATGACCTGTAGGGTGAGAAGGACATGTAGGGAAGCATGACCTGTAGGGTGAGAAGGACATGTAGGGTTAGAATGACCTGTAGGGTGAGAATGACCTGTAGGGTGAGAATGATCTGTATGGGGAGAATGACCTGTAGGGTGAGAATGACCTGTAGGGTGAGAATGACCTGTAGGGAGAGAATGACCGTGTAGAGAGAATGACCTGTATGGAGAGAATAACCTGTATGGAGAGAATAACCTGTATGGAGAATGACCTGTATGAGAGAAATGACCTGTTGGGTGAGAATGACCTGTTGGGTGAGAATGACCTGTATAGAGAGAATGACCTGTATGGAGAGAATGACCTAAAGGGTGAGACTAACCTGTGTAACAGGGTTCATGACTTGACTTTCTACTTTCCTGAAAGTATATAAAAAAATCACACACAGATAATATTTTGGACAGATACATTGGAAAACCATACAAAAATTATTATTATTATTATAAGTGATTTGGGTCTACAGCCCATAATTCCATTAAGAAACCAGCTACATTTATTGTAGACTGTAAAATGATGATAATTACAGTCAAAATAATCTGTATAAGTGCCTTCAGAGTTAGAAAAAACAAAGACACCTGAGAATGACCTGCAGGATGAGAATGACTTGTATGGAGAGAATGTCCTGTAAGGAGAGAATGACCTATAGGGTGAGAATGACCTATAGAGTGAGAATGACATGTATGGAGAGAATGACCTATAGGGTGATAATTACCTGTAGGGCAAAACTGACCAGTAGGGTGAGAAAGACCTGAAGCCTGAGAAAACCTGTTGGGTGATAATGACCTGTAGGGTGAGGATGTCCTCCATAGTGAGAATAACCTGAAGGGTCAGAATGACCTGTAGGGTGGGAATCACCTGTAGGTTGAGAAAAACCTGTATGGTGAGATAGGGTGATAAGGACTGTAGGGCAAAACTGACCAGTAGGGTGAGAAAGACCTGAAGCTGAGAATGACCTGTTGGGTGAGAATGACCTGTAGGAGAGGATGACATCTATGGTGAGAATGACTGTATGGTGAAACTGACTGTAGGGTGAGAATGACCTGTAAGGTGAATATGACCTGTAGGGTGAGAATGACCTGTTGGGTGAGAATTACCTTTTTTGGTGAGACTGACCTATGTAGTGAGACAGACTAGTATAGTGGGAATGACCTATAGAATGAAAATGACCTGTAGGGTGAAAATTTACCTATAGGGTGAGAATGACCTGAAGAGCTAGAATCACCTGTAGGGTGAGACACACCTGTATGGTGAGACTGACTTGTAGGGTGAAAATGACTTGTAGGGTGAGAATGATCTCTATGGTGAGGCTGACCTGTAGGGTGAGACTGACTGTAGGGTGAGACTGACCTGTAGGGTACGACTGACCTGTAGGGTGAGACTGACTGTATAGTGATTTGCCCCGATAGGGGCCATGGGGTACTTGGAGCCGGGCCTTCTCCCAAACTCATCTCTTCTGGCGATGTCGTCTGCGGGAGATCGGGAGTCTTTGGGGAATTTCACGGTGGCGTGACCCGGTCTGTGGCCCTGGAGTGGTCAATAAAAAGGAGAAAAGGATTAGGAAATAGAGAATTTTGCGAGGTGGTTGTCGTAACGCCACCCGTGGTATGCGGCTATTAGTGGCCGCCGCTGCAGACCGAGACCTCTGGATATAATGGAATGGCAGTTATGATGGGGTCGCTCCCCACAGGTGTATAGGGTCCCCAGGGCATCTGGAGTAGGGGTTGTTAGGGTTTTGATGGGTCAGCGGGGTTTATCTGGCTGCAGGGAAGGATCGGAGCATTTCACAGGCAGGCCTCTGCTGTCAGCGCAGTGTTTTAGTCTATCGCTCCTCAGGCAGGAAATGAACAGTCTCACACAGTTCTGAGTTCCAAACCCGATTTACTTCACTTTTTTCTGCTCACACCACAGGTTACAATTCAAGTATTTTCGCAGTCCGAGTAGTCCTTAGCAACCAGGTTGGCTTGCCAAGTACACCCCTTTCGTGTTCATTCCCTCTTGGGCCGTCCTTCCTCAGCGCTGCCTGCTCGCCTCACTCCTGCACGCGCCTCTGCATACAGTGCACCAATCAAGCAGCCATGGGCCTTCTCGGGCGGCCGGCCACGTAACCTGGCCCTAGTATGGCTGCCTTCTCAGCGGATGTGTCGGGAGTAGGCCACCGCTCCTCTAGATCTCGTGGCCCTAGTTCTGTGGTTGGAGCTTGGAGTCTCCTCGACACCTTCAGGGCCGGGTCCCTGGTTCTCGCACTGCCCCTCTGCTTTACTTCAGATTCGGGCGCATGGGTGGATCGCTCACTTCCCGCGCCCCTAGGGCTTCCTCTGTCTCTCTGTAGTCTTTTGCTTTGGGACCCGGGATGAGCCTCATCTCGCTGCTCCAGTCCTCCGGGCTCTTCCTCTCTGACTTCTCTTGCCGTTCTCTCCTCTCCACCAACAGCGCTCCCACTTCCTGTGGTCTTTCCCTTTTGTCCCCTTTCCTACTTCCTGACTGTTCCTCCTAACTTCCCACCCACCACCTTTCTCTCCCCGCCATCCCCCTGACTTGCCTGAGCCGTCTCACTGCCTGGGTTCACCCACTGTCCCTGGGACCCGGTTGTGTTGGGTGTGTTTGTGGGTGACTGGATTTACCAACCTGGTCACTGCAAACGGGAATACCACACCCGTGGATAGGGTGCAATACCCCTCTGTGGCCACCAGGTGGCAGGGGCGATACAGTGAGAATGACCTGTAGGGTGAGAATGACCTGAAGAGCAAAAATGACTTGTAGATGGAAATGACCATTCTCACACAAATCCTTCAACATAATTGAATAAATTAGTGGACGTGGATGCCTGTAGAATGACTAGTGATAAGCTCTGCATATCCTCATGTGATATTGAAATTCCCAATATTGCTGACCTGCGCTCATCTGACCTGGGGTGGCTTCAACCATTTCCAACCAGCTAAGCCAATAACATATATTGTAATATACAAGAACCAATAAGATTTGTATGCAAAGTTTACAGCAAGTGACTGCTGATAAAACCACTTTCTTTACATCCCATTAGCCATCTTTACCTTTAGGGATGAAGCCATCAGACGCTAAGGTTTCACGTTTACTGTGCAGAGCCTGATCTATGAATAGTTGCCCTTCTTGGATTAGATGACTTGGTCAACAAATGACTCAATCCAAGAAAATCCTCTGAGTTGTAATCTGCGAGATGAAGAGAAAAAGAGAGAGACAAGCGGCCATTGGGTCACACAATAAAGGAGAGAAAGTTAGGGGGGTGGAGGTTCACCCAACTGACCAAGTTGTCACAACCCCATTTTATGCCCATAGAGTATACAGCTGCTACAGTCACGCCCGCGGATAGAAGGAAACCTTCATCTGCAAATATACTGAGTAGTAAAAAGAGACGGGTGTGTCTGGTTGACCGCGCTGCCGCTGGAAAAGTTGCCATTTTGCACCAGCCTTCCACCATATTTGCACCGGTGATGACAGACTGGATATTGTAGGGACCTCGCATCATTCTTGGGTTTACGTTCCTGAGATTATTGCAGGATTTTTCAGTATTGACTGAGTAAGTGGTGACATTATTCTGATATTACTTGGATTGTAAAAAGATATTGCCGAAATAAAAGCGGTTTATTTGCGCCTGTGCTGGAGATGTCTCGGAGTGATGTTTGCTCTGGGCCTCGTGGCCTTTCTCTGGAGCACCATGTATCTGCTTCTACAATAACCTTCTTAGATTTCTTCTTATATTTCTAGTGACTTTATAATAAATCTTGAGAAGCTTATCAATAATCAAGTCAAGGTTGACCAGTTGCTTCCAAGTGCGATTGTCCGCGAGAGAACGTTCGGCCATTGATTTAACGCTTACAGGAAGGGCGCATTGATTTTGTATTACCTAATGATTACGCTGTGACAGACCTCAAGTCAATCACTCCAAGGACCTCATGTGTCTTGTCTCCTTTTCATCAATGTCTCTCTTACCGACACATGAACACCAGTAATGAAGTATGTACTGCTATCTTACAGGCACAGCTTATGTGTGTTGTGTTTCTCTTTGATCAGGTTTCCACCAATCTTACACAATAAAAGTTAGATAGGTGCCAATCACCAGGACTTCCAACCAATCATGAGTATGAGGATGCCCGTAGGGTTATCGGTGCATGCACAATCACTTATCATTACAGTAATGGGACATATTGGACCATAAACAGTCCAACCACTGGGAATTTACAATCTGGAGATAGTGCACATGGGTAGAGTTACCATTGGATGCCTTTTGGTTAAATTAGTGGTGCATACGAGAACGTTGCCTGTGGATATGGAGACTGGAAACTTAGCCAAATTACTCACTAATAAAGAAATGAGGCATAGAAAACCTAAACCGGGATCTCCACCAATCTTGAGAACGCATTGCCTATAGAATTGACCATACATAGACAATCGCTCTACATTAAAACAGTGGTTACACTGGAGAATGCACAGCCTAATCACTTAGACCTCCACCAATCTTGAGAATGCATATGCCTATAGAATTGGCCATACATAGACGATCACGCTACATTAAAACAGTGGTTACAGTGGAGAAGCACAGCCTAATCACTTGGACCGTCACCAGTCTTGAGAATGCATATACCTATAGAATTGGCCATACATAGACAATCGCTCTACATTAAAACAGTGGTTATACTGGAGAAGCACAGCCTAATCACCTGGTTCTCCACCAATCTTGAGAATGCATATGCCTATAGAATTGGCCATACATAGACAATCGCTCTACATTAAAACAGTGGTTACATGGAGAAGCACAGCCAAATCACTTGGACCGTCACCAGTCTTGAGAATGCATATACCTATAGAATTGGCCATACATAGACAATCGCTCTACATTAAAACAGTGGTTATACTGGAGAAGCACAGCCTAATCACCTGGTTCTCCACCAATCTTGAGAATGCATATGCCTATAGAATTGGCCATACATAGACAATCGCTCTACATTAAAACAGTGGTTACACTGGAGAAGCACAGCCTAATCACTTGGACCTTCACCAATCTTGAGAATGCATATGCCTATAGAATTGGCCATACATAGACAATCGCTCTACATTAAAACACTGGTTACACTAGAGAAGCACAGCCTAATCACTGAACCTCCACCAATCTTGTAAAGTGGACGCTCATAGAGTTGGCCACATATAGACATAGCTCTATATCAAAGCGGTGGTTACACTGGAGAAGCACAGCCTAATCACTTGACCTTCACCAATCTTGAGAACGCATATGCTATAGAATTGGCCATACATAGATGATCGCTCTACATTAAAACAGTGGTTACACTGGAGAAACATAGCTTCATCATTGAAACCTCCACCAATCTTGTAAAAGTGGACGCTCATAGAATTGGCCACATATAGACAATAGCTCTATATCAAAGCAGTGGTTACATAGGAGAAGCACAGCTAAATCACTTGGATCTCCACCAATCTTGAGGTTGCACATGCTCTTAGCTCTTAGAATTGGCCATACATAGACAATCGCTCTTCATTTAAATAGTGGTTACACCGGAGAAGTACAGCCTACTCACCGGGACCTCTGCCAATCTTCACAGGCATACACGATGACGGAGACACAACATTTAGCATTGATCCCTTCAGTCGGTCTTGTATTTCTTAGTAGTAGCTCTAAATACTGTAGTTCTACTAATGAGGACAGCTGGGGGATAGATATCAGCACTAAGATAATGGTCAGCAGCTCACACTCATGAATATCATTTCGACGTTGGACTATTCTGGGCCATCATTCCCCACTGGTGGAACCAAGGATCTCGATGTTACAAGGATTATTGCTTGTGTCCTCCAGAAATGTATCCAGGGACTGTGCATGGAGTCATGTCCTAGATATTATGATTGACAGTTGTGAGGGTAAACCAGTGCCCATTTGTTATCTAGAACCTTAAAAAGGTTTCACCATCCTTGTACACAGTCTACAAATATAATCTGATATGAGACTTTACCCAACAATGGGGCTCATTGATCAAAACTGACATCATTGCCCTTAGCAGCCAATTAGAGTCCAGATTATTCCACATGACATGTCATACAATAGGATGAGCAGAGTGGGGAGCGCTCGGGGCGGCCCGGTGTTTCAAACTAAGACCAAGTCCTACATTAGTCAAGTCAATTTTTTTTTAACTAATACAAAACACATTTTCACTTTTCTTGACTTGCAATGAATGAAAGTCAACTGAGGCTCCAATGCCTTAAAGCAGAGGTCTCAAACTAGGCTGGGTTGGTGGGCCGCACATAGAAAAAAAATGATATCGGGGGGCCGCATTGCTTGTAGGACTAAGTGACATTTTTAGTAATGCCAGATTTTTTTGCTCAATGTAGTAATGTCCAAATCCTGACCCCTTTCTTGTAGTAATGTCCCCATACTGGTCCCTTTCTTGTTGTAATGTTCCCATACTGGTCCCCATGCTGGTCCCCCTCTTGTACTAATATCCCCAACCTGATCCCCTTCTGTAGTGATGACCCCAATGCTGATCCCCTTTTGTAGTGATGTCACCATCCTCACCCCCATAATGCAGTAAGGTCCCCCATGCTGGACCCCTTTTCTAGTGATGTTGCCAATCTGGTCTGCCTTCTTTTTACACACATACACACATTCACTCACAATCACACCCACTCACACATTAACACACACACTCACACATTAACACACACTCACACATTAACACACACACTCACACATTAACACACACACTCACACATTAACACACACTCACACATTAACACACACACTCACACATTAACACACCCACTCACACATTAACACACACACTCACACATTAACACACCCACTCACACATTAACACACACTCACACATTAACACACACACTCACACATTAACACACACACACATATTAACACACACATTCACACATTAACACACACATTCACACATTAACACACACACTCACACATTAACACACTCGCACATTAACACACACACTCACACATTAACACACACACACATATTAACACACACATTCACACATTAACACACACACTCACACATTAACACACTCGCACATTAACACACACACTCACACATTAACACACACACTCACACATTAACACACACATTCACACATTAACACACACACTCACACATTAACACACACACTCACACATTAACACACACTCACACATTAACACACACTCACACATTAACACACACACTCACACATTAACACACCCACTCACACATTAACACACACTCACACATTAACACACACACTCACACATTAACACACCCACTCACACATTAACACACCCACTCACACATTAACACACACACTCACACATTAACACACACACACATATTAACACACACTCACTCACACATTAACTGACACACGTTAACTCACACACTCACTCTCACTCAAGTGGAACAAAAGAGGGGGAAAAGCACAACCGATGAGCGGTACCTGGTGGTCTAGTGAGGACGTCAATAACAGATATGGGGGGTTCGCATCTAACCTTTGGAGGTTGTGCAACCCTGCACAACCTCGGCGTATCACAGTGGAAGGCTCCGGACTCCAGCGGTCGGGGTTTCCTCCATGAGCAGCTCCTTCTTCCAGTCAGTTGACTCGAGCAGCCGATCACCTGCCCCTGTGACGTTCTCGGCTACGTCACCGCAGGTCCTTTGGATTCTGTTAGCGGAGTCTCTGGTTCACATCTGCTCCTGCTGCAACCCTCGGATGGGGATATGATATTTGTACAGAAGTGTGTGATTATAACAGAAGTGCTAGAGCACAGGAGGCCACGTTTAATTACCTTTAATATACCACAACGCATTTCCACGGCGGTCCGTCGTCTTCATCACGTAAATCCACCTGGTGAAGATGGCGGACTGCCGTGGAAACACGTTGTGGTATATTAAGGGTAATTAAACGTGGCCTCCTGTGCTCTAGCACTTCTGTTATAATCACACACTTCTGTACAAACTCACACTCACTCAGACCCTCACACTCACAGGCACTCACTCTCACAGGCACTCACAGACACACAGGCACTCAAAGACACTCACAGACACTCCCAGGTACTCACAAGCACTCACTGTCACACACACTCACTGTCACAGGTACTCACAGAGACTCACCCTCACAGGCACTCACACTCAAACACACTCACAGACACTCACACTTACAGACACTCATAGACACTCACTCTCACACGCACTCACTGTCACACACACTCACTGTCACAGGCACTCACAGACACTCACACACACTCACAGACACACTTACAGACACTCACAGACACTCACTGTTACACGCACTCACTGTCACACGCACTCACACACACTGACTCTCACACGCACTCACTCTCAGGCACTCACTCTCACAGGCACACACAGACATTCACACTCACGGGCTCTCACAGACACACACACACTTTTGTTATCCTAACCATGCTGGCAGCGGTCCAGAGCATGGGGCCGCCGCAGTCTCCGCTATAACATTACTTCCAGCCGCTTCACTCTGCCGCTCTCTCTGCCACTCTGCCAGTTCAATGCAAGCTGCCATCAGCCAATGAGAGGCCCGCAGGTGACGTCGGCGTATGATGTCACCTGCGGGCCTCTCATTGGCTGACGGCTTGCATTGAACTTACAGAGCAGCTGAGCGAGAGGCAGAGTGAAGCGGACGGAAGTAATGTTATAGCGGAGACCGCGGCGGCCCCATGTACAGGACCACCGCCAACATGGTAAATTGTCCATGGTGCCAGGGGTCGCACAGGGAAGCCCCAGGGCCGCGGGCCGCGTGTTTGAGACCCCTGGCTTAAAGTCTGTTAAAAATTAAATTAAAAAAGTGTCCAAACTCACTAATACCTTGTAAAACCTCAGTGGTTGATGAGAGAATGAATAGGAGTAGGGATACGGGATAATGCAGCTCACCAACATTCACCTGTGGATTCCCAGGTATCCGGTATAGTGACTGGCCTCCACTGATTCAATAATGAAAGGAAATCTGGTGCCACTATCTTCAATAAAAGCAATGTCCTTTCATTACAGAATCAGTGGTTGATGCCATTTTTGTAACGGGTGGTAATAACGGACGAGGAGGTAAGGTAGCAGGATGGCAATGACGGACAAAGGTAATCAGGGGAACTCGTCTGACCCTGTTCTCAGAAAAACCTCTAAACGTGAGGATGTCTGGGCTGCCACCTTTACCCTGCTCCTGACCAGCCCTAGTCTATACCTCCCTCACCTCCACCCAGGCACTAGGATAAGCACAGCAATCCCAACAATATTGCAATCTTCACAAAGCTACACAGCATGAATGCTTCAGCAGAACAGCACTTGTCATCAGCACAGCTCATGGTCTTTGAAGAAAATGAACTCTGTCAGCGACACCAGCTGATGGGTTATAGGACTACTTAAAGGCTGGTCAACCACATCACCTGATACACTCAGCAACAGCAACTGGTACTGTAGAGCCACATAAGTTAACCCTTAATAGAATAAAGGAAATTAACTCCATTTAACTACTGCAGAGCAATTCACAGAGACTGTAGAGCATCTACACCTGACACAGAGCAATTCACAGAGACTGCAGAGCATCTACACCAGACAGAGCAATTCACAGAGACTGCGGAGCATCTACACCTGACACAGAGCAATTCACAGAGACTGCAGAGCATCTACACCTGACACAGAGCAATTCACAGAGACTGCAGAGCATCTACACCTGACACAGAGCAATTCACAGAGACTGCAGAGCATCTACACCTGACACAGAGCAATTCACAGAGACTGCAGAGCATCTACACCTGACACAGAGCAATTCACAGAGACTGCAGAGCATCTACACCTGACACAGAGCAATTCACAGAGACTGCAGAGCATCTACACCTGACACAGAGCAATTCACAGAGACTGCAGAGCATCTACACCTGACACAGGGCAATTCACAGAGACTGCAGAGCATCTACACCTGACACAGGGCAATTCACAGAGACTGCAGAGCATCTACACCTGACACAGAGCAATTCACAGAGACTGCAGAGCATCTACACCTGACACAGGGCAATTCACAGAGACTGCAGAGCATCTACACCTGACACAGAGCAATTCACAGAGACTGCAGAGCATCTACACCTGACACAGGGCAATTCACAGAGACTGCAGAGCATCTACACCTGACACAGAGCAATTCACAGAGACTGCAGAGCATCTACACCTGACACAGAGCAATTCACAGAGACTGCAGAGCATCTACACCTGACACAGAGCAATTCACAGAGACTGCAGAGCATCTACACCTGACACAGAGCAATTCACAGAGACTGCAGAGCATCTACACCTGACACAGAGCAATTCAAGAGACTGCAGAGCATCTACACCTGACACAGAGCAATTCACAGAGACTGCAGAGCATCTACACCTGACACAGAGCAATTCACAGAGACTGCAGAGCATCTACACCTGACACAGAGCAATTCACAGACACTGCAGAGCATCTACACCTGACACAGAGCAATTCACAGAGACTGCAGAGCATCTACACCTGACACAGAGCAATTCACAGAGACTGCAGAGCATCTACACCTGACACAGAGCAATTCACAGAGACTGCAGAGCATCTACACCTGACACAGAGCAATTCACAGAGACTGCAGAGCATCTACACCTGACACAGGGCAATTCACAGAGACTGCAGAGCATCTACACCTGACACAGAGCAATTCACAGAGACTGCAGAGCATCTACACCTGACACAGAGCAATTCACAGAGACTGCAGAGCAGACTACACCTGACACAGAGCAATTCACAGAGACTGCAGAGCAGACTACACCTGACACAGAGCAATTCACAGAGACTGCAGAGCATCTACACCTGACACAGAGCAATTCACAGAGACTGTAGAGCATCTACACCTGACACAGAGCAATTCACAGAGACTGCAGAGCATCTACACCTGACACAGAGCAATTCACAGAGACTGTAGAGCATCTACACCTGACACAGAGCAATTCACAGAGACTGCAGAGCATCTACACCTGACACAGAGCAATTCACAGAGACTGCAGAGCATCTACACCTGACACAGTGCAATTCACAGAGACTGCAGAGCATCTACACCTGACACAGTGCAATTCACAGAGACTGTAGAGCATCTACACCTGACACAGTGCAATTCACAGAGACTGTAGAGCATCTACACCTGACACAGTGCAATTCACAGAGACTGTAGAGCATCTACACCTGACACAGAGCAATTCACAGAGACTGCAGAGCATCTACACCTGACACAGAGCAATTCACAGAGACTGCAGAGCATCTACACCTGACACAGAGCAATTCACAGAGACTGTAGAGCATCTACACCTGACACAGTGCAATTCACAGAGACTGTAGAGCATCTACACCTGACACAGTGCAATTCACAGAGACTGTAGAGCATCTACACCTGACACAGAGCAATTCACAGAGACTGCAGAGCATCTACACCTGACACAGAGCAATTCACAGAGACTGCAGAGCATCTATACCTGACACAGAGCAATTCACAGAGACTGCAGAGCATCTACACCTGCCACAGAGCAATTCACAGAGACTGCAGAGCATCTACACCTGACACAGTGCAATTCACAGAGACTGTAGAGCATCTACACCTGACACTTTTCATGGCTAACTGAAAAGAGGGTAACAAATAGCAAACATTAGAGACTGCTCAGATATTATGCCTTATGAAGAGTCTGGAGCAGTCTCTAAAGTTTGCTATTTGTTACCCTCTTTTCAGTTAACCATTAAAAGTTATCAACTCCTCTCAAATGTTAATTCTTTTCTATCCACTGGCTAATACAGTACAAATATATATATATTTTTCCAGTGGTAAAGCCTCGTCTTGTATTCTCCTGATTAAAACAACTGGTAACTCCTTCTCCTTAACACACGCCATGTTCTTGGTCTATTAACCCCAACCTTACTTGGATCCTATCACCACTCAGTGGTAACAATGACCCTGGAATGTCCAATGATCGGCCTACAGAATAACATCATATACGGTAAATGTGATACTCGTCTACTGTTAGCTTATCCGGGGTTTCCTGAGGTTACAGCGGCTGAATAGGGAAAGTGAGTCGCCATAAGAGTCGTCTCATCTTCTTCCTTTCTTCACATTCACATTGTATCGGCGAAATTGCAGCCGCCATTTTGAAACCGCCGTTGAATGGGAAAGTTCAGTTCTGGAACATTGGGTTCAAGGTGAGAAACATCTGTGAAATGTGGCCACAATTTACCGGAAATAACGTGTTTTAACAAAAGGAGAAGATTGGTGTAATAGGAGGAATGGAAGGACTCAGACCGGCTCTTGGAGATTTCATTCCTTTTACCGAGGACCATAAAAAAAAATAAAGAAGGAAAAAAAAACACGTAAAGAACGAACAAACATTTGTCAAGACCAAATTGCCGTGATGAATGCGCTGGGCTGTGACCCTGGTAAATATGCCTCTTTGTCTAAGTAATGGGCGGGAGGACGTTGTGTGAGGTCTGCCGGCGATGGGTCCAACCACTGGAACGAACAAGATAATATCGCGCTGATAAGAAGTTCAACGCCATTTCCTCCCGAGAAATAAATAAAGATAGAAAATGTCTTTAATGGAAGAGAAATTGCTATTTTTTTTTTTACTTTTTACCTTTTTATTGACGCGTCGCTTTTCTTCAGTTTACGTAATTGGGGTTTTTAGGTTCCAATCTAAGAAAATTTGCTCAAATCTGTCCTGGAAATTCGATTCACCTTGAATTTATGCAAATCAAATTGCTTAAATTGGTTAAAAAAAAATCTCCTTTCCTGCTCTGAGGGACGACAGATTGTAGAGGAGAACGAACAGAGGGATTAAGGAATATATCACACTCACCTCCCCACTCCTTGGCCTGACACCGCAGATCTGCGCCCGGCCACCTGCTGGATCGTTACTTCCTCCAGTCTGCTCTTCACTTTTTGGTGCCATCCAGCGGTTACTAGGTCTATGGCGATGTCATACAATCATATAATGGTGGAGTGTGAAGGGAAATTGTGGTCATCGTGTGATGGGACCTCCTTAGTCATTGTGTGAAGGGACCTCCTGGGTCCTTGTGTGAAGGGACCTCCTGGGTCATCGTGTGAAGGGATCCTCCTGGGTCATCATGTGAAGGGACCTCTTGGTCATCATGTGAAGGGAGCTCCTGGGTCATCATGTGAAGGACCTCCTGGGTCATTGTATGAAGGGACCTCCTGGGTCATCGTGTGAAGGGATCTCCTGGGTCATCGTGTGAAGGGACCTCCGGGCCATCGTGTGAAGGGACCTCCTGGGTCATCATGTGAAGGGACCTCCTGGGTCATCATGTGAAGGGACCTCCTGGGTCATCATGTGAAGGGACCTCCTGGTCATTGTGTGAAGGGACCTCCTGGGTCATCGTGTGAAGGGACCTCCTGGGTCATTGTGTGAAGGGACCTCCTGGGCCATCATGTGAAGGGACCTCCTGGGCCATCGTGTGAAGGGACCTCCTGGGTCATCATGTGAAGGGACCTCCTGGGTCATCATGTGAAGGGACCTCCCGGGTCATCGTGTGAAGGGACCTCCTGGGTCATAGTGAGAAGGGACCTCCAGGTCATTGTGTGAAGGGACCTCCTGGGTCATCTGTGAAGGGATCTCCTGGGTCATCATGTGAAGGACCTCTTTGGTCATCATGTGAAGGGACCTCCTGGGTCATCATGTGAAGAGATCTCCTGGGTCATTGTATGAAGGGATCTCCTCGGTCATGGTGTGAAGGGACCTCCTGGGTCATCGTGTGAAGGGACCTCCTGGGTCATCATGTGAAGGGACCTCCTGGGTCATCATGTGAAGGGACCTTCTGGGTCATCATGTGAAGGGACCTACTGGGTCATCATGTGAAGGTACCTCCTGGTCATCATGTGAAGGACCTCCTGGTCATCATGTGAAGGGACCTCCTGGGTCATCATGTCTAACCCTGTGCTCAAAGTAGGATTCACTAAATCATCCCAGACAGACGTCTGTCCGGCCTCTGTGTGAAGACTCCATTGCAGGAGAACTCACCCTCTCTCATGGCCGCCTGTTCCATTCCTTGATCTCCCTCACTGTCAAAGAGTTTTTTCTAATATCTGATCTGTGTCTCGTCCCATTCAGTTGTCATGACTTGTGACATGACGTCAGCTTAGCCCTGGTGAGTGTCGAAGGCTCCGAAGAATAAGGTGGCAGAGAAGACTGGAGTTGGAAGAAGTAAAGTGAGCCACCAAATGACCTGGTGGGGAGCGGTGGTGCCGGGAAAGGTCAGGGGGGTAAGGTGTGAGGTTTTTAACATTTTTAAGCCCTAAAAATGAATCAGCAGATTCCTATTAAAAAAAGGGGCGAGGGGGGAATTCAGAGCAAATACAATCCGCCTTGAATCCATTTGCTCTCAGGGTGTAATCAGTGGGGCTCCAACTTTACTAATCCCAACCGTACAGGGACAACATCAAACATAGGAGTGAGGCCGCGTCTGGTAGAGGCTGAGTCTACTGCACTGAAATGGGCTGATATTTTTACAGTATCTAGAAACCTTGTATCATTTACTTTAGGGTCTATCGACACTTTCACAATTTGGTTGCAGATATTTCTGCATGAAATCTGCATCACCTGCCAGGAAAATGCACCAGAATCACAATGCTGAGTTTTCGATGTATTATTGATGCATTTTTCATGTATTCTGGGGTAAAAAAAAATGCTGCAAAAATGATTAAAGAACTGACATACTGCAGATTTATTTCTGCGCCAAAGGGAAAAAAAGCAACAAATCCTCAGGATTCTCATTGACTTTGCTGACATAAGGATTCACCTGCAGATTTGTCACAAAACTGCTCTAAAAAAAAAAGCATTAAAAAATGTAATAAAATCTCACTGTGTGCACAGGGCCTTACACTCACAGACACTGGTACTCAGGGCTATTATAGCACATTAAATCCCAATAAATATATATAGGTTGGTGGTTGTGATGGGAAAAATTGTGGAAACGTTCACGGGGTATGAATACTTTATTAAGGCACTGTGTGTATATATTCATACATACAGGAGCATCTCAATGAATGAGGAGATCATCAAAAGTTACATTATTTCACTAATTCTATCCATAAAGTGACCACATCTATTATATAGAGTCATTACACACAGAGGGGTCTATTTCATGGGTTTATTTATGTTAATGTTGATGATTAATGCAAACCCAAAGGTCGTTAAAAAATTAAAGTAGGGAGGGTGAAGGGTCTGAGAGATAAAATATGTCCTAAATAGGTAACAGAGGCTTCACCTTGTGTGGTTGTGAGAGTCACAACCACTATAAAAGCAGATCACGGCTGCTGCAGTCCCCAGCGCGGTGCATATAGAGTAGGGAGGATGAAGGGTTAAGCGCCGTGCTGACATATTCCACCAGACATCAAAGGGTGAATATAATATTGATCCATTAGTCCCTGACCCCTTCCTCAGGTCAAATCAATATCATATTGCCATTGCCTGAAACGCGTTGACTAATAAATCAATATTATATTCACCCTTTGATGTCTGGTGGAATATGGCAGCGTGGTGTTTAACCCTTCATCCTCCCTACTCTATATTCACCACTCTGGGGACTGCAGCAGCCGTGATTTGCTTTTATAGTGGTTGTGACTCTCACAACCACACAAGGTGAAGCCTCTGATACCTATTCAGGTCCTATTTTATCTCTCAGACCCTTCATCCTCCCTACTTTAATTTTCTGAGATAAAGACCTTTGGGGTTTAATTAATCATCAACATTAACAGAAAAAAACACATGAAATAGATCCCTCTGTGTGTAATGACTCTATATAATATATGTGTGTCACTTTATGTATTGAATTACTGAAATAAAGTCACTTTTTGATGATCTCCTAATTCATTGAGAGGCTCCTGTAGATGTGATGAGGGAGGTTCTATAGAGGATAAATTACATAAATAAGAATTGTTCCGTTGTTTTTGTGTTATGTGAAGTTTTTTCTTTTCCTTCTAAATGTTTTTGCCTTATTTGATTTTAATTCTTATTTATGGGGTTGATTTACTATTTTCTACCTTTACCTGGGAGCTAATTTCCCAAATGTAATTAATAATCCTCGGGTGATTTATGAACCCCTATGTTCCTGGCTCTGAACACCGGCACCCTCTTCTTTTTGGTGGCCCGTAGTCTAATTATTATCAGGCTCCAGGTAACAGTGAAAGAACCAGCGAGGGGCCATAGAGACGGCCGTGCTTCATCTTAATCGTGTTTCCTAGGTCTTTGGGGCAGATATATATATGGTGTAATAATTGACCAATTTTTCTTCATTAGTAGTTATTCTTGCTGAAATATGAGAAAAAATATATTTTTAGTAGATTTTAGAAGATTTTATTTATTGTTGTTAACTTTGTTTGTAGAATGGTGGATGATGGAAATCATTTGTCCTGTTCTGCAGAAAGTTTACATTCCGAAAGAACAAAAAGAATTCAGAAAAAATATAGTTATTAATTTATTATTATTAAAATGAGGCGCCCCTAATCATTACATCATTGTTAGCCAAATGTGCTTGTTTTGGTGGTAATTATGGTGTGTCCCGATGAAGAAAGCGGTTGGTTTCGAAACGAGTTGACTTTAAACAGCTTCATGTTCTTCACTCCTGGACCTGAACTTCATTGAATTGCCGGCAGTCTGGACTATATCCATTATCTCCTATCCTTTGATCTCTGCTTACTGTGGAGCCGCAGCAGCCGTTCATTTCATGGTTTGTCCGGATGATGAAAGTGGTTGGTTTCAAAACGAGTTGACTTTAAACAACTTCAGGTTCTTCACTCCTGGGCATGAACTTCAATGAATTGCCGGCAGTCCGGACTATATCCATCATCCCCTATCCTTTGATCTCTGCTTACTGTGGAGCCGCAACAGCCGTTCATTTCATGGTTTGTCCGGATGATGAAAGTGGTTGGTTTCAAAACGAGTTGACTTTAAACAACTTCAGGTTCTTCACTCCTGGGCCTGAACTTTATTGAATTGCTGCAGTCAGGACTATATCCATCATCTCCTATCTTTTGATCTCTGCATACTGTGGAGTCGCAACAGCCGTTCATTTCATGGTTTGTCCCGATGAAGAAGGCAATTGGTTTCGAAATGCATTGACTTTAAAACATCATGTTCTTCACTCCAAAGCCTGAACTTCATTGAATTGCCGGCAGTCTGGACTATATCCATTATCTCCTATCCTTTCCTCTCTGCATACTGTGGAGCCGTAACAGCTGTTCATTTCATGTTTTCTCCTGATGAAGGAAGCACTTGGTTTCAAAATGCGTTGACTTTAAAAAACGTCATGTTCTTCACTCCTTGGCCTGAACTTCATTGAATTGCCAGCAGCCCGGACTATATCCATCATCTCCTATCCTTTGATCTCTGCATACTGTGGAGTCGCAACGGCCGTTCATTTCATTGTTTGTCCCGATGAAGAGACCGGTAGGTTTTGAAATGCGTTGACTTTAAAAAAACTTCATTTTCTTCACACCTAGGCCTGAACTTCATTGAATCGCGAGCAGCGTGGATTATATATATCAACTCCTATCCTATGATCTTTGCATACAGTGATGCTTCAGGAGCTGTTCATTCCATGGTTTTTTTCCGATGAAAAAAGCGCTTGGTTTTGAAATGCGTTGACTTTAAAAATTTCATATTCTTCACTCCTGGGCCTGAACTTCAATAAAATTGCCAGCAGCATGGACTATATCCATCATCTCCTATACTTTGATTTCTGTATACTGTGGAGCCGTAACAGGCGTTCATTTCCTCGAATTACCTCTAAAGGTGAGGATGTCCAGGCTGCCATCCTTGCCCTCTGCTCCTGATCAGCCCTAGGCTAAGCGCCCACTACCTACACCGATGGACCGAGAAAACCCAGCAGCTCCTATGAAAGGGAATAGCAGCAGCAGCACGTCTTCACTGCACTGGGTCCAAGTAGAGACTGAACTCTATCTGCGACACCCGGTGGAGATAGTGGAACTACTTAAAGGCTGAGGGAGTGGAGATCAGAGAAGTACACACCTTCCACTTGCAGGGCCGCACATAAACTATGGCAGTATTCTGGCATTAACTCTGTAAGTGCCAAAGGAAATTAACTCCAATAAAACTACAGCAGCATTACACATGGACCGCAAAGGAGTCAACACGTGACGTTGACATTAAAAAGTTACAACCACTTGGATGACCCAGAACACAGTTATCACGTCTCATCCCCCGCACCTTTTGAGCATGCCTCCTCCAGCAGGGGCGCCAGTGAGCGCGGCAGAACACTTATCTTGTGATAATTTAGGAAATTAAATCTTATCATCACAATGACCTCATTTTTGTGTTATCATTTAGGAATATGTTTCGAGCACAATTAAAGTGAAGGCTGGAAATGTTCTTGAAGACCTTGTCTGGCACAATCCGGCTCCTCAGCGCCGGCACAATACCCCAAGTGTATAAACAATTAATATTAATGAGAGCTGAAAAGATTATTTGGGAATCCAAACAATTAAACTTGACTTTTGTTGCAATCCCAAAGTAAATGAGAATCCTTGCCGAGCCGCGTTCCAGGACTCGTAGACATTTTTGGATTACTGGAAAGGAACTAAAAGTAAATTTCAAATCCTTTACATCTGACAAGCGACGCAGACGAATATTCCCAACCTAGCGACGAGCCGGTTATTGGGTGGACTGACACCGACGCTTATTGTGGGACTGGGACTTTACACTTGAACGAACAAAGTGAATTTATCAGGAAACGGAGATCGCAAAGAAACAGCTGAGGGACCTGACGAGAGATGAAAGCGGAGAGGATGTGTGCAAACCGAGAGACGGCGCGCCGATGCAGGAGGAGACGGAGGCAACTAAGAGGAAGAGCAGCGTTTAGACAGAAAATGATAGAAACGCCGCGCTAATTATGGAGTATGTAAAGAAGTTTTATCTTATCAGGATACGTGTGAGAAAGGAAAATGATTCAGATACAATATAGCGAAATATTACAAACACCAACACTGTCACAATAAAAGAAAACTTTACAAAGAATGTCCAAATAATACCGTCATACAGTGTCCAAATAATACCGTCATATGGCGTCCAAATAATACCGTCAAATGGCGTCCAAATAATACCGTCATATGGTCCAAATAATACTGTCATACCGTCATATGGCATCCAAATAATACCGTCAAATGGCGTCCAAATAATACCATCATACGGTGTCCAAATAATACCATCATATATGTCCAAATAATACCGTCATATGGTGTCCAAATAATACCATCATACGGTGTCCAAAGAATACCATCATATGATGTCCAAATAATACCGTCATATGGTGTCCAAATAATACCATCATACAGTGTCCAAATAATACCATCATAATGGTGTCCAAATAATACCATCATACGGTGTCCAAATAATACCCTCATATGGTGTCCAAATAATACCATCATATGGTGTCCAAATAATACCATCATACGGTGTCCAAATAATACCATCATACGGTGTCCAAATAATACCATCATACGGTGTCCAAATAATACCATCATATGGTGTCCAAATAATACCATCATCATATGGTGTCCAAATAATACCATCATACGGTGTCCAAATAATACCGTCATACAGTGTCCAAATAATACCGTCATATCCTGTCCAAATAATACCGTTCATAACAGTGTCCAAAGAATACCGTCATACAGTGTCCAAAGAATACCGTCATACAGTGTCCAAAGAATACGTCATACAGTGTCCAAATAATACCGTCATACGGTGTCCAAATAATACTGTCATATGGTGTCCAAATAATACCGTCATATCCTGTCCAAATAATACTGTCATACAGTGTCCAAATAATACCATCATATGGTGTCCAAATAATACCATCATATGATGTCCAAATAATACCATCATATGGTGTCCAAATAATACCATCATATGGTGTCCAAATAATACCATCATATGGTGTCCAAATAATACCATCATATGGTGTCCAAATAATACCGTCATATGTGTCCAAATAATACCATCATACGGTGTCCAAATAATACCATCATACGATGTCCAAATAATACCGTCATACGGTGTCCAAATAATACCATCATACGGTGTCCAAATAATACCATCATACAGTGTCCAAATAATACCATCATATGGTGTCCAAATAATACCATCATACAGTGTCCAAATAATACCATCATATGATGTCCAAATAATACCGTCATATGGTGTCCAAATAATACCATCATACGGTGTCCAAATAAATACCAATATCATATGGTGTCCAAATAATACCGTCATACAGTGTCCAAATAATGCCGTCATATGGTGTCCAAATAATACCATCATAATGGTGTCCAAATAATACCATCATACAGTGTCCAAATAATACCATCATATGGTGTCCAAATAATACCATCATATGGTGTCCAAATAATACCATCATATGGTGTCCAAATAATACCATCATATGGTGTCCAAATAATACCGTCATATGATGTCCAAATAATACCATCATACGGTGTCCAAATAATACCATCATACGATGTCCAAATAATACCGTCATACGGTGTCCAAATAATACCATCATACGGTGTCCAAATAATACCATCATACAGTGTCCAAATAATACCATCATAGGTGTCCAAATAATACCATCATACGTGTTACACAAATAATACCATCATATGATGTCCAAATAATACCGTCATATGGTGTCCAAATAATACCATCATACGGTGTCCAAATAATACCATCATATGGTGTCCAAATAATACCGTCATACAGTGTCCAAATAATGCCGTCATATGGTGTCCAAATAATACCATCATATGGTGTCCAAATAATACCATCATACAGTGTCCAAATAATACCATCATACGGTGTCCAAATAATACCGTCATACAGTGTCCAAATAATACCATCATACGGCGTCCAAATAATACTGTCATACAGTGTCCAAATAATGCCGTCATATGGTGTCCAAATAATACCATCATACGGTGTCCAAATAATACCGTCATACAGTGTCCAAATAATACCATCATACGGCGTCCAAATAATACTGTCATACAGTGTCCAAATAATACCATCATATGGTGTCCAAATAATACCGTCATACAGTGTCCAAATAATACCGTCATATCCTGTCCAAATAATACCGTCATACAGTGTCCAAAGAATACCGTCATACAGTGTCCAAAGAATACCGTCATACAGTGTCCAAATAATACCGTCATATGGTGTCCAAATAATACCGTCATATGGTGTCCAAATAATACCGTCATATCCTGTCCAAATAATACCGTCATACAGTGTCCAAATAATGCCGTCATACAGTGTCCAAAGAATACCGTCATACAGTGTCCAAAGAATACCGTCATACAGTGTCCAAAGAATACCGTCATACAGTGTCCAAATAATACCGTCATATGGTGTCCAAATAATACCGTCATACAGTGTCCAAAGAATACCGTCATACAGTGTCCAAATAATATCGTCATACAGTGTCCAAATAACATGCAAAAAAGAGATTAAAAACCGGGGCACAAAGTCCAGCAAGGCTGATCAGCTCTTCTATTGGAATTACAGCAGGTGTGTACCAGTGTTGCTCAGCCTAAGCATAAGTCTGTAATGCAGGCAAAAAAGAGGATTCAGGCGGCACTCACCGTTTTCTTCTGAACTATTCTTTTATTCCTTCATAGGGTTACATGTGCAGGGAGGAAAGGGGGGTGCAGAGTCGGACAACAGTCGGCTGTTTCACGCTGTCTGTGCTTCCCCCTTCCCCGCTACCCACAGAGACTATCCCGTTAACCCACAACCTGGCCAAACCCCTGCTCCATCCCTCATAATCAACACTGCCCCGGAGGATTAGCTATACCTGTAGGGAGCTGCTTCACCCTAGCCGCAATACCACCACCCTCCGGAGGACTGTGGCGGCGCTGGTGTCTAGTCACCAGGTACAACAGGTGGCGTCACAAGACAAAGACTATTATTCCATGTAAATAAAAAAAAAAAACCTTCCTTTTAGGCTGTTCCCCGGGGCCACAGGTCTGGGCAGGCCACCAGCGACATTCCCCGATTGGAGAAGAGAGAGGCCCAGGCACCTGAGTTCCCATACCCTGGGGTGCTACAGTTCCTCTCCTGGTTTTGACACACAAACCTGATTGAACCTGATCAGTAAAACAAACTATGGTGTGAACCAGCCCTAGTCCAAATAGAGGGGGCCCACACTGTTTTTCTTTTATTATGTAGTTATAAAAAAAATAATCAAAAAATAGGGTTCCCCATATTTTTGATAACCAGCCAAGGTAAAGCTGACATCCACAGGCTGGTATTCTCAGGGTGGGAAGGTCCATGGTTATTGTCCCTTCCCAGCCTTAAAATAGCAGCCCACAGCCACCCCAGAAGTGGCTCCTCCATTAGATGCGCTTTTCTCAGCTCTTCCCGTTGCCCAGGTGCAGAGGCAATCTGGGTAATGTACTTGGGGTTGATGTTAGGTTTGAAATGTCCGCTGCATCAAGAGCTTAGTAATGTAGAGGTGTCTATCACATACCTCATATTACTACCCAGTCAGTAAAAAGATAAACACACAAAAATATTTTATTTGGAAAGATACTCCCGAAACTTTCCCTGGTTCATTAATTTATTAAAAAATACATAAGTCCAAAGTAGTCCACAGATTCTGATGTAGTCCACTGAACCTGACATAGTCCACAAATGGCAACCTGAAAGACATAAAAAGTGAGAATTAGCAAAGAAATAAAGAGAAGAGACAGTCCCTCATTCATTAATTTATTCCTATTCGGCCAATCTGAGTGTGCATGTATGTGGAGAGGGAATAGCTGTTAGACAAAGGAGCTTTAATCCTCTGGCTATGGAGTTTATATATCCAGCATTATGTATTCTATAGCTTGTATCGTGGCGGTCTTATTTTGTGCATTGTATGGTTGTATTATTTGTACACCTTTTATCTTCCACAGACCTGGGTTTTACAATGATGCGCTATACACTATAACGGGAAGATGAATGCGCCGCTTTGCTTTAGATGAATGGTAAGATATTATCTCTTCAGGTAAAACATCTCAGAGTTTTCTCCAGATTAGTGTAAAGTCTTCAACTTCCTTCTTCCATGAAATTGC
This sequence comes from Allobates femoralis, assembly GCA_033576535.1. Classification (NCBI taxonomy): domain Eukaryota; kingdom Metazoa; phylum Chordata; class Amphibia; order Anura; family Aromobatidae; genus Allobates; species Allobates femoralis. Next base: position 127,114,193 of record JARQOC010000007.1, read on the forward strand.
AGAACTCGTTTATCCCATGTTGTTCGTCACATTCGCTCTGGGTGATCCGTGAGGTCACCCGTGGTCGGTGCGCCATGTATTGCGTGTTCATTTCTCGGTAAACATTCCGCATATTCATGGTGCAAATGACGGAGTAACACATTCACATTCCACCATACAATAGAGATTGTAAATAGATGTGAATTACTCCGCACCGCCTCCCCGATGTCCTCGAGTATGGATGCACGTCATCACAACTCTCGTAGATGGCAACATTAAGTGCAATCTACAATCGAGATCATTGAAAAAGACAGAAATGAACGCTGTTCTATAGATGTAAAGTAAATGCTCCGGCCCATGGCGGGCACAGTCCGTTCACATGAGGATATGGCGAGGTTTACAGTACAATAACCGGTGACCTAGACGAAACAAGCAGCACGAGCTTCAAATGACGGGTTCAAACATACCCGTGCCCAAATTACCAGATGACTGGTTCCGAGGCGAGCAGACGTCCACGCCGCTCAGCAAACCAGAGTGAAGTGATCGCTTCTTAGGAGCACCTCACTGCAGCCGCAACTAAGCCGTCTTGCTAGCGGAAGTACCCACAATAGGGAACCAGGCTCCCCTCCAACCGGGCAGAATTCCACCGGCAGGGAATCTTCAAGTAGCCTCCCTTGTACCCGAACTGGCGCACTAAGGCAACAACGGCAACTAGAACAGGACAAGTTAGTAAAGGAGGAACACCATGGCGCTCTGGACTAAGACCAGTCATTGCTGGGACCACCCGGTCTGTTACCTAAGACTGTATACCCTGTACCACACTAACGGTTACAGTAAAGACCTGTTACAGAGGAATCTGGTGTCCGTGCCTTTCTTCAGAACTGTTATTAACTCTGCACAACAATCACCTGAGCTGCCGTATTCCATCGAGAGCAGCTCCCGGCCCCGGGGACTCCTGCTCATCCTGTGGGGAGCATCCCATCAAGCTGCCGCACATCCCCCGGAGGCCCAAGCAGAGCCGGTGCTATCACCGGACACCCACAGGTGGCGTCACGACAAACAAGAATCACCCCCATCCATTCATCCCCTTTTGATCTGACCACCGGGCCCCACAGCCTCAGGCGCGGAACCGTGACAAGTGCTGCATCGCCTGAGACGTGAGCATCCAGCAACGGGGAGTTAGAATTATGCGTCATGTGACATGGTATAGTACAGACTGTACAGAGGGCTGCATAAAAGCTAAGGCTGGGAATGCAGCAGCTGTTTTTAGGGTGATTTTAGGATACTGAAAGGGCTAACGAGATTACAGCTTGGCAATCGAGATAAGGAAATACATTATTAACACATTGGAGAAATAGTCCAGACAGTGCTGTGTTGTTATGGTTGTGTAGTAACTCAAATAGGAAATTAGGTCTAAGGCTACATTCAGACACAGTGTTTTTGCTGCATTTTTTTGTGGATCTGTTTTGCAGTGACTTAGGGCATCCCAGCAAAGTCAATGCATTTCAAGATTTGACTTCCAGACACAACGTTTTGCAGTCATGCGTTTTTTGGCTAAAGAACGGATCCTCACAAAGAATGAGCGTGTCAAATTGTGTGGCGTTATCTGCTGTGCTAATTACTCACCCTCCCCGCAACCACGGTGACCTCCAGGGATGTCTTTATCCCGGGAGGCTGCAGGACCTGCAGTTATCTGTTTGGTGCTTGTAGCACCTGCCCATGTGATTAAGTGACGTCACTCAGTCACATGGTGCAGTGACAGGTCCTAGAAGCACTGAACAGATAACTGACAGGTCCTGCCGCTCTGCCCAAGATAAGGACATCACCAGGGGATCGCGGGGAGGGTAAGAAAGTGTATTTTGTCTGTGTCTGTGTGTCTGACTGTCTCTGTGTCTGTCTGTGTCCTCCGAAAATGGTGCAAAGACGCAGCACAATGGAGATGCGTTTGTGATGCATTTTTGCAACAAGAGGATCCATTTTTCATGCAGAAACTGCACAAAAATTGGATCCTCACAAAACATAGCAAAAACGTTGTGTCCAAATGCAGCCTAACGGTAAAAACATCAACTTACCTAGCCGGTTCCTGTACTGACTAAGGTTTCTGACCCCACAGCCCCTTTGTGGCCCATGTGATAGCCAGATGGTTCCTGTACAGACAAAGATATGTGAGCCGGTATGGAGCTAATCAAAGACAGGAGACAACTCACACCTGGCTACCTGAAAGGCCGTCAAGCATTTCTCGCACCTCCTAAAGACCTGGGGAAAAGTGCAGAGTGCAATAAACCTAATAGGGAAGAAGATCCCAATGTGTGTCAAAACAACCATGAAGACAAAGTGGAAAGAAAAGGAACTTACTGCTATAAGTAAATGCCACGTACTTCCTTACTACAAGAAGGAGAAAGGAGTAGGGTGGAAAGAAGTGACTGCCAAGAAAATAACCCAAGCTGACCTCTCACTGACTGGCATAAACAAATGGAGCTCTGAGCAAGATCCACTTCAAAGTATCACCAGCAGGAAAGACCAGAAAAAGGAAGGTATAAATAGCCGCACCCGAAAGGTGATTGGGCAGACCAAGTAAACAAATGAAAACACCTAAAAAGACCAAGGATAACAGGCAAAAAAACGCCCAGACAAAGAGTAAGCAGCCATCTCTGTACCTGGTCTTGGCTCATGAATGACCCATATGTGAACATTATAAGACAGTTGTAGATCTCCGCTTTTGGTGGAATCATCACGTCTCAGATATTGAGGAAAAAATTAGCTTTTTTACATGGGAAAAACAATGACCATGACTAGCCTTAGGATATAATATTGATTGTCCACCCTTGTAATGGGCAGGTTGAGCCCCAGCCATGTGTATAATATTGGGGTGAACCCCGTCACCCCCATTTCTGGACATCTGTGCTGCCTCCGCCATACACTTTGTTCCTATATTTATTATGTATTACCCAAGATACAAACACGGCGATTTTGCCGCAGATTACGGTTTTTATTGCCTGTCTGTATATTACACAAGTTGTTGACAGAGGAAAGAGGAAATTCAGTGAAATGTAGAACAATGTCTCCTGCAAAGAAGGATTTATTAACAGATGGCCGGCTTTAGGGGCATGACATGTCTCCGCTGTTTCTCATTTCTTTAAATAAAGATGGTATTACCGGGATATTCTGCCAGGATCGGACCGCACAAGTCATTATTTAACTGTAACCAGCCCCGGCGAGAATACAGGCCAGGAACATCTCTATTAGAGGATGTGGTCAGCTCCAGATCAGACATCTCCCCGTCAAGAAGAAAGATGAATTGCTACCGTCCGTCCTGCATTTCATTTTCTCATTGTAGCTAAATATTCGGAGAAGCGGCCGATATTGGCCACACTATAATGAGTGAGGACATTAGTGAGGCCCCGTCATTGTAATGTGCTTTTAATATTGCAGCTAAATGATAGGTACCAGCTGCCGAGACTAAACCGGGACAGATCCTGGAGTCATTAATGGGGGATACGTGCGCCCACCCCCCCTGGGCTGGTTTACAGACCTCATCTACAGTGACTTTCAGAGGCAATATTTAAAGAGATCGGCCACTTTCTAACACTCACATAGCCGTCATATATCACAGGTAAAACAGAATGCCATCAAGCCAGCAACTGAACGTATGCCTGTATTTGGTGTCTATACACAGCTGCAATCAAAATCCCCCCTTCCCAATTGCAAATATAATTTACCAATTTTTAGTGATGTCTATGGTTAAGCATGGTGGAGGCTCGGTGATATCTACAGTGAAGCACGGCGGAGGCTCGGTGATATCTACAGTGCAGCACGACAGGACTGGGATTCAGGGATATATACAGTGGAAGCACGGTGGGGCTTGGTGATGTCTACAGTGAAGCATGGTGGGGGCTCAGTGATATCTACAGTGAAGCACGGCGGAGGCTCGGTGATATCTACAGTGAAGCATGGTGGAGGCTCGGTGATATCTACAGTGAAGCACGGCGGAGGCTCGGTGATATCTACAGTGCAGCACGACAGGACTGGGATTCAGGGATATATACAGTGGAAGCACGGTGGGGCTTGGTGATGTCTACAGTGAAGCATGGTGGGGGCTCAGTGATATCTACAGTGAAGCACGGCGGAGGCTCGGTGATATCTACAGTGCAGCACGACAGGACTGGGACTCAGGGATATATACAGTGGAAGCACGGTGGGGCTTGGTGATGTCTACAGTGAAGCACGGCGGAGGCTCGGTGATATCTACAGTGAAGCACGGCGGAGGCTCGGTGATATCTACAGTGCAGCACGACAGGACGGGGACTCAGTGATAAATACAGTGGAAGCACGGTGGGGCTCGGTGATCTCTACGGTGAAGCACGGTGGGGCTTGGTGATGTCTTCAGTGATGTACGGCGGGGACTTGGTGATATCTACAGTGGAGCATGGCGGGGGCTCAGTGATATCTACAGTGGAGCACAGTGGGAGCTCGGTGATATCTACAGTGGAGCACAGTGGGAGCTCAGTGATATCTACAGTGGAGCACACTGGGAGCTCAGTGATGTCTACAGTGGAGCACACTGGGAGCTCAGTGATGTCTACAGTGGAGCACTGTGGGAGCTTGGTGATATCTACAGTGGAGCACAACAGGGGCTCAGTGATATCTACAATGGAGCAAGGCGGGGGCTTGGTGATTTCTACAGTGGAGCATGGCGGGGGCTCTATGATGTCTACAGTGAAGTACAGCAGGGGTTCAGTGATTTCTACAGTGGAGCACGGCGGGGGCTCTATGATGTCTGCAGTGGAGCATGGAGGAGGCTTGGTGATGTCTACAGTGAAGCACGGTGGGGTCTCGGTGATATCTACAATGAAGCACGGAGGAGGCTCGGTGATGTCTACAGTGGAGCACATCAGGGGCTCGGTGATGTCTACAGTGAAGCATGGCACGGGTTTGGTGATATCTATAGTGGAACATGGCGGGGGCTCGATGACGTCTACAGCGAAGAACGGTGGGGGCTTGGTGATGTCTACAGTGGAAACGGCAGGGGCTCAGTAATATCTACAATGAAGCATAGCAGGGGCTTGGTGTTGTCGACAGTGAAGCACAAGGGGGCTCACTGATGTCTACAGTGAAGCATGGCACGGGTTCGGTGATGTCTATAGTGGAGCATGGCGAGGGCTTGGTGATGTCTACAGTGGAGCACGGCAGGGGCTCAGTAATATCTACAGTGTAGCATAACGGGGCTCGGTGATGTCTACAGTGAAGCTTGGCGGAGGTTCAGTGATGTCTATAGTGGAGCATAGTGTGGGCTCTGTAATGTCTACAGCGGAGCACAGGGGGGGCTCAGTGATGTCTACAGAAAAGCACGGCGGGAGCTCAGTGATGTCTTCAGTGAAGCATGGCGGAGGCTCGGTGATGTCTATAGTGGAGCATAGTGGGGGCTCTTTGATGTGTACAATGGAGCACGGAGGGGGTTCAGTGATGTCTACAGCGGAGCACGGTGGGGGCTCAGTGATGTCTACAGTGAAGCATAGGGGCTCGGTGATGCCTATAGTGGAGCATGGTGGGGGCTTGGTGATGTGTACAGCGGAGCACGGTGGGGGCTCAGTGATGTCTACAGTGAAGCACAGGGGCTCGGTGATGCCTATAGTGGAGCACAGCGGGAGCTTGTTGATGTCTACAGTGAAGCACAGGGGCTCGGTGATGCCTATAGTGGAGCATGGCGGGGGTTTGGTGATGTCTACAGTGGAGCATGGCGGGGGCTCTTTGATGTGTACAGCGGAGCACGGTGGGGGCTCAGTGATGTCTACAGTGAAGCACAGGGGCTCGGTGATGCCTATAGTAGAGCACGGCGGGGGTTTGGTGATGTCTACAGTGGAGCATAGTGGGGAGCCCGGTGATATCTACAGCGGAGCACGGTGGGGGCTCAGTGATGTCTACAGTGAAGCACAGGGGCTCGGTGATGCCTATAGTAGGGCACGGTGGGGGTTTGGTGATGTCTACAGTGGAGCATAGTGGGGAGCCCGGTGATATCTACAGCGGAGCACGATGGGGGCTCAGTGATGTCTACAGTGAAGCACAGGGGCTCGGTGATGCCTATAGTAGGGCACGGTGGGGGCTTGGTGATGTCTACAGTGGAGCATAGTGGGGAGCCCGGTGATATCTACAGCGGAGCATGATGGGGACTCAGTGATGTCTACAGTGAAGCACAGGGGCTCGGTGATGCCTATAGTAGGGCACGGTGGGGCTTGGTGATGTCTACAGTGGAGCATGGCGGGGAGCCCGGTGATATCTACAGTGGAGCACGGTGGGGGCTTGGTGATGTCTAAATTTTTAATTCAATAAATCTTTAGTTCCTCTTTAATAATTAATAAATTAGTATTATGACATGTCTTCATTTATCACAGATTGCCCATAGTGACCAATCACAGAAAAGCACTAATCAGACCTCAGCTTTCATTTTGTAGATTGCTCTGGTATAATGAAAGCCATGCTGTCATTGGCTGCTACCTTCTCGTACATTTTGAAGCTTTTTAGGCCGGGGTGAACTTGCGACCTCAATTTTGTATGGATTTATAGAGACAAACAAATCTCAACGCCCCCTCCCTTATCTATAAAGACTTTTCTAAAACATCCTCAGATGCATTAATTCCCCATATTTATCTAAAAATTGCAAAGTAAAGGATTGAAAAGAGCACGGAGGAGGGACGAGGACTTCAATTATTCCGGCCTTTTCGGCCTGTTTATCTTTTCGGCCGCTATTATTGATTCATCTGTGGAAAATAACAGTCTGCATTATCATATTCCACCTCCGCTCTGGCCGAACGGTCCAATGGAGCGGCAGAGTGACAGCGCCCCACGCTGGACAGAGACCTCGGAGCTCAGGAGCGAGGTAGAAAGGCACCTGTGTGACCAAGACATGTTAATGCCCTGGGAACAGGAGACAAGACAGATCAGAGGTGGTCATTGCCCAAGACCGGCTCCCTCTGAGGACCAAAAGGCATGCCAATGTAACATTCGACAGGAGTGGACCACTGGCCACAAGCACAGATTTTGACCTGGAGGAGTAAACTTAAGCGGCCATCAAGTTTTGTCTACGCTAGGCTTATGTTGGTAGATAGCCCCCAGGTGCAACAATCGGGGTTCTCAGTACCACGCATCTGACTCCAGGGGTGAAGCACCTACAGAAAGGCACAGTCTCTGGTGTAGATAGGTGCAGCCGGACAGCTGACTGCAGATACAGTAGGTACAGCAGAAGGCTGGTATACAGCAGAAGGACTGGTTTTAAAGGCAGCAGGACTGATTAGTCGGCAGCAGGACTGGTAAGTACAGCAGCAGGACTGGTATAGTACGGCAGCAGGACTGGTATAGTACGGCAGCAGGACTGGTTAGTAGAATGACTGGTATAGTCAGCAGGACTGGTATATACGGCAGCAGGACTGGTATAGTACGGTAGCTGGACTGGTATAGTCAGCAGCAGGACTGGTATAGTACGGTAGCTGGACTGGTATAGTACGGTAGCTGGACTGGTATAGTAGCGGTAGCAGGACTGGTATAGTACGGTAGCTGGACTGGTATAGTACGGTAGCTGGACTGGTATAGTACGGTAGCTGGACTGGTATAGTGCGGTAGCTGGACTGGTATAGTACGGTAGCTGGACTGGTATAGTACGATAGCTGGACTGGTATAGTGCGTAGCTGGACTGGTATAGTACGGTAGCTGGACTGGTATAGTACGATAGCTGGACTGGTATAGTACGGTAGCAGGACTGGTATAGTACGAGCTGGACTGGTATAGTACGTAGCTGGACTGGTATAGTACAGCAGCAGGACTGGTATAGTACGGCAGCAGGACTGGTATAGTACGGTAGCAGGACTGGTATAGTACGGTAGCTGGACTGGTATAGTGCGCAGCTGGACTGGTATAGTACGTAGCAGGACTGGTATAGTGCGGCAGCAGGACTGGTATAGTGCGGCAGCTGGACTGGTATAGTACGGTAGCTGGACTGGTATAGTACAGCAGCAGGACTGGTATATGTACGGCAGCAGGACTGGTATAGTACGGTAGCTGGACTGGTATAGTACGTAGCTGGACTGGTATAGTACGGTAGCTGGACTGGTATAGTACGATAGCTGGACTGGTATAGTACGTAGCAGGACTGGTATAGTACAGTACTGGACTGGTATAGTACGGTAGCTGGACTGGTATAGTACGGTAGCTGGACTGGTATAGTACGTAGCAGGACTGGTATAGTACGGTACAGGACTGGTATAGTACGGTAGCTGGACTGGTATAGTACGGTAGCAGGACTGGTATAGTACGGTAGCTGGACTGGTATAGTACGATAGCTAGACTGGTATAGTACAGCAGCAGGACTGGTATAGTACAGTAGCTGGACTGGTATAGTACGGTAGCAGGACTGGTATAGTACAGTAACTGGACTGGTATAGTACGGTAGCTGGACTGGTATAGTACGGTAGCTGGACTGGTATAGTACGATAACTGGACTGGTATAGTACGGTAGCTGGACTGGTATAGTGCGGCAGCAGGACTGGATATACGAGCTGGACTGGTATAGTACGATAACTGGACTGGTATAGTACGGTAGCTGGACTGGTATAGTGCGGCAGCAGGACTGGATATTACTGCAGTAGGACTGGTATAGTACAGCAGTAGGACTAGTTCAGACAGGTACTTGCAGGTAAACAGCGGCACTAGGACCAGACAAGGATTAGGCAAGACACAGAATACTGGACGAAGAAGGGGTAACTAGGACCTTACAACAAGCAGCATGTCTAAGCCAAAGACCACATTGCTCTGGCACTTCCCACCTGGGAAAGGTACATTAAATCATCTGTGCTTCTCAGCCATAGGTTGAGAAGCATTTCCAGGTAGGGCACAGTGGCCCTTTAAGAAGTGGCGGCCTGTCACTCACACGGCCAATCCGAGCTCCCAGGAGAGCTGCTTGCGGCAGGAAGCAGTAGACTGAGTCCGGGCAGATACCGCAGGAGTGAATACGCCGTGGCCACCGGTCTCCTGGCACCGCAATAGGCGTTACAGCCAAGTCAGTATTCTCTGTTCATCTTTGGCAGTGACCCATCATCAAGAGATCGCAAATCGTTTTGAAAGCGAAGAACTGTTAGCCCCAATTGTGTGCGCCAAAATATGGGGTAAATAAAGATCAAACTAGTACAACCCTTGGCCACCATATTTTTACTGAGAGAAATATAAATGTATATTTTACCTATCAAAAATATGCAAAAAAATATATTTTCTTATCCAAGTTTGAAAATGATGGAAAGTGCGATGTCTAATGGGACCCGGGCCTTCCAGATATTGTAAATGTGTACCATAATAATCTGCATTTTTCACCATTACCCCATTAAAGCCTGCAGACAAAACCTCACCAGACACGAAAACATTGATAGAAAACAACTGGAGGACATAATAGAAGCCGTACTAATGAACAGCAGGACAATTACATACCAATTAGTTAACGGGAAATGTCATTAGTAAGACTACAATGCCGGTCTCAGGTCGGCTTCGCAAGCAAATGATGTTGAAGGGGCTTAATAGGGCGCCTGAAATTAAACAAACATGATATATCATTGTATTATACAGAACGAAGACCCAGGTTGCTCCAAAACTTCATCAAGATAATTCTTTACATGAGATTAGCGGAAGCTTTAACCTGCCTCACTGCGCCAATCTGCATCCGGAACCATAATCGGATATTGTGTCTGTGCTTATGGGGAGGAACATCCCGAGGTGAAGACTGGAAGATGGACGTGTCCCCTTGATGATCTCCTTCGTAGAGCGCCTACAGCATGAACGTGCCGGCCCGGCTTAGTGAGGACTCGGCTTGTAGCGCCATACCAGGGCCGCGTATATTAAAAAACATACTTTTATACTCCATATTTAAGGATGTTTAGTTAATATTGTGGTGTCTAGGGATGAGCGAACCCGAAAGGTAAAGTTCGGGGTTCGTACCGGACACCTAGTGCCGGTGCTGGACTCCAATCGCAACATCCAAGTGGACGTCAGTGTTATTGTTCGTGGGCAGCGCAGCCAGTCAACAAGCTTTTTGGCTGTGGGCACTTCCAGACCCGTCAGAGTCATGACGAATACCGGCTGTGATTGGCCGGCCACATTGCATCAGGTCTATATAGGACCAGGTGACGCGATGCCCGGCACACACTGGCCTCTGGAGCTTGACAAAAGCAAAATCTCCCCCTACATATTGTAATCTTCCACCCCTTAGTGCCTTTCATGGGGCACTAAAGGGTGTATATAGCTTTGTTTAACAAATAAGTAATTTACAGAAAATAACATGAGTCCCCCCATTTTTGATAACCAGCCAAGGTAAAGCAGACATCTGGGGGCTGGTATTATCAGCCTGGTAAGGGCCATGATTATTGGGCTGTTCTCATGGTCCCTAACCACATTAGTTGCGCCAGTTAGGGACCAGCTTTTCTCAATTGCCCCGATGCAGTGTCAATCTGGGTATTATTTTTGGAGTTGATGTCAGCTGTGTAGTGTCAGCTGGCATCAAGCCCTAGTGTTAGTAATGTGTAACTGCCTGCTTTTCCTTGGCTGGTTATCAAAAATAAGAGGCAACCCATGTCATTTGTTACAAAATAAATGTATTCCCTATTCACATTTGTTTGCGGGGCAATTGTCCTGCTCTTTTACCCCTGTTTTTCTTCGTTCTGCAGCTCCCTAACTACGACCATTTCACACCCATTTTGCAGCATCAAAGGGTCCCCTTAAACTTATATGGGGTTCGCGATCAAGTTCAGGTGAAGTACAGTCCCAAACCAAATTTTTAACTAAAGTCTGTCCAAACGTGGTGAACCCAAACATCCACAGGTCCACACATACCTAGTGGTGTCCTCTGTTCAACATCCTCGTCTTTTGGTTATATTGCAGAATATTAATGCAGAGCTTCTCTATGTCTGGAGGACGTCTCTTGACCTGTAGGACATAGCCCATTAATGGTCACGCGCTCTATGTAAGGCTCCATGACCGAACACTTCCAGGTTTCTTCTCCACAAATTTCAGAGCCAAGGGTTCCTACAGGAGAAATGGGGACATTGTGAGATCTGGTTATGATCAAGAGACTCTTCTAACCTGAAGGGATCTCTTTACCTTCTTTAATGCACCATGCTAAATTGATTTTTGAGCCATGACCATGAGTGCGTCAGACCCACTTGGCATCATTACATAATTGCAGACTTTCGGAAGGTCTACAGAGCATTCCTGCATTTTTTTAACTCCAGTTATTAGATGGAACATAGCCTTTTGTTGTCTCATCTCTTCCTACAACACTCTCATGGATGATGTCTACAGGGAGAAGGATCGGGCAGATAAAATTCTAATATCCGATCATTATGGTTTTGGAATAAACAAAGGTCTGACAGCGGACAGGTGAAAACTCGGCCAATGGGGGGAAGTGGTTGTCCCCTGACATCTCTCTCATGTGGATGGTCAGCTTAACAATTTGCAAAAATTCTAGAACACTGAGATCAATGTATTAGGATTTAACCTTTTTTTAGCAACCCAAGAGTTAGTGTGGGCCACTGTGAGGGGCAAGTGCCCTCTGAGGGCTAAAGTAATATGTCTAGAGACCAGGGGAGTAACTACAATAGGTGCAGGGGTTGCCATCGCACCTGGGCCCTGCAGCCTACGGGGCCCCAAAAGTTCCCTTTGGCCTATAGAAAAAGACTAATACTATTAAAGATTTGCAATAGTTGGGGGCCCCGTTGGAGCTTTTGCATCGGGGCCCCTGGGCCTGAAGTTACGCCACTGCGAGTGAGTGCAGCTCTGGAGTATAATACAGGAGGTGACTCAGGATCAGTAATGTAATGTATGTACACAGTGACTGCACCAGCAGAATGTGGAGTGCAGCTCTGGAGTATAATACAGGAGATAACTCAGGATCAGTAATGTAATGTATGTACACAGTGACTGCACCAGCAGAATAGTGAGTGCAGCTCTGTAGTATAATACAGGGGGTAACTCAGGATCAGTAATGTAATGTATGTACACAGTGACTGCAGCAGCAGAATAGTGAGTGCAGCTCTGGAGTATAATACAGGAGGTAACTCAGGATCAGTAATGTAATGTATGTACACAGTGACTGCACCAGCAGAATAGTGAGTGCAGCTCTGGAGTATAATACAGGAGGTAACTCAGGATCAGTAATGTAATGTATGTACACAGTAACTGCACCAGCAGAATAGTGAGTGCGGCTCTGGAGAAATAATACAGGAGTGAACTCAGGATCAGTAATGTAATGTATGTACACAGTGACTGCACCAGCAGAATAGTGAGGTGCGGCTCTGGAGTATAATACAGGAGGTGACTCAGGATCAGTAATGTAATGTATGTACACAGTGACTGCACCAGCAGAATAGTGAGGTGCAGCTCTGGAGTATAATACAGGAGTAACTCAGGATCAGTAATGTAATGTATGTACACAGTGACTGCACCAGCAGAATAGTGAGTGCAGCTCTGGAGTATAATACAGGAGGTAACTCAGGATCATATTAATGTATGTACACAGTGACTGCACCAGCAGAATAGTGAGTGCAGCTCTGGAGTATAATACAGGAGGTAACTCAGGATCAGTAATGTAATGTATGTACACAGTGACTGCACCAGCAGAATAGTGAGTGCAGCTCTGGAGTATAATACAGGAGGTAACTCAGATCAGTAATGTAATGTATGTACACAGTACTGCACCAGCAGAATAGTGAGTGCGCTCTGGAGTATAATACAGGAGGTACTCAGGATCAGTAATGTAATGTATGTACACAGTGACTGCACCAGCAGAATAGTGAGTGCGCTCTGGAGTATAATACAGGAGGTGACTCAGGATCAGTAATGTAATGTATGTACACAGTGACTGCACCAGCAGAATAGTGAGTCACAGCTCTGGAGTATAATACAGGAGTAACTCAGGATCAGTAATGTAATGTATGTACACAGTGACTGCACCAGCAGAATAGTGAGTGCAGCTCTGTAGTATAATACAGGGGTAACTCAGGATCAGTAATGTAATGTATGTACACAGTGACTGCAGCAGCAGAATAGTGAGTGCAGCTCTGGGTATAATACAGGAGGTAACTCAGGATCAGTAATGTAATGTATGTACACAGTGACTGCACCAGCAGAATAGTGAGTGCAGCTCTGGAGTATAATACAGGAGGTAACTCAGGATCAGTAATGTAATGTATGTACACAGTGAACTGCACCAGCAGAATAGTGAGTGCGCTCTGGAGTATAATACAGGAGGTACTCAGGATCAGTAATGTAATGTATGTACACAGTGACTGCACCAGCAGAATAGTGAGTGCAGCTCTGGAGTATAATACAGGAGGTAACTCAGGATCAGTAATGTAATGTATGTACACAGTGACTGCACCAGCAGAATAGTGAGTGCAGCTCTGGAGTATAATACAGGAGGTACTCAGGATCAGTAATGTAATGTATGTACACAGTGACTGCACCAGCAGAATAGTGAGTGCAGCTCTGGAGTATAATACAGGAGGTAACTCAGGATCAGTAATGTAATGTATGTACACAGTGACTGCACCAGCAGAATAGTGAGTGCAGCTCTGGAGTATAATACAGGAGGTAACTCAGGATCAGTAATGTAATGTATGTACACAGTGACTGCACCAGCAGAATAGTGAGTGCAGCTCTGGGAGTATAATACAGGAGGTAACTCAGGATCAGTAATGTAATGTATGTACACAGTAACTGCACCAGCAGAATAGTGAGTGCGGCTCTGGAGTATAATACAGGAGGTGACTCAGGATCAGTAATGTAATGTATGTACACAGTGACTGCACCAGCAGAATAGTGAGTGCGCTCTGGAGTATAATACAGGAGTAACTCAGGATCAGTAATGTAATGTATGTACACAGTGACTGCACCAGCAGAATAGTGAGTGCAGCTCTGGAGTATAATACAGGAGATAACCAGGATCAGTAATGTAATGAGTACACAGTGACTGCACCATGCAGAATAGTGAGTGCAGCTCTGAGTATAATCAGGGGTAACTCAGGATCAGTAATGTAATGTATGTACACAGTGACTGCAGCACAGAATAGTGAGTGCGCTCTGGAGTATAATACAGGGGTAACTCAGGATCAGTAATGTAATGTATGTACACAGTGACTGCACCAGCAGAATAGTGAGTGCAGCTCTGGAGTATAATACAGGAGGTAACTCAGGATCAGTAATGTAATGTATGTACACAGTGACTGCACCAGCAGAATAGTGAGTGCAGCTCTGGAGTATAATACAGGATAACTCAGGATCAGTAATGTAATGTATGTACACAGTGACTGCACCAGCAGAATAGTGAGTGCAGCTCTGGAGTATAATACAGAGAGTAACTCAGGATCAGTAATGTAATGTATGTACACAGTGACTGCACCAGCAGAATAGTGAGTGCAGCTCTGGAGTATAATACAGGAGGTAACTCAGGATCAGTAATGTAATGTATGTACACAGTGACTGCACCAGCAGAATAGTGAGTGCAGCTCTGGAGTATAATACAGGAGGTAACTCAGGATCAGTAATGTATGTACACAGTGACTGCACCAGCAGAATAGTGAGTGCAGCTCTGGAGTATAATACAGGAGGTAACTCAGGATCAGTAATGTAATGTATGTACACAGTGACTGCACCAGCAGAATAGTGAGTGCAGCTCTGGAGTATAATACAGGGGTAACTCAGATCAGTAATGTAATGTATGTACACAGTGACTGCACCAGCAGAATAGTGAGTGCAGCTCTGGAGTATAATACAGGAGTAACTCAGGATCAGTAATGTAATGTATGTACACAGTGACTGCACCAGCAGAATAGTGAGTGCGCTCTGGAGTATAATACAGGAGGTGACTCAGGATCAGTAATGTAATGTATGTACACAGTGACTGCACCAGCAGAATAGTGAGCACAGCTCTGGAGTATAATACAGGAGATAACTCAGGATCAGTAATGTAATGTATGTACACAGTGACTGCACCAGCAGAATAGTGAGTGCAGCTCTGTAGTATAATACAGGGGGTAACTCAGGATCAGTAATGTAATGTATGTACACAGTGACTGCAGCAGCAGAATAGTGAGTGCAGCTCTGGGGTATAATACAGGAGGTAACTCAGGATCAGTAATGTAATGTATGTACACAGTGACTGCACCAGCAGAATAGTGAGTGCAGCTCTGGAGTATAATACAGGAGGTAACTCAGGATCAGTAATGTAATGTATGTACACAGTGACTGCACCAGCAGAATAGTGAGCGCAGCTCTGGAGTATACCGGATGTATCAGTAGGATGTAAGGATCAGTACATGGATGATGGATATTTTGCATTGTCGGTATGTATTCTTGTATCCTGAACACTATGCTCATCTTACATTCACTTCTACAAGTCTCCGCATTTTGTTGTCTTCGGGGGTCTCTATATCATCACATTTACAGTTTGACAATCACATGTTCCATAAGCCTCAAGTGTGAAGTGTCATAACTTTGGAGGATATAATATCTGGACCATCATAACTAGAGCCAGGCGTCTCAATCATCATCAGATGACAAGTGACAAGTGTCTTCCTGAGCGCGATGACGGCCAGGACTTGGGAGATTGATCACGACCTCCAGGGAGAAAGCTAATACATTGCAGCAGATACAAAGAAGAGCAGAGAAAGTGATACCGCCGGGGGCACAAACTATATTGAAAATCAAATCAAAATGTCCATCACTGTACAGTGAATAAGATGCCCATCCGCCGGTGTGTGCAGTAATTACATTGTATATGGGCCTAGCACATATGGGCCGCACGCACCATACTGCCACCTCCGAAATCACATCATGACACAATGTCCGATCCTCGTATGGAGTATTCCAGTCTCTATATGTCAATTACCTTTATACTATGGCTGTTGTGGCAGCTGACTGACTTTGGGTGCATGGGGACAATGCAGGAGGTTCAGGATCACTCAGATTAGATTAAGGTCTACGTGGAAAACCTGAAGGGGCTTTAGAGCCTTGACATTTGATAGTTTTCAAAAAGAAAGCACTAAAATCATAAAGGAGGGTATTATAACCTTACCGATCCTCCCCGGGCCTCTTCCAGTGTTGTCCAGAGACCCTGATGACCTTCATACTTACTCTTTCTCCGGAGCGTGTACATGACCTGTAACCAGTGCGTCATCTCTCCGACCAGTGATTGTCTGCAGCGGTCACAAGTCCAGTATGTACCAGACAGAAGCGAAGTGTTGGAAGAGAAGTGATAGGGATGGGTATGGTCGGTATACACCATTATTAACCAGACCTCTCACTACAGGTCGGCTCCACTATAGACCTCTCACTCCAGAGGCGGTAGCTCGGTGGCGGTGGGGCGGCGGCTCGTTCATTGCAGGATGTAAGCTTTCCTGAAGAGATAGATTTTCAGACTAGTATTCCTAGATGCACAGTCCCTGGTGGCTCCTGAACATACTAGTATCCCTAGCTGTACAATCCCTGGTGGCTCCTGCACAGACTAGTATTCTTAGCTGTATAGTCCCTGGTGGCTCCTGCACATAATAGTATCCCTAGCTGTACAATCCCTGGTGCCTCCTGCACAGAATAGTATTCCTTGATGCACAGTCCCGGGTAGCTCTTGCACAGACTAGTATCCCTAGCTGTACAATCCCTGGTGGCTCCTGCACAGACTGGTATTCCTTGCTGTATAGTCCTTTGTGGCTCCTGCACAGACTAGTATCCCTGGCTGTACAGTCCCTGGTGGCTCCTGCACAGACTAGTATTCCTTGCTGTATAGTCCCTGGTGGCTCCTGCACAAACTAGTATTCCTTGCTGTATAGTCCTTTGTGGCTCCTGCACAGACTAGTATCCCTGGCTGTACAGCCCCTGGTGGCTCCTGTACAAACTAGTATTCCTAGCTGCACAGTCCCTGGTGGCTCCTGCACAGACTATTATTCCTAGCTGTACAGTCCCTGCTGGCTCCTGTACAGACTAGTATCCCTGGCTGTATAGTCCCTGGTGGCTCCTGTACAAACTATAATTCCTAGCTGCACAGTCCCTGGTGGCCCCTGCACAGACTTGAATAAAGGGAGGAAGAAAGAAAACTTCCAGCTCCTAAAATTCCAGTTTATTTGTACCAAAAATATATTCAAAATATCAGATCCATAGTTGAATAAAAGCAACGCGTTATAAACACACACAGGCGTTCTTTGTCAAAGCTTATATTTTTGATACAATAAACTGGAATTTTAGTAGCTGGAAGCTTTCTTCTTTTCTCTATTTGCCTACATGTGGTCACACAGATCGCCTCACTCCATGCACAGCCGAGCCAAAGTTAATAGGTGAACTGTTTTTTCCCCGTTTCTTAATTCTCCCACAGACTGGAACAACCCTAGCCACAACACTAGGAAAACACAACTCGGACCTGGCTTCCCAAAAGGCCGTCAGGTTGTTCCTCATACCTCCTTAGGAACCAGAGGAAGAGAGCAGAGCACTATAACCCAGGATAGGAAAGCAGGCAGATATAGGTAAGGACCCAAGTTGTGGAAGCATTAAATGCGTGCACAAGTGGAAAAAGGTGAAGTAGCAACTGCCAGTAAGAAAATCCTCCTACAAACTAATTACTAACAGCAGAAGGGATTAGGTAACATGAGTGCGACAGCAAGAAAATAAGAAAATAATACCAAGCTGCTCTTTATCTGACAGTAAAAGTCCTTGGCAGTGTGGCTGAATCCACACAGGAATAAAGCCAGCAGAGAAGACCAGCAAAAGGAAGGTATAAATAGCTACTCCCAAACTGTGATAGGACAGAGGAAATGAACAAATGAAAACACCTGTTGACCACAAACCTAAAGGAAGGAAGCAAAGGTAAAAGACAATCAGAACTCGGACAGGGATTCACAATGCTGTGGCTCAGTGGAGAAGGAAACCGACCACACAGCACATAGCCATCAGATCGAATCATGAAGCATGACACACTCAATATACATCCAGATCACATACTAGAGTGTCGTTTTCCCTTGTCATTTTCAACCCTCTTGCTCTACATGTACAGGCAGAGGTTTGGGCCATGGTAGTCAGAGGCATAATCGTGTTTTGAATGTAGCAAAGTGCTAAATGGACCAGACACTAAATTTATCATTGATCATCTTGGACCACAGACTTAAAATCAATGCAGATTATTGATGATGCCATTTGTAGCAATGCGGTGGCTAGTTCAGGTTGGGGAGGAGCAGGTGGGGCATGTGCCCTGGGGGCTCAATGACTGAAGTATATAGATATTGGGCCTGTACAGTATATTGACTCTTTGCCCTGGCTGAAGGAAGCCCGGCCATCCCCCTGGTGACGGTAGACCCTTCATAAGGCATTATTAGGGTTGTATGGAGTATGTCGGTATAATCTGGGTCTGGGAGCATTAATCTGTACTCAGATCGGCAGATTGAAGAGGTAATATTACCGCTATATCCGGTACAGGGCACAGTGGCGCACCGGTTATCACTGCCGGTTGCGGTTCTGGTCTCTCTATATGAATTTTCTTTAACCCATCTCACATCAGAAAAGTTAATTGACTTCTTATAGAACTTCCCCAATGTGTGAGCGAGTCCGAGGTACAGAAATTACACTGTAAGCTCCACTGGGATCAAAAACATAAGAATGATGAGCATGATGAGTAATGTAAATAATACAGCCTGCTCCCCCGGGGCCATAATAGGCTCATATCGGACTAATTAACACTCTGAGGCACGGTTACTGATGATAATTGGTGTTTGTGCAATTAATTATTGGACTTTCTAAATGCTAATATGAAAGTGATGACATTTATACCTGGTACGCGGCTCGGTAGACATGTGCCGGCCCCGTCCTTTACTGGGTACAGGGATGTTTTACAACTTTTAGTTCTTTGGGGGCTGCAAGATTTACAAGACCTTGGAGCAGCCTCTACATCAATGGGATTGAAACAGGTAGACGGGTGCAACGGTGCCGAGAAGGTGACACACGGCGGTAAGGCTATAATGAGCAACAATACACACCCGCTCTCTGAACTGTTTGCGAAGCAGAAGAGCACATTCAGCAAGCGTCTAATCCAACTAATGTGTAAAAAGGAAAGATACAGAAAATCGTTTGTTCCGACAGCTGTGGGGATGTTTAACAAATGTATAAGTGTAAAGCGTCCCAAGACTATGTGAAGTTCTATGTGTATGGGGGGAATAGGTGAGGTACATGTACCAGTCTACCCACATCTGCTGTCCATATAGACTTATTTTGTAAAGTGTGAAATGTTCTTGATCTTTGTTCTGCTGCTGTAATACTATAATTTCCTCCGGGATCAATAAAGTTTATCTTATCTTATCTTAACTCCAACCAGCAGTGATATACTGTATTCAGTTAGTGGGTCTCCGTTCTAATACTGTAATCTAAAGTGTGTCAAACTCGTGGCCGTCACTATGTTGGCGATAACATTCATCATACAGGCCTCAACGAGCATCAACGAGCGTCAAAGGTGCCTTACGATGGCCTCTTCCAACCACTGAAGCACGACCCCAATCCCCTCTGTACCGTAATTCTACGCTTCAGGTTACAGTTCACACAAATGTCCATCTACTTCTGTTTGGTCACCTCTCACAGCTCTGGCTCTGCTCACAAGACTTTGCTCCCGTTCACTCCATCATGATTTCAATTGCTCATGTCTGGTGTCTCTGTTCTTTTTTTAGTCGACTCATCTCCGGCCTCTTGGTTCTGGTTTTGGCCCCATTTCTCTGGTCTCTCGGTTCTGAACAATTGTCTCTGGTTGCTCAGTTCTGGTCCTGGCCACTCGCCTCTAGTATTTCAGTTCTGGCCTCTCCTCTCTCATCTCTTGGTTCTGGTCTTGGCCTCTTGTCTCTGGTATCCTGGTTCTGGTCTTTGCCTTTTGTCTCTGGTATCTTGGTTGCAGTTTTGGCCTTTCATCTTTGGTCTCATGGTTCTAGTTCTGGCCATTCATCCCTGGTCTCTTGGTTCTGGTTCTCCCTCTTGTCTCTGAGTTCTGATCTTGGCCACTCGCCTCTAGTATCTCATTTCTGGCTTCTCATCTCTCATCTCTTGGTTCTGGTCTTGGCCTCTTGTCTCTTGTATCTCAGTTCTAGTTTTGACCTTTCATCTCTGGTCTCATGGTTCTGGTTCTGGCCATTCATCCCTGGACTCTTGGTTCTGGTTCTGCCTCTTGTCTCTGGTCTCTCAGTTCTGGTCTTGGCCACTCACATCTAATATCTCTGTTCTAGCCTCTCATCTCTCGTCTTTTGGTTCTGGCCACTCATCTCTGGTATCTCAGTACTGGTCTTGGCCTCTCACCTCTGGCATTTCAGTTCTGAATCTGGACTCTGGTCTCTTGGTTCTAGTTCTGACCACTTGTATCTCTCTGTTGTGGTTCTGGCCACTTATCTCTGGTATTTCATTTCGGGTTCTGGCCTCTCATCTCTGGTCTCCTAGTTCTGGTTCTGACCACTTGTATTTCTTTCTCAGTTCTTGTTCTAGCCACTAATCTCTGGTATCTCAGTTCCAGTCTTGGCCACTCATCTCTGGTCCCTCGGTTCTGGATCTAGCCACTCATCTCTGGTCCCTCGGTTCTGGATCTAGCCACTCATCTCTAGTGCCTCGATGGTATCTCAGTTCTTGCCTCTTGTCTCTGGCTTCTCAGTTTTGGTTCAGGCCTCTCATCTCTAGTATCTTAGTTCTGGTCTTGGCCACCTGTCTCTGATATCTTGGTTCTGGTTCTGACGACTCATCTGTGGTCTCTTGGTTGTGGTCTTGGCTACTTCTCACTAGTCTCTTGGTTCTGGCTCTGGCCATTTGTCTCTTTCCTCTCATCCCTGATATCGGGTTCTGGTCTTGGTCACTCATCTCTTGTCTCTCGGTTCTGGTTTTGGCCACTCATCTTTGCTATCTCAATTCTGGTTCCGGCCACTCATTTCTGGTATCATGGTTCTGGGCATTCGTCTCTGGTCCCTTGGTTCTGCTTTTGGTCTCTCGGTTCTGGCCACTCGTCTCTGGTATCTTAGTTCTGGACACTCGTCTCCGGTCTCTCAGTTATGGTTCTGATAAATTGTCCCTGTTATCTTGGTTCTGGTCTTGGTCACTCATCTCTGGTCTCTTGGTTCTGGTTCTGTCCTCTCATCTCTGGTATCTCGGTTTTAGTTCTGGTCTCTCTTCTCTAGTCTATTGGTTCTGGCCTCTCATCTCTGGTCTCTTGGTTCTGGTTCTGACCACTCATCTCTGGCCTCTCATCTCTGGTCTCTCGGTTCTGACCTGTCATCTCTGGTATCTTGGTTTTAGTTCTGGCCACTCTTCTTTAGTCTATTGGTTCTAGCCTCTCATCTCTGGTCTCTCGGTTCTGGTTCTGTCCTCTCATCTCTGATATCTCGGTTTTAGTCCTGGCCACTCTTCTTTAGTCTATTGGTTCTGACCTCTCATCTCTCGCCTCTCGCTTCTGGTTCTGACCACTCATCTCTGACCTCTAGGTTCTGATTCTGGCCTCTCATCTCTGGTATCTCGTTTCTGGACACTCTTCTTTGGTCTATTGGTTCTGACCTCTCATCTCTGGTATCTTGGTTTTAGTCCTGGCTACTCTTCTTTAGTTTATTGGTTCTAGCCTCTTATCTCTGGTCTCTCGCTTCTGGTTCTGACCACTCATCTCTGGCCTCTCGCTTCTGGTTCTGACCACTCATCTCTGGCCTCTCGGTTCTGATTCTGGCCTCTCATCTCTGGTATCTCGTTTCTGGACACTCTTCTTTGGTCTATTGGTTCTGACCTCTCATCTCTGGTATCTTGGTTTTAGTTCTGGCCACTCTTCTTTAGTCTATTGGTTCTAGCCTCTCATCTCTGGTCTCTCGCTTCTGGTTCTGACCACTCATCTCTGGTTTCTCGGTTCTGACCTCTCATCTCTGATATCTCGGTTTTAGTCCTGGCCACTCTTCTTTAGTCTATTGGTTCTGACCTCTCATCTCTGGTCTCTCGCTTCTGGTTCTGACCACTCATCTCTGACCTCTACGTTCTGATTCTGGCCTCTCATCTCTGGTATCTCGTTTCTGGACACTCTTCTTTGGTCTATTGGTTCTGACCTCTCATCTCTGGTCTCTCGCTTCTGGTTCTGACCACTCATCTCTGACCTCTAGGTTCTGATTCTGGCCTCTCATCTCTGGTATCTCGTTTCTGGACACTCTTCTTTGGTCTATTGGTTCTGACCTCTCATCTCTGGTATCTTGGTTTTAGTCCTGGCTACTCTTCTTTAGTCTATTGGTTCTAGCCTCTCATCTCTGGTCTCTCACTTCTGGTTCTGACCACTCATCTCTGGCCTCTCGGGTCTGGTTCTGACCACTCATCTCTGACCTCTAGGTTCTGATTCTGGCCTCTCATCTCTGGTATCTCGTTTCTGGACACTCTTCTTTGGTCTATTGGTTCTGACCTCTCATCTCTGGTATCTTGGTTTTAGTCCTGGCTACTCTTCTTTAGTCTATTGGTTCTAGCCTCTCATCTCTGGTCTCTCGCTTCTGGTTCTGACCACTCATCTCTGGCCTCTCGGGTCTGGTTCTGACCACTCATCTCTGACCTCTAGGTTCTGATTCTGGCCTCTCATCTCTGGTATCTCGTTTCTGGACACTCTTCTTTGGTCTATTGGTTCTGACCTCTCATCTCTGGTATCTTGGTTTTAGTTCTGGCCACTCTTCTTTAGTCTATTGGTTCTAGCCTCTCATCTCTGGTCTCTCGCTTCTGGTTCTGACCACTCATCTCTGACCTCTACGTTCTGATTCTGGCCTCTCATCTCTGGCACTCGTTTCTGGACACTCTTCTTTGGTCTATTGGTTCTGACCTCTCATCTCTGGTCTCTCGCTTCTGGTTCTGACCACTCATCTCTGACCTCTAGGTTCTGATTCTGGCCTCTCATCTCTGGTATCTCGTTTCTGGACACTCTTCTTTGGTCTATTGGTTCTGACCTCTCATCTCTGGTATCTTGGTTTTAGTCCTGGCTACTCTTCTTTAGTCTATTGGTTCTAGCCTCTCATCTCTGGTCTCTCGCTTCTGGTTCTGACCACTCATCTCTGGCCTCTCGGGTCTGGTTCTGACCACTCATCTCTGACCTCTAGGTTCTGATTCTGGCCTCTCATCTCTGGTATCTCGTTTCTGGACACTCTTCTTTGGTCTATTGGTTCTGACCTCTCATCTCTGGTATCTTGGTTTTAGTTCTGGCCACTCTTCTTTAGTCTATTGTGTTCTAGCCTCTCATCTCTGGTCTCTCGCTTCTGGTTCTGACCACTCATCTCTGACCTCTACGTTCTGATTCTGGCCTCTCATCTCTGGCACTCGTTTCTGGACACTCTTCTTTAGTCTATTGGTTCTGGCCTCTCATCTCTGGCCTCTCGGGTCTGGTTCTGACCACTCATCTCTGACCTCTAGGTTCTGATTCTGGCCTCTCATCTCTGGTATCTCGTTTCTGGACACTCTTCTTTGGTCTATTGGTTCTGACCTCTCATCTCTGGTATCTTGGTTTTAGTTCTGGCCACTCTTCTTTAGTCTATTGGTTCTAGCCTCTCATCTCTGGTCTCTCGCTTCTGGTTCTGACCACTCATCTCTGGCCTCTCGGTTCTGATTCTGGCCTCTCATCTCTGGTATCTCGTTTCTGGACACTCTTCTTTGGTCTATTGGTTCTGACCTCTCATCTCTGGTCTCTCGCTTCTGGTTCTGACCACTCATCTCTGGTATCTCGGTTTTAGTTCTGGCCACTCTTCTCTAGGCTATTGGTTCTGGCCTCTCATCTCTGGTCTCTTGGTTCTGGTTCTGACCACTCATCTCTGGCCTCTCATCTCTCATCTCTGGTCTCTCGGTTCTGACCTGTCATCTCTGGTATCTTGGTTTTAGTTCTGGCCACTCTTCTTTAGTCTATTGGTTCTGACCTCTCATCTCTGGCCTCTCGGGTCTGGTTCTGGCCTCTCATTTCTGGTATCTCGGTTCTGGCCACTTTTTTTTGGTCTATTGGTTCAGACGACTCAAAATGAGCAAAACCTGCACAGGACATATGGAGGACGGGTGAATGTCGTCTCACTCCTGACTTCGAATTTCCTCTACTATGACTTTCTAATTCTTTTAATCTAGATAAAAATGGGAGAATTCGACCAAAGCCGTTTACACCACTACGATATACCAGGATTAGACCCGAGCTCATCACGGGGAATATAACCCATCACAGAACTTTCTTCTTTACTTCGGCACGTCTCCACCTCTGCTCCGTGAATAGTCGTCGATCTGTAGTAGAATCCAGGACTGGTCGCTTCCTTCATTTAAGATTTATCAAAGGATTCTGATCTCTTAAAGAACGTTGTCACTTGTTAAGATGAACAATGATGCGAGCGAAACAATTGACAAAAGTGATTAAGGGAGGAGAAGAGGAGAAGCCGGCGAGCTGCGGAGAGCCGCACTCCATCACAAAATAACATGAGTATCGATACATAAGGACAACATTCTCCCGGGAAGGGAAGGAACTCATGTATTAATTATAGGAAAATTATTTAATTGGTTCCATGGATCAATAGGACAATTACCAGGAGGATTAGCGTCTACCTGCTGACGCGGTAATGGATGTTGGAGGAGTCAGTGAATTCTCTCCACCACATTTCTTTATTAGCGAATATAATGCGGGGTGGGAAGATTTTTAGATCATCATTCTGGGATTTGGGCTTCAGCTGTATTTGGTTTTGGGATATTGGTTACTTTGTGTCCTTCTGTAACCTTCCTACAGGGCTGTAGATCTGGGACTTACACATATCGGCTCCTCTACACTGTCCCCACCCCGCTGATCCCAGCTACACGCCTTAATCCTTACTCTATATATGGCTGAACTATGTATGGCTGAAGGTGTCGGCACCCTGAAATTGTCTCAGAAAATGAAGTGTTTCTCCAGAATATCATCGCAATTCCCCATGTTTTCTTATACACAGGATGATTTCCTCTGTGTATTGGAACAACACAAAAAACACAGAGAATAAAAGGTAAATTGGACATAATTTCACACAAAAACCCCAAATATGGTCCAGACACAATTGTTCCCCTCATCTTAATATTTTGTCACCCCCTTTGGAATAATCCTGCCCTCAGACTCCTCCTATAACCTCTGTGGCGCCCCGCACCGAGTGCGTCACAAGGGAGTATTGCAGCCGCAATATTCTCTGACACAGCAGTGATATAGTTAACTTTGAGATCCAACCCAACATGCATCACCTAGAACAGGGGACCAATCCTAGGTCCTGGTGGGTGGAGTGTTAGGGAAGTGTAGTAGAACACACAATACTCTAGTCCAGAACAGAAAGAGCCTGGAACCTAGAGCGAAGCCTAGAACACAGAACTTGGAGAGGAGCGGGGGCTCCGCACCCCGTGCGGGCCCCTGGGCCGTCACCGGTCGGGTGTCAGCACCTGAGGCCTTAACTACCGGGATTGGGCATTATCTACACGGGTTCCCAAAAGACTCCCGTGCCCACAACTCACAGCCGGTTCACTGGTACCGAAGCTGGCAGCAGTTCACCTCTGTCACGCGAACCAGAAGAGTGGAGGATCAGCTTCACAGGAGCACCCCACCACCAGCCAATTTCCAGTCGTCTAACCAGCGGTGTACCCACCGAGGGATCCAAGGCTCCCCAAAACATCCAGAACGTACATCATGGATAGGGCATTGAAGCAGCCTCCCCGTACCCGACCTGGTATTCCTGGGCGACACTGGCAACAAGTTAGGTAGAATGGAGGAACACTTGCGGATCTCTGAGGGACACTATCACTGCTGAGTCCACCCGGTCTACTACTCAACCACGGTATACCATGTACTGCTTGCTGGTTACAGTAAAGACCCGTTACAGAGACTCTCTGTGTCCGTGCTTCCTTATGAACTGTCCGTCCGCACTACAATGTAACCGCAGCTGCCTCACAACATCTTGAGCAGCTCCATCCTCCGGGGATCACCGCTCAGCCTGTGGGGAGCGTAACATCTTGCTGCTGTCCATCCCCCGGAGGTTCCGCAGCGTCGGTAGTCCTTACCGAATCTACTCATAGGTGGCGTCACAAATAAATTAAAACCCCTTTAATCTGTTCCACCAAGACGTCTTCACTTTTGATCTGCACTACACCGGGCCCCACTACCGGCAGGCGCGGTCCACCCGTGACAAGGAGGAAGGAAGCATCGCCTGTCTAAACCGGAGTCCCGGCCGCGGTGAGTCAGAAAATGGTGTCACGAACAGGATACGAGCAGGCCCGTTACCCAACGGGTATATTGTGCTTAAAATGGACTTTATTGTCTACACTGGACTTTGTTCGTCCCTAAAAGAACTTTCCCGCCTTTCCACCATTGGGCCAAGATGGCGCCCAAGATGGCGTTCCCGCCACAAGAAGCCGCCACGTGCAAGCCCAGGAGTGAGTCGACCCCACCCCTCATCATGGGAGGGCTAAAGACAAAAGGCGCCAAACTCTTTGTCCGCCCTGATTGCTCGAGTCAACCATGGGGGCGGACCCCAAAGACTTTTCCCACGATTGGACTACAAAAGCCCAGAGGAAATGGGAGTGTCAGACAGACTTCTTCACCAGCTCTACCAGAACGCTTACCGGTTGAACGGGTGTGGTTTCCCTCCAAGAAGAGAATGGCCAGCACGAGACTCCAAGACCTGATGCGGGAGGTCGAGGCGGAGGCCAGAGCAGCCATAGGCCAACCGGGTCCGGATCCTGCCCTTACCATAGACGGCAGCCCCGACTTCTGGCTAGAGGCTCTACAAGACCTCCGGGTGCGACTACTTGAGACTGTGGAATGGACGATTCGCAGCTGGAGCGCGACCCTAGGCAGAAGACTCCATCATGCGATGCAGCAGAGCCGACCGGGTACAGCTTCTCCAAGCCCAGATGACATCGCCAGTTTTTCAACAGCCTCACCGTCGCCCACCACCTGTCCTGCTTCGTCACCGGAGCCAATAGACTGTGTTATTCCCGTGAGGACCACGGCTCGACCCGTTCCAGCGGATGAAACTGCAGCCGACCCCGTTCCAGAGCCGGAGCTTCCAGTACGCTCCCACGAAGAAGCTGACACCTACCTGGTTCCACCTGCGGAACCCGCGACTAGTTTCCAAACTACCGAGACTGTCGCCTGTTTCTCCCCTGAACCGGAGGCCTCCTCTGCAACTACAGAGGCCTACCTGGTGACCGGGATCGAAACACCACTTCCCGCTGCTACAGAAGAAGAGGCAGGCAGCCTGGAAGTCCTGCACAACGACCCCGAGGAGAACTTTGCAGCACAGCCACCCACCGATCCAGAGGATTCCATTCCATCGTCTTCGTCAGCCGAGCAGCCCGACGTAGTCATCGAAGGAGAGGTCGAGGAGGATGACGAGGAGACCTACAGTCCAGCTGAGGATCTCTACACCGGGTTCGCCTGGGGAGACACAAGGAATCCTTCTGCCGGGTGATCAGCTCGGGTGCACTGGTCGGGTGCCGCCGCAACAGCATCTTCTCCGGTTCCGTTGAACCGGGCTCCACTCCAGACTGCCCACCAAACTCGAGCCGTTCAACAACCAGCACGCCGTAGTGACTTTATCCACACGCCGCACCACTCCGACGAAGAGGTACGTCGTATCCGGAGAGACGAGTGGCACACTCGACTGCAAGCCAACATGCAGGCTCGAGCCGAGGCCCGCCGCCAATCTCCATTACCTGAACAATTCCGTAAAACCGGGTGGGTAAGCACATTTAACTTGTCCACCGGGTGGGGATTCGTAAAGGAGGAGGGTGTGAGTACTGAAGTATTTGTGGGGCGCCGCGATGTGGAATCGCACTTACCGCGAGGTCATCCAAACCGAGACTTGTATAGAGGGGACATAGTAACCTATGAGCGACATGTATGCTGTGACGGGTGGTTCGCTATACGAGTCCGGAACACTGCCCTCCATAAGTGACTTGAAGTTGTTTGAACTTTGCTACTAAAAGAGACTTCTTCCTGTATGCACCGTAACACCGCGACTTGGCGGCTACAGCCTGAACTTTTATTCTAAGGACAGCCGACGCCCGCCGGGTCCGCGCAATGTGTTAACCTGTTTATTTACCTTTTCACTTTTATGCATACAATGACCTGTCATTAATAAAAGTGTATTACCTGTTATAAAATATAAAAACCTCTGTAATGTGGGTAGTGTGACGCTTGGGGACAAGCGTATTCAACCAAGGGGGAGTGTGGCGCCCCGCAACGAGTGCGTCACAAGGGAGTATTGCAGCCGCAATATTCTCTGACACAGCAGTGATATAGTTAACTTTGAGATCCAACCCAACATGCATCACCTAGAACAGAGGGCCAATCCTAGGTCCTGGTGGGTGGAGTGTTAGGGAAGTGTAGTAGAACACACAATACTCTAGTCCAGAACAGAAAGAGCCTGGAACCTAGAGCGAAGCCTAGAACACAGAGCTTGGAGAGGAGCGGGGGCTCCGCACCCCGTGCGGGCCCCTGGGCCGTCACCGGTCGGGTGTCAGCACCTGAGGCCTTAACTACCGGGATTGGGCATTATCTACACGGGTTCCCAAAAGACTCCCGTGCCCACAACTCACAGCCGGTTCACTGGTACCGAAGCTGGCAGCAGTTCACCTCTGCTACGCCAACCAGAAGCGTGGAGGAGCAGCTTCACAGGAGCACCCCACCACCAGCCAACTTCCAGTCGTCTAACCAGCGGTGTACCCACCGAGGGATCCAAGGCTCCCCAAAACATCCAGAACGTACATCATGGATAGGGCATTGAAGCAGCCTCCCCGTACTCGACCTGGTATTCCTGGGCGACACTGGCAACAAGTTAGGTAGAATGGAGGAACACTTGCGGATCTCTGAGGGACACTATCACTGCTGAAGTCCACCCGGTCTACTACCCTCAAACTGTATACTATGTACTGCCTGCTGGTTACAGTAAAGACCCGTTATAGAGACTTTCTGTGTCTGTGCTTCCTTATGAACTGTCCGTCCGCACTACAAGGTAACCGCAGCTGCCTCACAACATCTTGAGCAGCTCCAGCCCCCGGGGATCACCGCTCAGCCTGTGGGGAGCGTAACATCTTGCTGCTGTCAATCCCCCGGAGGTTCCGCAGCGTCGGTAGTCCTTACCGAATCTACTCATAGGTGGCGTCACGAATAAATTAAAACCCCTTTAATCTGTTCCACCAAGACGTCTTCACTTTTGATCTGCACTACACCGGGCCCCACTACCGGCAGGCGCGGTCCACCCGTGACAAGGAGGAAGGAAGCATCGCCTGTCTAAACCGGAGTCCCGGCCGCGGTGAGTCACCTCCACAAGCTTCTTCTCCTCCTGGAGCTTCTCCTCTTCTTTATAATCTGCTCCCGGTCTCTCGTCTTCTCCCAGTTTTCAGATCTCTCCACAGGGGATCAATAGGATTTAGATCCGGTCATTGCTGCCCCTTCAGATCTCTCCACAGGTGATCAATAGGATTTAGATCCAGTCATTGCTGACACTTCAGATCTCTCCACAGGGGATCAATGGGATTTAGATCCAGTCATTGCTGACACTTCAGATCTCTCCACAGGGGATCAATGGGATTTAGATTCGGTTATTGCTGACCCTTCAGATCTCTCCAGCACTTTGTTTCCTCCATTTCTGGGGCTTCTTGATGTTTGGGGTCATTGTCCTGCTGGAGACCCCTGACCTAGGACACCCCCAGCTGTCTGACACTGGATCTACATTGTCACCCACAATCCTCTGGTGTCTTCAGATTTCATGATGTCTTGTACACAGTCAACACCCCCAGTGCCAGAGGCAGCAAAACAACCCAAAACCTCTCTGACCTCCCCCATATGTGACTGTAGGTCCTGTGCTCTTTTCTCTTACCTCCCTCATATGTGACTGTAGGTCCTGTGCTCTTTAATCTGACCTCCCTCATATGTGACTGTAGGTCCTGTGCTCTTTTCTCTGACCTCCCACATATGTGACTGTAGGTCCTGTGCTCTTTAATCTGACCTCCCTCATATGTGACTGTAGGTCCTGGGCTCTTTTCTCTGACCTCCCCATATGTGACTGTAGGTCCTGGGCTCTTTTCTCTGACCTCCCCATATGTGACTGTAGGCCCTGTGCTCTTTAATCTGACCTCCCTCATATGTGACTGTAGGTCCTGGGCTCTTTTCTCTGACCTCCCCCATATGTGACTGTAGGTCCTGTGCTCTTTTCTCTGACCTTCCTCATATGTGACTGTAGGTCCTGTGCTCTTTTCTCTCACCTCCCTCATATGTGACTGTAGGTCCTGTGCTCTTTAATCTGACATCCCTCATATGTGACTGTAGGTCCTGGGCTCTTTAATCTGACCTCCCTCATATGTGACTGTAGGTCCTGGGCTCTTTTCACTGCCCTCCCCCATATGTGACTGTAGGTCCTGTGCTCTTTTCTCTGACCTCCCCCATATGTGACTATAGGTCATGTGCTCTTTTCTCTGACCTCCTCCATATGTAACTGTAGGTCCTGTGTTCTTTTCTCTGACCTCCTCCATATGTGACTGTAGGTCCTGTGCTCTTTTCTCTGACCTCCCCCATATGTGACTGTATGTCCTGTCCTCTTTTCTCTGACCTCCCCCATATGTGACTGTAGGTCCTGTGGTCTTTTCTCTGACCTCCTCCATATGTAACTGTAGGTCCTGTGTTCTTTTCTCTGACCTCCTCCATATGTGACTGTAGGTCCTGTGCTCTTTTCTCTGACCTCCCCCATATGTGACTGTATGTCCTGTCCTCTTTTCTCTGACCTCCCCCATATGTGACTGTAGGACCTGTCCTCTTTTCTCTGACCTCCTCCATATGTAACTGTAGGTCCTGTGTTCTTTTCTCTGACCTCCTCCATATGTGACTGTAGGTCCTGTGCTCTTTTCTCTGACCTCCCCCATATGTGACTGTAGGTCCTGTCCTCTTTTCTCTTACCTCCCCCATATGTGACTGTAGGTCCTGTGGTCTTTTCTCTGACCTCCCCCATATGTGACTGTAGGCTCTGTGCTCTTTTCTTTCTCGGCCTCATTCTGTTTTTGGTAAACAGTAGAATGATTCGCTTTACCAAAAAGCTCTGTTTTATGTAAGGTGTCCAAGACACTTTCCCAGAAGGCTTGTGCTCACGTACCTTTTGACTTTTTTGTCTCTGTGTCAGCAGTGGGGTCCTCCTGGGTCTCCTCCATAGCATTTCATGTCATTCACATTCGGACGAATAGTACACGCTAACACTGATGCCCCCTAAGTCTGCTGGACAGTTTGAATTTATCTGGAACTTGGTTGAAGCTTATTCCCCATCTGGAATATCCTGCGTTGCGACCTTTCATCAATTTTTCTCCTCTTTCCATGTCCAGGGAGATTAGCTACAATGCCATGGGTTGTAAATGTCTTGATTAAGTTGCGCACTGTGGAAAAAGGAACATCAAGATCTCTGGAGATGGAGTTGTCACCTTGAGATTGTTCATACTTCTCATCAATTTTGGTTCTCGCCTCCTCAGACAGTTCTTTTCTCCCCTTTCTGTTCTCCATGCTTAGTGGGGCACACTTAGACACATTTTACGCCCCCATAGAAATTTATGACCCTCAGCACAATATACCAATGCAAGGAGGGGAGAAGTAGTAACATCACCAATTATCTTCCATATTAGACTGTTGAAGGAATCTTCTGCGAGTTGTGCAAAGGTCATTGTGCAGGAAGGAGGCAGAGGAGAGCTGTGACTATCACTTATTATCTTCTGTGGACTTTTCTAGAGATGCTCTGAGTACTTTGCTAAGGTCATTCTGCAGGAAGGGGAGCTGTGGCCATCACATGCTATGTGACCTGTGCAGAGGTGATTGTGCAGGGAGAGGAAGGTGAGCTGTGATAACACCTATTAATATCTATAGGAGAGATTTCTAGGCATGCTCTATGACCTGTGCAGAGGTAAATGGGAAAGGAGAGGTCGGTGAGCTGTGATAACACCTATTAGTTTCTATAGGAGAGATTCTTAGGCATGCTCTATGACCTGTGCAGAGATTGTGCAGGGAGAAAGAGGTGAGCTGTGATAACATCTATTAATTTCTATAGAAGAGATTCTTAGGCATGCTCTATGACCTGTGCAGAGATTGTGCAGGGAGAGAGAGGTGAGCTGTGATAACACCTATTAGTTTCTATAGGAGAGATTTCTAGGCATGCTCTATGACGTGTGCAGAGGTGATTGTGCAGGGAGAGGGAGGTGAGCTGTGATAACAACTATTAATTTCTATAGGAGGGATTTCTAGGCATGCTCTGTGACCTGTGCAGAGGTGATTGTGCAGAGAGATGGAGGTGAGCTGTGACATCACTGATCATCTTCTATGGGAGACTGTTGGTAGATACTCTGTGATCTGTTTAGAGCTGATTGTAAATGAAAGGGGATGAGGTGAGCTGTGACATCACCTATTGACTTCTATGAATAACATTTATAGGTAGTTCTACAAACTGTGCAGAGCTCATTGTGATGGAAGGAGGAAGAGAGCCCAGCATTTACCATGAAACCCAGATGTAAAGAAAAGGACATTTCAGATGACGCATTTTGTTTGATCGGAATCTATCAGCAAAGTCCAGGACTCCTGTGACTCCTGTGACTCCTGTGACTCCTGTGACTCCTATGACTCCTGTGACTCCTGTGACTTCTGTGACTCCTGTGACTCCTGTGACTCCTGTGACTCCTGTGACTTCTGTGACTCCTGTGACTCCTGTGACTTCTGTGACTTCTGTGGAGACGAGCTGGTGAACACCGTACATCTTTTTCACATTAAAGCAAAATATTTCTCGATTGTTATGTTTTATTTCTACAGGAAACGGTTTTATACTTATAAACTTGGATCAGAAAACAACAAAACTCTGCATTAATAAAACATAAAGGACAGGATGATAAAAGCAGCGAGATCTTTCCCCGAAACGTATAATCAACTCCAAGCAGCGTGAAGTCCTGGTGACCAAAGCTGCGCACCTTGTGAATGTATGGCGCCTGTGCGCTGGAGATAGGGTCATCATCACTCCTTGAACTATAATCGCCCTATCTACAGAAAAGCAGATTTACTGCAAACATCTAGTGAATGCAGAAAGAAGCCTATTCGCACCTCATCCCATGCATTACACATATATACAGCTTCCTTTTAAAGAGACCTTTCCAGTAAAAAGCTGAACGTCTTTCTTTTGTGCACACGGAACTTGTCCTTCGCGGGGGCACTGGGGGTTATTCCTCGCTAGGATTCCTTGGTGTCTAAAGGGAACCAAAGCTCGGAGCCTAAACTGGCAGCCCTGCAAGTCACGGCTTCAGTTATGACTGTTTAAAGTGTAAATGTCATTGACACTGGTTGTTAATGATGGGTCACATAGCAGCTAAGATAATGCTTTTTTTGTGCTATATGACTTATTTTCTCACATTTTTCTGTTCTCTTTTAAAAACTGCATTTTATGGCTGTGTGGGCATGGCCACTGTCTGCCAGCTCTGTGTGTGGTATTTTTACAGCCTCTGGGAGCAGGTTGATAGTGAGCGGTGTGGGGAGCCAGCATACAAGGGGTTAACAGAAATCGTGCCTGAGCTGTGTAGAGCCAGATGACAGATCTAAAGCTTGTGCACAGGAGGAGTTTGCACTGATCCTGACATCGTTTAGCAACTGCTGTAATCTGAGCTAATCTGGTACATTGTTTCATCACCAGCTGCAGTTAGCAGTGTGGGCCACACACCCTTTTCCTTATATAGTTACATGCCCCATATTCAGTGTGAAGATGGATCTAACTGAGAATGAACACATGTCTGCTTCACACGCAGCCTAGTGGGGACACCTTGTGGAAGGTTTATGAATGGTTTTAAACCAGAATTATCTAATGAAGTACATTGGAAAGGTTATTATAATCACTTGCTCTACATTATTATTAAACAAAAATGTAAATGACGGTTACGCCTTAAGGTTTGTCTACCTCATCTTATTTATTCTCAAACCTCAGCAATTGTGGTCTAAAACTGAAAAAACGTGTTGGCTAGGCGGCAATGGTAACGTAGTGTCTCCGTCTTAAGATGAAGGAAAAAGACTGGCAAGTGAGGTCGGGCAGCGCCACGAAGAAGCAGCGGGGATTGAGGGGGGAGTATGGTTTTGTCTTATTTTTGTTTTTTTCTTTTTAAAGGAGTAGGCAAACCCTCTAAAGTGTTTGCTTTGTAACTATAGAGGGTGTGGAGGTAACAGTTACACCCACCCCTATTAACCAAAGTGCAACCCTGTTACACAGAAATTCTGCAAAAATTTACCAGACAGCCCAGATCTTAGGTAGGAGCCGGACAGCTTCAACTAATTCATCTCAACTGTTGCAACTCATCTCGTCTGGGAACTTCATGCAGACCAATATTCTGTATTCCTAAAGATGGTCATATACAGATGGCTACTGTAACAAGTGTAGATGGAATGAGGGGCTTATTACACAGGGTCAAGATGGAAAGATCCAACATGGAACTCTACACAACACAAACAAGACAAAGATACTGACAACTGCAAGGAACAACCGGGACACATGTGACTACTGCCAGGTATGACCGGGACACATGTGACTACTGCCAGGAACGACCGGGACACATGTGACTACTGCCAGGAACGACCGGGACACATGTGACTACTGCCAGGTACGACAGGACACATGTGACAACTGCCAGGAACGACCGGGACACATGTGACTACTGCCAGGTACGACCGGGAAACATGTGATTACTGCCAGGTACGACCGGGACACATGTGACTACTGCCAGGTACGGCCGGGACACAAGTGACTACTGCCAGGTACAACCGGGACACATGTGACTACTGCCAGGTACGATCGAGACACACATGACTACTGCCAGGTACGACCGGGACACATGTGACTACCGCCAGGAACGACCGGGACACATGTGACTACTGCCAGGTACGACCGGGACACATGTGACTACTGCCAGGTACGACCGGGACACATGTGACTACTGCCAGGTACGGCCGGGACACATGTGACTACTGCCAGGAGCGACCAGGACACATGTGACTACTGCCAGGAACGACCGAGACACATGTGACTACTGCCAGGAACGACCGGGACACATGTGACTACTGCCAGGTACGACCGGGACACATGTGACAACTGCCAGGAACGACCGGGACACATGTGACAACTGCCAGGAACGACCGGGACACATGTGAGATGGATGGTGACAAACTGGAAGAGGTAAAGGACTTCACCCTACTCGAATCAATGATCACTAAAGATGCAGCGATGACACCAGACGTCAATAGGAGAAAAGCTATGGACAAATCACCAATGAAGTCACTGGACGACGTCTTCACATCAAGGAACATGTGGATCTATCTAGACTTGGAGAAGACCCTGGTGGACCTATTGAGGCT
The DNA here is from genome assembly GCA_033576535.1 of Allobates femoralis. NCBI lineage: Eukaryota > Metazoa > Chordata > Amphibia > Anura > Aromobatidae > Allobates > Allobates femoralis. The sequence goes on from JARQOC010000007.1 coordinate 127,149,588, forward strand.
TCGAGAAGACCCTGGTGGATCCTGGTGGTATGCTTGAAGAAGACCCTGTTGGACCTATCCAAGATCCATCTTCCTACAGAATGTTCATCCATCAAGTCACCATGACTCGAGATCAACCTGAAGGCCGTTAAATAATAATAAAAACTACAGGGTGGGCCATTTATATGGATGCACCAAAATAAAATGTGAATGGTTGGTGACATCAACTTCCTGTGTGTGGCACATTAGTATATGGGAGGGGGGAAAACGTTTCCAGATGGGGGGTGACCATGGCGGCCATTTTGGATCCAACTTTATTTTTTTCAATGGGAAGAGGGTCATGTGACACATCAAACTTATTAAGAATTTCATAAGAAAAACAATGGTGTGCTTGGTTTTAATGTAACTTTATTCTTTCATATACTAATGTGCCACACACAGGAAGTTGATATCATATTTTATTTAGGTGCATCCATATAAATGGCTCACCCTGTACTATCACTAATGTTCTGTTTAGTTCCAGCCTAGCTCTCTGCTTATTAAATGACCCCCCCCCCCTTCCATCCAGAGTGTGAACTTGGGGATGAACCTTTATGTCTCTACTGTGGATAGATACAGAGAAATATTGGAAGACGTCTCATTGAATATGGTTCATGTCTTCAAGGAGGCGCTGCTCATTTTCTACCCCAGTCCTTGGTCTCTACTGCAAATAACACAAATTGGAGCGCTGGTTCTGTGTGTCCGGTGGTTCCCCCCCTCCTCCCCCAAGTCAACTGGAATACTGGAAAACTGTACATAGGATCAAAGTCCCTAATGGGAGTTTCCCCAAGTGAGAAAATATTAGACTTTTCTCAGATATGACTCAGTCCATTCACTTGTCCATAGAAAACCATGAAAGAATCGATTCCCTTTTTTTTCTCATGAATTCACCAAAATGCAATTATAAACCGGGCAGAGAATCAGCAAAGCGCAGGTGAGAGCCTGAACATCTCTTCATACAGAATATTGGTATAAAACAGGAGCAAAGGCAGATTCCCAGGAGCCACAGTGCTTGGGCCGCAGCTCTGTTCTGCCAGGTGCTGCTGGACCTTTATACCCCTTTAGCACTGCAACCATGCACACCCAGCAGTGACTGCAACCATCCAAACCCAGCAGTGACTGCAACCATGCACACCCAGCAGTGACTGCAACCATGCACACCCAGCAGTGACTGCAACCATGCACACCCAGCAGTGACTGCAACCATGCACACCCAGCGGTGACTGCAACCATGCACACCCAGCGGTGACTGCAACCATGCACACCCAGCGGTGACTGCAACCATGCACACCCAGCGGTGACTGCAACCATGCACACCCAGCGGTGACTGCAACCATGCACACCCAGTGGAGACTGCAACCATGCACACCCAGCAGTGACTGCAACCATGCACACCCAGCAGTGACTGCAGCCACGCACACCCAGCGGTGACTGCAACCACGCACACCCAGCGGTGACTGCAACCATGCACACCCAGCGGTGACTGCAGCCATGCACACCCAGCGGTGACTGCAACCATGCACACCCAGCGGTGACTGCAACCATACACACCCAGCGGTGACTGCAACCATGCACACCCAGCAGTGACTGCAACCATGCACACCCAGCAGTGACTGCAGCCATGCACACCCAGCGGTGACTGCAACCATGCACACCCAGCGGTGACTGCAACCATGCACACCCAGCGGTGACTGCAACCATGCACACCCAGCGGTGACTGGAAACATGCACACCCAGTGGAGACTGCAACCATGCACACCCAGCGGTGACTGCAACCATGCACACCCAGCGGTGACTGCAACCATGCACACCCAGCGGTGACTGCAACCATGCACACCCAGCGGTGACTGCAACCATGCACACCCAGCAGTGACTGCAACCATGCACACCCAGCGGTGACTGCAACCATGCACACCCAGCAGTGACTGCAACTATGCACACCCAGCGGTGACTGCAACCATGCACACCCAGCGATGACTGCAACCATGCACACCCAGCGGTGACTGCAACCATGCACACCCAGCGGTGACTGCAACCATGCACACCCAGCGGAGACTGCAACCATGCACACCCAGTGGTGACTGCAACCATGCACACCCAGCAGTGACTGCAACCATGCACACCCAGCAGTGACTGCAACCATGCACACCCAGCGGTGACTGCAACCATGCACACCCAGCGGTGACTGCAACCATGCACACCCAGCAGTGACTGCAACCATGCACACCCAGCGGTGACTGCAACCATGCACACCCAGTGGAGACTGCAACCATGCACACCCAGTGGAGACTGCAACCATGCACACCCAGTGGTGACTGCAACCATGCACACCCAGCAGTGACTGCAACCATGCACACCCAGCAGTGACTGCAACCATGCACACCCAGTGGTGACTGCAACCATGCACACCCAGTGGAGACTGCAACCATGCACACCCAGCAGTGACTGCAACCATGCACACCCAGCAGTGACTGCAGCCACGCACACCCAGCGGTGACTGCAACCACGCACACCCAGCGGTGACTGCAACCATGCACACCCAGCGGTGACTGCAGCCATGCACACCCAGCGGTGACTGCAACCATGCACACCCAGCGGTGACTGCAACCATACACACCCAGCGGTGACTGCAACCATGCACACCCAGCAGTGACTGCAACCATGCACACCCAGCAGTGACTGCAGCCATGCACACCCAGCGGTGACTGCAACCATGCACACCCAGCGGTGACTGCAACCATGCACACCCAGCGGTGACTGCAACCATGCACACCCAGCGGTGACTGGAAACATGCACACCCAGTGGAGACTGCAACCATGCACACCCAGCGGTGACTGCAACCATGCACACCCAGCGGTGACTGCAACCATGCACACCCAGCGGTGACTGCAACCATGCACACCCAGCGGTGACTGCAACCATGCACACCAGCAGTGACTGCAACCATGCACACCCAGCGGTGACTGCAACCATGCACACCCAGCAGTGACTGCAACCATGCACACCCAGCGGTGACTGCAACCATGCACACCCAGCGATGACTGCAACCATGCACACCCAGCGGTGACTGCAACCATGCACACCCAGCGGTGACTGCAACCATGCACACCCAGCGGAGACTGCAACCATGCACACCCAGTGGTGACTGCAACCATGCACACCCAGCAGTGACTGCAACCATGCACACCCAGCAGTGACTGCAACCATGCACACCCAGCGGTGACTGCAACCATGCACACCCAGCGGTGACTGCAACCATGCACACCCAGCAGTGACTGCAACCATGCACACCCAGCGGTGACTGCAACCATGCACACCCAGTGGAGACTGCAACCATGCACACCCAGTGGAGACTGCAACCATGCACACCCAGTGGTGACTGCAACCATGCACACCCAGCAGTGACTGCAACCATGCACACCCAGCAGTGACTGCAACCATGCACACCCAGTGGTGACTGCAACCATGCACACCCAGTGGTGACTGCAACCATGCACACCCAGTGGAGACTGCAACCATGCACACCCAGTGGTGACTGCAACCATGCACACCCAGCGGTGACTGCAACCATGCACACCCAGCGGTGACTGCAACCATGCACACCCAGCGGTGACTGCAGCCATGCACACCCAGCGGTGACTGCAGCCATGCACACTCAGCAGTGAACACTGTGTGCACATGCAATGAAGAATAGGTGTTGTTACAGCTAGGTGTAATATTCCAACTGATGGAGAGGGTCCCCGGGATTTGGTATGAGCATTATTGTGGGTAATGTTAGTAGTTGTTGGTGCAGGGAGGGCGCAGAAGGCGTGGACAGACACAGGGGTTGCAGTTCTCTTTACTGTAGAGTTTGCAGCTTGGTCAGCTCTCAGATAGTCCAGTTCCACTCCACTGAGACACTGTTCATAAGCCTTTCTGTGCTGCTCTTTGTGACACATTCTCCTCCTGTTCTTCCTCCATGCCCTCGTGCTACAAGTCCCTAGGCAGGCAACTGTGGGCCCTGCTGAGTGACGGTCGACACGTCCTCTTGACCCTCTGTAGTCACTGTGCCTGGAAGTGTACAGGGTGTTGGCCACTGCAGCTGCAGTTCAGTGGCCTCCAGTTTCCTTGCTTGATCATATAGTCTCACACCAGATTGAGGCTGTTCCCCTCATGCAGCTGGTTCCACTACCACAACCTGGAAGTCAGCTGTAGATTTAGGGGTTCTCTGAACTGGGGTTTCCTCGGCTGACCTACCCACTGGTCCCATTAGCCCCCAGCTCCAGTGACCCCTAGAACTCCATCTTGCTGCTCCTTTTTCTCTTCCACTTACTGACTGAGTCACTAACTCCTCCCACCCCCATAAACCTACTCCTTCCTCCAACCAGTAGATAGGATCTGCCCTCTAGAGGGCATTCTTTCGCCTGCATCTCCCTGGTCTGGAGTTAGGATGGGTGTTGGGTGTGTGGTTGGGTGTCTCAGCTTTGTGTTCCCATCTTACCTAAGAGCAATGGCACCACACCTGTGGATTAAGTGCAGTACCGCTGTGGTGACCAAGACGCAGGGGCGCCACATGCATAACCCGCGTCAAGGGTCCTCAGGCTTACGAGTCCCAAAACACTAAATTCATGAATGATAATAAATAGCAAAAGAAGGAACATAAATTCAAACACCTCATCAAGGGCAGCTATATGGTCTGTAGCCAAATGCACTCAACAGGATACAGTGGGCCTCAATAGCATAGGAAAAGTAATCGGCTGGGCAGACATTGCATTACACGTGTGTGACTGGCACCCTATTTGAACCTATCAAGACAATATACTTGGGTTCAATAAGACAGGATCTTATTATGTATAACTGTATACCGGGAGCTCCCCCTAGTGATGGCTGCAGATAGAATCTTATCATGTATATCTGTATACAGGGAGCTCCCCCTAGTGGTGACTGCAGACAGGATCTTATCATGTATATCTGTATACAGGGAGCTCCCCCTAGTGGTGGCTGCAGACAGGATCTTATCATGTATCTCTGTATACAGGGAGCTCCCCCTAGTGGTGACTGCAGACAGGGTCTTATCATGTATCTCTGTATACAGGGAGCTCCCCCTAGTGGTGACTGCAGACAGGATCTTATCATGTATATCTGTATACAGGGAGCTCCCCCTAGTGGTGGCTGCAGACAGGATCTTATCATGTATCTCTGTATACAGGGATCTCCCCCTAGTGGTGACTGCAGACAGGATCTTATGTATCTCTGTATACAGGGAGCTCCCCCTAGTGGTGGCTGCAGACAGGATCTTATCATGTATCTCTGTATACAGGGATCTCCCCCTAGTGGTGACCACAGACAGGATCTTATGTATCTCTGTATACAGGGAGCTTCTCCTAGTGGTGACCGCAGACAGAATCTTATCATGTATCTCTGCATACAGGGAGCTCCCCCTAGTGGTGACTGCAGACAGGATCTTATCATGTATCTCTGTATACAGGGAGCTCCCCCTAGTGGTGGCTGCAGACAGAATCTTATCATGTATCTCTGTATACAGGGATCTCCCCTAGTGGTGGCTGCAGACAGAATCTTATCATGTATCTCTGTATACAGGGAGCTTCCCCTATTGGCGACTGCAGGCAGAATCTTATCATGTATGTCTGTATACAGGGATCTCCCCCTAGTGGTGACTGCAGACAGGATCTTATGTATCTCTGTATACAGGGAGCTTCCCCTAGTGATGACTGCAGACAGGATCTTATCATGTATCTCTGTATACAGGGAGCTCCCCCTAGTGGTGACTGCAGACAGAATCTTATCATGTATCTCTGTATACAGGGAGCCCCCTCTAGTGGTGACTGCAGACAGGATCTTATCATGTATCTCTGTATACAGGGAGCTCCCCCTAGTGGTGACTGCAGACACAATCTTATCATGTATCTCTGTATACAGGGAGCTCCCCCTAGTGGTGACTGCAGACAGGATCTTATCATGTATCTGTATACAGGGAGCTCCCCCTAGTGGTGACTGCAGACAGGATCTTATCATGTATTTCTATATACAGTGAGCTCCCCCTAGTGATGGCTGGAGAAAGAATTATATTTTTTAGGGTATTTCACACTCCTACGGTCATAATAATGGAGTAAATACTTAGCACAGACTCTTGGACTGTTCTCAAGACTATAAATTGGGAATGCTGAATATAATCAGTATTCGGATAAAACTTTATGAATTTCAGATGTATGTATTTATTAACCGCCATAATAAAAAGTCGTCCGTTGAATGAGTCACAATCGTTCAAACAGCGAAAGACAAAAAAAAAAATGAACAAGTCTTATGTTTGCGGGTGGATTCCTTTCTGGAAGGTAAGTGACACATAATACTGCACAGACAAGGGGGTTTAATGTAATACAAGGAAATCTGAATAAAAGACCAACATGTTTCTCCATCTGGCCCCCCAGCCATGTGATCACAGGACTTTACTGGCTTTAGGGATTAAACACTACGACACATCTGTCAGATTATTATGTAAAGAGGCCTCCTGTGCGCCTCGGCCCGGGCGCCATTATTTAAACATGATGCCATTATGTGGCATCTCTGCACTAGAGGTATTGAGCCCGGGGATTGTTCATGTCACATACAGGGGGGTATAGTCATTATTATTGGCCAGGTCTCGTGTACATTTGCAGTAGTGTATATCAGTGCAGCAGAGACGACTTTATCTAATGCAAAAAGAGCAAATTTATCTAACGGCACAAGAGGCTTTCACCGTCCCCCGGACCAAGGTCCGAAGTATCAGTCGTTTAGAATAAGCCCGTATCACCTGGACTCACTACCTAGAACCTGACCATTTCCTATAGTAACTTGTTCCCCCTCCCTCTGTCGCCTCCTAGACCGATATTGACTGCGACAGTAAAATGCAGCACGTCAGGAAGTTTCTACAATTGTAGCCGGAGGTGGGGACACCACAGGAGTTCATTATCTCCGGGGATTTAAGTAGCAAAAAGTCTGTAAATTAAATTTTAAAATAAATCGAGGACAGATATAAATCAGAAGGGGAATTGGCCACCACTCCTAACAAGAAGCCGCGGTATAGAACATCCCGTATACAGGTGTCATATAACAGCCAATCAGGGGGATGTCACAGCCTGTATAAAAAGTGAGGGCTGGCTAAGGAATGACATTTTTTACTTTTACTGTGTAGGGATAAAAGCTCAAAGCACACAGTATAGAGATAGAAAAAGATCTCATATGATTGTGGTGTATTACTTTACTGTGATATATAGGGAAGTGCTGTAGCTGTATAGTCACTCAGTGTAATATATAGTGAAGGTCCCTGATATTTGAAGGGTGCCTTCTCCAAACTGCCATTTTTAGATCTCTCCACAGGTGATCTATGGGATTCAGGTCTGGACTCATTGCTGCCACCTTAGAAGTCTCCAGTGCTTTCTCTCAAACCATTTTCTAGTGCTTTTGAAGTGTGTTTTGGGTCATTGTCCTGCTGGAAGACCCATGACCTCTGAGGGAGACCCAGCTTTCTCACACTGGGACCTACATTATGCTGCAAAATGTGTTGGTAGTCTTCAGACTTCATAATGCCATGCACACGGTCAAGCAGTCCAGTGCCAGAGGCAGCAAAGCAACCCCAAAACATCAGGAAACCTCCGCCATGTTTGACTGTAGGGAGCGTGTTCTTTTCTTTGAATGCCTCTTTTTTCTCCTTTGCCCATAAAGCTCTACTTCTGTCTCATCTGACCAGAGAACATTCTTCCAAAACGTTTTAGGCTTTCTCAGGTAAGTTTTGGCAAACTCCAGCCTGGCTTTTTTATGTCTCGGGGTAAGAAGTGGGGTCTTCCTGGGTCTCCTACCATACAGTCCCTTTTCATTCAGACACCGACGGATAGTACGGGTTGACACTGTTGCACCCTCGGACTGCAGGGCAGCTTGAACTTGTTTGGATGTTAGTCGAGGTTCTTTATCCACCATCCGCACAATCTTGCGTTGAAATCTCTCGTCAATTTTTCTTTTCCGTCCACAATCTAGGGAGGTTAGCCACAGTGCCATGGGCTTTACACTTCTTGATGACACTGCGCACGGTAGACACAGGAACATTCAGGTCTTTGGAGATGGACTTGTAGCCTTGAGATTGCTCATGCTTCCTCACAATTTGGTTTCTCAAGTCCTCAGACAGTTCTTTGGTCTTCTGTCTTTTCTCCATGCTCAATGTGGTACACACAAGGACACAGGACAGAGGTTGAGTCAACTTTAATCCATGTCAACTGGCTGCAAGTGTGATTTAGTTATTGTCAACACCTGTTAGGTGCCACAGGTAAGTTACAGGTGCTGTTAATTACACAAATTAGAGAAGCATCACATGATTTTTCTAACAGTGCCAATACTTTTGTCCACCCCCTTTTTTATGTTTGGTGTGGAACTATAACCAATTTGGCTTTAGGACAAATCTTTTTGTGTTTTTTTCATTGAAGACAAATTAAATGAAGATAATAAAACCAAAGAATTTGTGATTGCAATCATTTTCAGGAAGAAACTGAGGATTATCTGACAGAATTGCAGGGGTGTCAAGACTTTTGGCCACAACTGTATAGTGAAGTGCTGTAGATGTATAGTAAGTGTGATATATAAGAGCTGTGGCTGTATAGTCACTCAGGCTAGGGTCACACATAGCAATCCGTTTTTGGAAGTGTTTCCCATGCCAAATCCGTTTCCTAGGCTGCTTTTTGTGCCTCCTGTGCCCCTGAACATTTTTGGGACTTTGCCATTTTTTCTTAAAAACGCATGCGTTTTTAAACTGCACCCAAAAACATTCCTACCAATGTTTTCGGTGTTAAAAATGCTCCTAGCATCCTTTTTGGGTGCAGTAAAAAATGGATAGGGTAGTTATTACATATAATCTGTTTTTGCATCAGTTTTTGGACTTAGAAAACAAAAATGCTAAAACTGATGCCAAAAACGGACCAAGGGCTTATGTGTGACCCTAGCCTAAGTGTGATATATAGGGAAGTGCTGTAACTGCATAGTCACTCAGCCTGATGTGTAAATGCTGTAGCTGTATAGTCACTCAGTGTGATATATAGGGAAGTGCTGTAGCTGTATAGTCACTCAGTGTGATATATAGGGAAGTGCTGTAGCTGTATAGTCACTCAGTGTGATATATAGGGAAGTGCTGTAGCTGTATAGTCACTCAGTGTGATATATAGGGAAGTGCTGTAGCTGTATAGTCACTCAGTGTGATATATAGGGAAGTGCTGTAGCTGTATAGTCACTCAGTGTGATATATAGGGAAATGTTGTAGCTGTATAGTCACTCAGTGTGATATATAGGGAAGTGCTGTAGCTGTATAGTCACTCAGTGTGATATATAGGGAAGTGCTGTAGCTGTATAGTCACTCTGTGTAATATATATGCAAGTTCTGCACCTTTATAGTCACTCAGTGTGATATATAGGGAAGTTCTGTAGCTGCATAGTCAGTGTGATATTAGAATGTGTAATCTGCTGAAATGATGGACCAGATGTTTTATCTGGGAGGACTACAAACTATTGTTCATTAGTACACAGACGACTTACCCCTACACAACCAGATTCAGTCTCACCTGCGCTGGCCCTTTCCCCAATAGATACCCTGAACCCCAATCCCATGGATTTCTGGATCAACAGATTTGACTAGTTGCAAGAACTGTTCTTCTTTGTTAAGGGCGCATTGTTTTGTCCAGCCTCTAGTGTAATGTCAGAAAGGTTAGTGTGTCGCCCGGGGCAGTGGGGACTCGGGTATCCGGGCCCTTTTCCCGCTGTGGTCGGGGGGATGTCACTGGTGGCCTGCCCGGACCCGATGTTCCCGCAGACCAAACTTTTAAAAAAAGGAGGTAAATATATACAGCGGAATAAAGTTTATAATGTAGTTCTCGTGACGCCACCTGCAGCTTCTGGTTATGTAGCACCAGCACCGCTTCAGTCCCGCGGTGATGGTATAGCGGCCTTGATGGTACAACTCCCTGCAGGTGGAGCTAACCCCCCAAGGCAGGGATGCACTGGTGATGATACGGGTGCTGGTAATGGATGGATGAGCCGGGGCCTGGCCGGATGATAGGGAATCCTGCCTAAAAGTAGCAGGTTGAGCTCCCCCTACTGTGCTGGGGTGGAAGGTGTTGCGTGTGGCTGTGTACCCGCTGTGGAAACCCATCCATGCTGCGGGTGAGTCTTTGGGTAACTGTGGTTAGCAGGGCGCCACAGTAGTTAGTGCCATCAACAGCTTTATTATACTCAAGGAAAGCAGATTATCCACTGATAAACCTCACATTTGTCAATATGAATTCATCATATTATCCAGGATAGAGGCTGCTTTTCAAGGCTCTCTCCGGTCATACTGATCAGGAGGACACCTCAGCTCGGGTGTATCAATGATAGGGAGGCTTCCTATCCTAAACTCCGGGCACTTCTAAGCCAGAGCTGCCCAAATGTGCTGCCATTAAATGTATTGGAGCTCCGTTGTTCAAGTGTTGTCCTTATTATATCACATAACATAAATTATATGGGAAAGCTGAAGATGTCCAGTCACTGCAGAACCCCGGCAGGTCCGACGAATCCGAGGTTCTTTTGTTATCTGGTTAAGGGGAACCTTCCCCAAAACCCCAAAATGTCACCTTGTATTTATTGTTACTTTTCTAACCTTTTTATTGTATTAACGATTTCTTCATTAATATGTTAATTAGTGGGTGCCTAGTCATGAGGGCGTTTTTTCCCCCCTTGACCAATCATCCCACTAATCATGTTCTCTCTCCTGTGGGAATGAGTTACATGATGTCCAGGAGCGCCGTCTCCGCCGGCCCCACGACCGGTCACCACCGATCAGAATATTGTAAAACCAGTGAGAAAATCAGTAAGACAATAAACCGCCTCATTAGGGGGGGATGAAGGCAGCAATAAATACATGTTGGGGGGGGGGGGAGAGTAACGTTTCCTTTAAACTTGACATCAAGGATCTCTTTCCAGAATAATGAAGTTTCTCCTTTTCTTCTACTTTTAAATCCTGTTACTTATCCCAGAAGAAAATTAATTATGGCGGCTCTAGAAAAAAAAACCATCAGAATATTAAGAAAAGAATCTGCAAATAAATCAGCCGAAAAAACGAAAACCCTGACTCCTATCAGTCAGCGACACAGGGATAATCCTGACTGATAAGTGTATTCAATTCATCAAGTACAAGGAGCCAAAGAAAACAGGAGGGGAGAAGGCGCTGAGCGCGGACCGTGGGCTGAGGGCGCCCCCTGTTGATGGAGAAGCGGAAGTGCAGGAATATAGATGAGAACAGGATGGATTGTATCACTGTGAGGCCCTGAGCTCACGCTGGAGCATCTGCTGCACGTTTTTAAAGTGTATTGTAAGAATGTGCCGCAGGTTCACATGGTGTATGGGTCAGCCGGGAACGTCAATGTGACTGTGTGTGCTGTGCCCACGTCTGCGCTGGTTAGACCCTGTGCCCACAGTGCGATGCTTGATGCTTTTTTATGCAGATTTTGGGAATCCACATGTCTATTCTGAGGTCAGACAAGTCTATGACAGGTCAGATGGGCCTGTGCACATGTGGTTTATTTTTTCCTTGCAGATTTGGTGCAAATTTTGGGGCAGAAAAAAAGAAATCTGAACCACATTGTGCAAGAAAACAAAAAAGCAACACTGGCAAAGGACCTAACTCCAGCTCCAAGGGAAAGACAGATACATGTGATAGATAGATACATAGATAGATAGATAGATAGATAGATAGATAGATAGATAGATAGATAGATAGATAGATAGATAATAGGTGGGCATCACACGCTACGATATATGCAAACATATCGCTGGAAAGTGCCTGATTTGGCATCGCTCCTACGACATCGTCGTGTGTGACAGCATGATACGACTAGCGATAAGTGGTCAGATCGTTATATCCAGATATGAGAACCGGACCCCATATCAGACGATGTCGATCCTGCAATCTGCTGCATCGTTCTGTGTGACACCGCGGTAACCGATCTCCTTTATGATTTCTCCTATTCACATCATTGACAATCATCAATCGCTGGTTGTGTGAACGATCCATGCACATAACATCGCTGCTGTGTCCTGAACGTTATCTATACATGTGACACCTCACTAACGATGTGTCCACGAGCCGCACCCCTGACATCGTTATCTATACATGTGACACCTCACTAACGATGTGTCCACGAGCCGCACCCCTGACATCGTTATCTATACATGTGACACCTCACTAACGATGTGTCCACGAGCCGCACCCTGACATCGTTATCTATACATGTGACACCTCACTAACGATGTGTCCACGAGCCGCACCCCTGACATCGTTATCTATACATGTGACACCTCACTAACGATGTGTCCACGAGCCGCACCCCTGACATCGTTATCTATACATGTGACAACTCACTAACGGTGTGTCCACGAGCCGCACCCCTGACATCGTTATCTATACATGTGACACCGCACTAACGATGTGTCCACGAGCCGCACCCCTGACATCGTTATCTATACATGTGACACCTCACTAACGATGTGTCCACGAGCCGCACCCCTGACATCGTTATCTATACATGTGACACCTCACTAACCATGTGTCCACGAGCCGCACCCCTGACATCGTTATCTATACATGTGACACCTCACTAACGATGTGTCCACGAGCCGCACCCCTGACATCGTTATCTATACATGTGACACCGCACTAACGATGTGTCCACGAGCCGCACCCCTGACATCATTATCTATACATGTGACACCTCACTAACGATGTGTCCACGAGCCGCACCACTGACATCGTTATCTATACATGTGACACCTCACTAACGATGTGTCCACGAGCCGCACCCCTGACATCGTTATCTATACATGTGACACCTCACTAACGATGTGTCCACGAGCCGCACCACTGACATCGTTATCTATACATGTGACACCTCACTAACGATGTGTCCACGAGCCGCACCCCTGACATCGTTATCTATACATGTGACACCTCACTAACCATGTGTCCACAAGTGCAACATGTGACACTCACTAACGATGTGTCACGAGCCGCACCCCTGACATCGTTATTATACATGTGACACCTCACTAACGATGTGTCACGAGCCGCACCCTGACATCGTTATCTATACATGTGACACTCACTAGATGTGTCCACGAGCGCACCCTACACGTTATCTATACATGTGACACCTCACTAACGATGTGTCCACGAGCCGCACCCTGACATCGTTATCTTACATGTGACACCTCACTAAGATGTGTCCACGAGCCGCACCCTGACATCGTATTATACATGTGACACTCCTAACGATGTGTCCACGAGCCGCACCCCTGAATCGTTATCTATATGTGACACTACTAAGATGTGTCACGAGCCGCACCCTGACATCGTTATCTATACATGTGACACTCACTAACGATGTGTCACGAGCCGCACCCTACATCGTTATCTATACATGTGACACTCACTAACATGTGTCACGAGCCGCACCCTGACATGTTATCTATACATGTGACACCTCACTAACATGTGTCCACGAGCCGACAACATGTGACACCTCACTAAATGTGTCCACAGGCACCCCTGACATCGTTATCTATACATGTGACACCTCACTAAGATGTGTCCACGAGCCGCACCATGACATCGTTATCTATACATGTGACACCTCACTAAGATGTGTCCAGAGCCGCACCCTGACATCGTTATCTATACATGTGACACCTCACTAACCATGTGTCCACAGCCGACCCTGACATCGTTATCTATACATGTGACACCTCACTAACGATGTGTCCACGAGCCGCACCCTGACATCGTTATCTATACATGTGACACCTCACTAAGTGTCCACGAGCCGCACCCCTGACATCGTTATCTATACATGTGACACCCACTAACGATGTGTCCACGAGCCGCACCCTGACATCGTTATCTATACATGTGACACCCACATAACGATGTGTCCACGAGCCGCACCCTGACATCGTTATCTATACATGTGACACCTCACTAACGATGTGTCCACGAGCCGCACCCCTGACATCGTTATCTATACATGTGACACCTCACTAACGATGTGTCCACGAGCCGCACCCCTGACATCGTTATCTATACATGTGACACCTCACTAACGATGTGTCCACGAGCCGCACCCTGACATCGTTATCTATACATGTGACACCTCACTACGATGTGTCCACGAGCCGCACCCTGACTCGTTATCTATACATGTGACACTCACTAACGATGTGTCCACGAGCCGCACCCTGACATCGTTATCTATACATGTGACACCTCACTAACGATGTGTCCACGAGCGCACCCTGACATCGTTATCTATACATGTGACACTCACTAACGATGTGTCCACGAGCCGCACCCTGACATCGTTATCTATACATGTGACACCTCACTAACGATGTGTCCACGAGCCGCACCCTGACATCGTTATCTATACATGTGACACCTCACTAACGATGTGTCCACGAGCCGACCCCTGACATCGTTATCTATACATGTGACACCTCACTAACGATGTGTTCACGAGCCGCACCCTGACATCGTTATCTATACATGTGACACCTCACTAACATGTGTCCACGAGCGCACCCTGACATCGTTATCTATACATGTGACACTCACTAACGATGTGTCCACGAGCCGCACCCTGACATCGTTATCTATACATGTGACACCTCACTAACGATGTGTCCACGAGCGCCCCTGACATCGTTTTTATACATGTGACACCTCACTAACGATGTGTCCACGAGCCGCACCCTGACATCGTATCTATACATGTGACACCTACTAAGATGTGTCCACGAGCCGCACCCCTGACATCGTTATCTATACATGTGACACCTCACTAACGATGTGTCCACGAGCCGCACCCCTGACATCGTTATCTATACATGTGACACCTCACTAACCATGTGTCCACGAGCCGCACCCCTGACATCGTTATCTATACATGTGACCCCTCACTAACCATGTGTCCACGAGCCGACCTGACATCGTTATCTATACATGTGACACTCACTAAGATGTGTCACGAGCGCACCACTGACATCGTTATCTATACATGTGACCCTCACTAACGATGTGTCCACGAGCCGCACCCTGACATCGTTATCTATACATGTGACCTCACTAAGATGTGTCCACGAGCCGCACCCTGACATCGTTATCTTACATGTGACACCTCACTAACGATGTGTCCACGAGCCGCACCCCTGACATCGTTATCTATACATGTGACACCTCACTAATGATGTGTCCACGAGCGCACCCCTGACATCGTTATCTATACATGTGACACCTCACTAAGATGTGTCACGAGCCGCACCCTGACATCTTATCTATAATGTGACACCTCACTAACATGTGTCCACGAGCCGCACCCTGACATCGTTATCTATACATGTGACACCTCACTAACGATGTGTCCACGAGCCGTACCCTGACATCGTTATCTATACATGTGACACCTCACTAAGATGTTCCACGAGCCGCACCCTGACATCGTTATCTATACATGTGACACCTCACTAACGATGTGTCACAGCCGCACCCTACATCGTTATCTTACATGTGACACCTCACTAACCATGTGTCCACGAGCCGCACCCCTGACATCGTTATCTATAATGGACACCTCACTAATGATGTGTCACGAGCGCACCCCTGACATCATTATCTATAATGTGACACTCACTAACGATGTGTCACGAGCCGCACCCTGACATCGTTATCTATACATGTGACACCTCACTAACGATGTGTCCACGAGCCGCACCCTGACATCGTTATCTATACATGTGACACCTCACTAACGATGTGTCCACGAGCCGCCCCCGACATCGTTATCTTACATTGACACCTCACTAACGATGTGTCCACGAGCGCACCCCACTTTGTTATCTATACATTGACACTCACTAACTATGTGCCCACGAGCCGCACCCCTGACATCGTTATCTATACATGTGACACTCACTAACGATGTGTCCACGAGCGCACCCTGACATCGTTATCTATACATGTGACACCTCACTAACGATGTGTCCACGAGCCGCACCCTGACATCGTTATCTATACATGTGACACCTCACTAACGATGTGTCCACGAGCCGCACCCCTGAATCGTTATCTTACATGTAACTCACTAACGATGTGTCCACGAGCCGCCCCGACATCGTTATCTATACATTGACACCTACTAACGATGTGTCCACGAGCCGCCCCCTGACATCGTTATCTTAATGTGACACCTCACTAACCATGTGTCCACGAGCGACCCCTGACATCGTTATCTATACATGTGACACTCACTAAGATGTGTCCACGAGCCGCACCCTGACTCATTATCTATACATGTGACACCTCACTAACATGTGTCCACGAGCCGCACGCTGACATCGTTATCTATACATGTGACACCTCACTAACGATGTGTCACGAGCCGCCCCTGACATCGTTATCTATACATGTGACACCTCACTAACGATGTGTCCACGAGCCGCACCCCTGACATCGTTATCTTACATGTGACACTCACTAACGATGTGTCCGAGCCACCCTGACATCGTTATCTATACATTGACACCTCACTAACGATGTGTCACGACGCACCTCTGACATCGTTATCTATACATGTGACACCTCACTAACGATGTGTCCACGAGCCGCACCCCTGACATCGTTATCTATACATGTGACACCTCACTAACATGTGTCCACGAGCCGCACCCCGACATCGTTATCTATACATGTGACACCTCACTAACGATGTGTCCACGAGCCGCACCCTGACATCGTTATCTATACATGTGACACCTCACTAACGATGTGTCCACGAGCCGCACCCCTGACATCGTTATCTATACATGTGACACCTCACTAACGATGTGTCCACGAGCCGCACCCTGACATCGTTATCTATACATGCGACACCTCACTAACGATGTGTCCACGAGCCGCACCCCTGACATCGTTATCTATACATGTGACACCTCACTAACGATGTGTCCACGAGCCGCACCCCTGACATCGTTATCTATACATATGACACCTCACTAACGATGTGTCCACAAGTGCACACCACTGACATCGCTATTGAGTTCCCACACAAAATCGTAGTGTGTGACGGCCGCCTAATAGAGATAGACAGATACAAGACAGGTACTTGAGAAAGGTGCATTCCCCGCACCGAAATGTTGTGCCACTTTTACAGGCTCATTAAAGCCTTTTTTCTACTATAATTTGAGTGCTGCATGACTTCTTTTTTTCTAGATAGATAGATAGAATAAAATTCACTGCAGCACTCAGTTACTACCAAAAATGCACACATGCTAATAAGCGGTTTATATATAAGGAAGAAATTTAAAAACGTACACGTTTTTTTCAAAAAACCTCAATATTCTTATTTTTTTATTTTCTGAGGTTGTTGGTACATATATTGGCCAATGTCTGTTTGCTCATCAACCACGCCACGGTGACCCCAGATCTGAAGAGTCCTGCGCTGACATCCCTGTCCTCCTTGTCCTCCCTATCCCACTTCTAAGTGGGCGGACACGGGAGGACAAGGAGGGCAGGGATGTCAGTGTTAGGACTCATCAGTCCTGGGGTCGCCTTGTCGCGGTTGATGAGCAAACGGACATTGGCCAATGTTTGTACCAAGAACCCAAGAAAATAAAAAACGAAGATTTTTGAGTTTTTTGAAAATAACGTAAGTTTTTAAATTTTTTCCTCAAATATATACCACTTATTAGCATTTGTGCATCATTGGTAATAGCTGAGTGCTGCAGAGAATTTTTTTCTAGTTATTTTTTTCTAGATAGATAGATAGATAGATAGGTAAATGTCTGTAAAGGAATTTTTCTGAGCGCGGCCAGCCTCATTTTTTTTGGTCTATAGATAATTAGCAAAGAGCAGAGGCAGAACTCCAAAAAAATTCCAAAATAAAGGATTTATTCCGCCCTTATGGCGCGGTGACGTTTCAGTTAAAGTGTATCTACCACCGACACGTCACCCACACATATAGGCTGAATATATCCTTTATGTTTGAGTTTCTTGGAGTTCTGCCTCTGCTCTTCGGTGATTAGGTTATTGCAGTCACCGGTAACTACAGTAGTTTTTGGAGAATTTTGCACCTATTTTCATTAGTTGCTGTGCTGTTTCCTTTCTTTTGGTTATAATAGGTAAAACATAGAAGATACATAGATAAGGCTCCTCCTTATAGGATCTATTGAGACAAACTATCATTCTTGCTTCAGATGGATTGGGCTGAGACCTCCTTACATAAGGAAAGGCGCAGTCCTTCTTTGAAACTCGGGAAAGTTTCATCTCTTCGCTTCCACATCCGGGATGATACTAGAACTTGTTTCCAGTCTACAGTGTGGTATGAAGAGCAGGTATTACTGGGGGAAGCGCCTGTATAGAAATAAGGTAACAAATGCTTGTACTGTGTTAGCCAGTAGATAGAAAAATATTAGTGACACGCCCACTCCAGGGCCGGGGGTACTCCTGACCGGGCAGCTGTTGTTCTTCACTCTCGGGTCTTTTCACGGGGACAGACAGGGGCCGACACCTGGTCCTGTGACCCTGGCGGTGTCCTTTTAATTAACAGGGGGGAGATGACAGGGAAAAGGGGTATTTGTGACGCTACCTGTGGTATGCAGCCATGGGCGGCCGCCGCTGCTTCAGAACCTCTGGGGACGATGACCGGGCAGGTGGAGTGCTGCCCTTAGGACAGCTGGAAGGAGGTTTCAGTTCGTACCTTGGCAGATGTTCATTAGGTCATCAGCACCCGGTGCCAGTGGTCGCTGCTAAAGAAAGTCTCACACACACAGCTGGAGTTCTGTTACTTTCACTCAGTAGTTTCAGCTCGGCCGCCGGGTGCTTCCCTTGCCAACCTCAGTTCAGCATTGTACCCAGGACCGGGACAGTGCAGTCGAGCCTCGGTTGGTGTTCCTGTCTCTCTCTCTCTCTTACTGGGTGTCTCTTTCTCTGGTGGTCTCTCTCTCAGCGCTATAAGGTAGTTTCTCTTCTGGGGCGATGGCGGCACCACTCTGCTCCCAGGCTCTCAGCGCCTCCGCACACAGAGATCAGGTACCGACTGCCACGGGTGCTCAGTTGTACCCCCTCCCTGGTACTGCTCCCTAGTTTAGCTGCTTTCTCCAGGTTCTGTCGGGTGTTCGGCCGCAGCTGCCGTTAGGAACTTGGGGCCTCCGATTCAACGGTTTGGGCGTACAGCATCCGTACCGTGTTCAGGGCCGGTCTCTGTGTCGTCCACCAGCCCCTCTGTACCCACGCCAGAAACAGGCATGCGGGCATATACTTCTCACTCTGTGCCCCAAGGGCTCTATTCTTCCTCCACACCCGTTATTTGTTCCCTCCCGGGGCGAGCGTGACCGAGCTGCAGCCCACAGGAGCCAACACCGCCTCCCCCTTACTCCTGCACTTCTCTGTTTGTTCTCCATTTTTCCCTCCCAGCTACACTTTGGTCCTCCCACCGTCCCGGGGTCCTAAGTGTACTGTGTGTGTGTGTGAAGCTCAATTGCGCCATCCCAGCACCTGGAGAGCAGAGGCACTACTTGCCCTTAAATGGAGGAGTGCAGTACCTCTGGTGGCAGCCTACCCGGTGGGGCACCACATTACAATCTGAGAGTCCGCAGTGGTTGATACCTTTTAATGGCGAACTGAAAAGATGGTAAGTAAAAGCAAAGCAAGCTTTCGAGACTTTATGGCCTCTTCATAAGACTAATAATGACACAAATTCTAAAGACACACATAAATACATATACAGGGTAGGATGATGCAGTAAATACGACAGGTGACGTAAAGCAGAAAATAGTAGTCAGTCTTGGGAGGGGGAGAGGAGCTGTGGAGGTAAAATCAGTTCTGAGATAAGAGGCACAGATTGTTTTGTTGTCCTTTGATTAGTGGTTGGTCGAGACCTGAAAATTCCTCAATGAATGTAGAAAGACATAAATCCATGTGAGACATTAATTCCTGCTTTAAGTGTGTCAAAGTTCATTATCAGTTTACATTCCCACAGTCTCCTGATTCTCTGTGATCTGAAGTTACCTTTTAGAACTAGTATTTTCATATCCAATAGTGTGTGATCAGGCCTACAGAAATGTCTAGGCACAGGTACATCTGTCCTTCTTTCTTTTATTGTGTGGCGATGAGAGTTCATCCTAGTTCTGAATTGTTGCCCCGTCTCCCCTGTATGGAAATATGTTCTATAGAGCCGCTGTGTAGAGATACATCTAGAGGTCAGAGGTCTATCCTGGTGTCGGTGAGTCGCGCACAATTCTCAAGGAGAGATTAAGGTTCTGCTGGGTGATCTATAAGCAAGGAAAGTACCTGTTTCAGACATTCTCTTTTGTCCCCTCCTAATTGATATAGCCATGCTTGAAATGTATATTCTGCTATTTACTATCTATATATAGGCCTATTCTATACTATAGTATATTATTCTATACTCTATTATACTATAGGCCTTATCATGTATATTTCAAGTCATATTTGTACTGATGTATGAAAACTTTTATTTTCAATAAAAAACAAGGTTTAAAGAAAAAAAAACATATACCGTAGATAGATAGACAGATAGATAGATAGATAGATAGATAGATAGATAGATAGATAGACAGATAGATAGATAGACAGATAGATACTTGAAAAAATGCTGCATTACTCCGTCATTAGATGTATCTTTTGCCTTTATTACGGCCACAGGTACCATAGGGCAACGTATCGGGCACATGCGCCCTTCATCCAGCCTGGATAGGGGTTGATTACACCTGATAACCGCTCAGTCACTTATAACGCACAGTCACTTTATAATGCATTATGCAGGACGCAGGGATAATGACAGGCTAGGTTGCATCATCAGGGTAAGCCTCAGGTACACAAGGGGAGCATAGGATCAAGTGCGCATGCGCCAGAGTACCAAGATGGCGGCCACGATACTTCCTGTAGTTCCATGGCAACGAAGGGAACTCTTGGTGATGATGACGTCACTTCTGGGACGCCAAAAGCACGCTGGATGCAGGGGCATGGTGTAAGTAATCACATACATGTATATCTATTATAAATATCGGCAGGTGCCAGTAGCTAACAATCAGCAGGTTCATTAAGATAGATAGGTAAATATGATGACAGTAAGTAATGTATGTGACGCGCACCCAGGGTTGTGGGGTACTCGGCTCTCGGGCTCACACTTCTCCTAGTCAGGGAATTCACAGGTGGCCATCCCGGAGCCGTGGCCCTGGGGGTCAACTGAAAAGTTCTTCGGGGATTTTTATAAGTTGTCGTAGTCGTGACGCCACCTGCTGAGTCTGGTAATGTTCACCAGCGCCGCTCCAGTCCTCCGGTGCTTGGTGGTATTGCGGCTTGGATGGAATGGTCCCCGCAGACGGGACTGGACCGCAGGGGCAGGAATGGTGTAAGGTAAACAGTTTATGTAGAAAGGATGCAGCAGAGTCGAAGCTTCACTTCACCGGGTAACTTTACTTGAACACTCTCTTTCAGCCTTACAGTTCAACAGTTCATTAGATGGTAAACTGGCGAATGCTGCAGGCTGCAATTGGGACTTCTGGTTTGAGATGGAACCCTCCTTTATGTTCCTTTCTTTTCCTTCTATCCTGTTCCCAGTGTGAAGCCTGGTCTCTTGTAGATGATCTGGCCTCCTGCTGTTACTTGTTCTGTCTCCTCTCCCTTTTGTACCCGTCGGGTTAACCTTCTGTTGAATGCCGCAGCTGCATACTGCGGTTCTGGCTTCCCTCTTGTGGGACCTTGGGAGTCAGGGCTGTATTTGTAATATCCCTGTTTAGGGGATTTTCTGTGAGACTTGGAGTACTCACAGGTGCGGGCTCCGGTACCCGAGTTTCTTCCTATGGGGCAAACTCTTCCGTTACTCGCTCCCCACTCAAGTTAACTCTGCATTCTGAGTTTCCTTGCTTTCTTTTTTCCTGTTTGGGATCTGTTCTTTCTCAGGGCCCCTCAGCCGAGATGGCCCTCTTGGTTTCCTGCAGGCTGTCTGCCTACTCCTTCCACCTCCTTCTCTCAGTCTCCGACCTTCTCTCCACCTCTCCTCTCTCGTTCTTAGCTCTCCGGTTCCCTCTAGAGGTCGCTAAGACCCTCCCTGGGTTCCTCCCACCCACTATCCTAGTGTGTGAGTGCAGCTCTAGGGCTCCATCTTGTGACCATTGTCCGAATTGCAGTGGAGTACTACACCGCTTTTCTGGGTGCAGTACCCCTTTTGTGGCACCTACGTAGTGGGGCGCCACATATGCATTAACTTAAGAGGTTCCACCATGGAAGATAAGGTTTATGAGGTTGTTGTATAAAGTGGTGCACATATATGTTATGCATTTGGAAGAATTTTTATGTAAAAGCATAAAAAGCTGTGATGTTTAGTGGGATGTTGCTAGAGGAAGGTTCGAAGAACCGAAAAAACGTCGCCTTGATGTCCTGAAGGCCTAATAAAGGCATGCTAAACCCTTTTTGGAGTGCTGCGGTCAATTTTTTGCAGCACTACAGGCGGAGGCACGGACACAGCTATGCTTGGGCTCCTAGCCGGAGACAACATGCAGCCGTCGCTGCCTTTAGAGTGAGAGACTGAGTGCCAGAGCCGGGCCGTGGAGCGGCCACACACACCGCCGACACCAGCCTGCTTTATATGCGTTCCGCAGTGGAACACAAGATGGCACTGTGGCGCCCCGCAACGAGTGCGTCACAAGAGGGTATTGCAGCCATAAATGCAGCCACAATATTCTCCGACCCAGCAGTCATATGGTTAACTTAGAGATCCAAACCCTGCATGCATCACTTAACATAGAGGGCCAATCCAAGGTCCTGGTGGGCGGAGTGCAAGGGTAGTGTTAGGAGTAGGAGTAGGAGGAGAGTAGGAGTCGGGTCTAGACAAGAGAGAGACACAGACTTGAACTTGGAGTAGGAGCGGGGGCTCCGCACCCCGTGCAGCCCCCGGGCCGTCACCGGTCGGGTGTTAGCATCTGAGGCCTCAACAACCGGGATCGGGCATCACTAACCACGGGTTCCAAAAGACTCCCGTGCCCACAACTCACAGCCGGTTCACTGGTACCGAAGCTGGCAGCAGTTCACCTCTGCTACGCGAACCAGAAGCGTGGAGGAGCAGCTTTACAGGAGCACCCCACCACCAGCCAACTTCCAGTCGTCTAACCAGCGGTGTACCCACCGAGGGATCCAAGGCTCCCCAGAACATCCATAACGTACATCTTGGATAGGGATTGAAGCAGCCTCCCCGTACCCGACCTGGTATTCCTGGGTGACAATGGCAAATACTTAGCTAGAATGAAGGAACACTACGGATCTCTAAGGGACACCATCACTGCTGAGTCCACCCGGTCCACTACCCGTTAACTGTATACCATGTACTGCCTGCTGGTTACAGTAAAGACCCGTTACAGAGACTTTCAGTGTCCGTGCTTCCTTATGATTGCATCCGTCCGCACTACAAGGTAACCGCAGCTGCCGCACAACATCTTAAGCAGCTCCAGCCTCCAGGGATCATCGCTTAGCCTGTGGGGAGCGTTCCATCTTGCTGCTATCCATCCCCAGGAGGTCTCGCTGCGTCGGTAGGACTTACCGAACTACTCATAGGTGGCGTCACGAATAAATTAACCCCTTTCATCTGTTCCTACAAGACGTCTATCACTTTTGATCTGCACTCAACCGGGCCTCACTACCGGCAGGCGCGGCCCACCCGTGACAAGGAGGAAGGAGCTACAGCCTGTCTAAACCGGAGTCCCCGGCCACGGTGAGTCAGCACCGCCCCTCCCCTCCCTGACACACTGGCCACACAGTCACATGGATGTGTGTGAACCCCATAATAATCATCCAGGGCCCCAGCTATAATGAGGAGCTACAAAGACTCCGCACACGGCGTGTGATACAATGTATCCAGTGCAGACACGAGTACACCGCGTGCGATACAATGTATCCAGTGCAGACACGAGTACACCGCGTGCGATACAATGTATCCAGTGCAGACACGAGTACACCGCGTGCGATACAATGTATCCAGTGCAGACACGAGTACACCGCGTGCGATACAATGTATCCAGTGCAGACACGAGTACACCGCGTGCGATACAATGCATCCAGTGCAGACACAAGTACACCGCGTGCGATACAATGTATCCAGTGCAGACACGAGTACACAGCGTGCGATACAATGTATCCAGTGCAGACACGAGTACACCGCTTGCGATACAATGTATTCAGTGCAGACATGAGTACACCGCGTGCGATACAATGTATCCAATGCAGACACAAGTACACAGCATGCGATACAATGTATCCAGAGCAGACACGAGTACGCCGCGTGTGATACAATGTATCCAGTGCAGACACGAGTACACCGCGTGCGATACAATGCATCCAGTGCAGACACGAGTACACCGCGTGCGATACAATGTATCCAGTGCGGACACGACTACACCGCGTGCGATACAATGTGTCCAGTGCAGACACAAGTACACCGCGTGCAATACAATGTATCCAGTGCAGACACGAGTACACTGCGTGCGATACAATGTATCCAGTGCAGACACGAGTACACCGCGTGCGATACAATGTATCCAGTGCAGACACGAGTACACCGCGTGCGATACAATGTATCCAGTGCAGACACGAGTACACCGCGTGCGATACAATGTATCCAGTGCAGACACGAGTACACCGCGTGCGATACAATGTATCCAGTGCAGACACGAGTACACCGCGTGCGATACAATGTATTCAGTGCAGACACGAGTACACCGCGTGCGATACAATGTATCCAATGCAGACACAAGTACACAGCGTGCGATACAATGTATCCAGAGCAGACACGAGTACGCCGCGTGCGATACAATGTATCCAGTGCAGACACGAGTACACCGCGTGCGATACAATGTATCCAGTGCAGACACGAGTACACCGCGTGCGATACAATGTATCCAGTGCAGACGCGAGTACACCGCGTGCGATACAATGTATCCAGTGCAGACACGAGTACACCGCGTGTAATACAACGTATCCAGTGCAGACACGAGTACACCGCGTGCGATACAATGTATCTAGTGCAGACACGGCGCAGTGAAATGAAACGTTCTGGAACATAACCTCTCGCCCCGAATCCATATGAACAAAGGCAGAGCGAGTCCTAAAACTCCCACATCCAAGTTTTATGTTACCAACTCTTTCCTCAGCAAACACCAGAGCATAACAATAAGGCATTCAATCAGAAATTGCAGCTTTTGAAACAACACTAAATTACAGTGTGCAGGATGAGTGGCGTGTCGTGTCTTCCCCACAAGCTATGATTTTAAATTAGAGCGAATATCTTGTGCGGAATGTGTCTGCTGTGCTGCAATGTACAAGGTCACCGCCGCAGATGCCGGAGATAATGTTACCGGCTCCTCTATATGGGACCATTACTGTCAGGGGACCTTATATTGAGGGTATATACCATCAGGGAATGTCTCATCTGAAAGGGGCCTATTCTTTACATCAGGTTTTTGTGTTAAATGTAATAAAAATGGCAATCATCTGTCTTTCATATCACAATTGATATAAAAATCTTGCACGTTACACACTTTACATGCCTCTAACGTCCTGCTGTTTCAGTGATCAGCTTCTGACCTGATGTTTTGTATTGAAGTGTAACGTGGCGCAGGGTGGTAGTTGTCGGTGAGGTCTGTGTCTTCTGCGCCCCGACATGTTACATGAAGATGGAGGTCCTGGCGGGTGTGGGTGAAAGGAGGCTTATTGTTTCCTGTTATCCACCCGCAAACAGTGTCCGCAGACGAGAATCACCCCAGACACACAGACACTGGTCTCAGGAATAACAGTTGTCTTTACTTCAGCAGGAATGGGGATATGTAACATGCAGGAAATGCTTTACAGTCTCACGTGGGTAGGCCACGACAAGTACAGTTCAGAGTTAAATACTGATATGAAATTGGAGTTCTGGAGCTTTAAGATCACGGATTGTTTAGATGTAGTATTTGTATGCTGTTATAGAAAGGTTCAGGGACACTTTACACACACCAACTTATCTGTCCAACTTCTGACCAACTTGCTGGTTGCAGTGAAATCATGGAAACATTGCTCCATTTTGTGGCTGTGTACAAATGGAACAATGTGTCCATGATTTCACTGCAACCAGTAAGTTGGTCAGAAGTTGGACAGATAAGTTGGTGTGTGTAAAGTGGCCATCAGAGTCTTTTGTGGCTTAGAGCAGAAGATTAGATATAGCAAGAGAGTTTTACAGACCTGGGAATCCTGGGTTAGTTTTGCAGCTAATCACAGCACATGCAAAAGTACTTGAAGCAAATAGCATAAGGTTGCGGTGGGATGGGAGACCCTCAATCTTTCCCAACATGCGAGTAGTAGGTTCTTCTTTACATTCTTTATGCACTACTGCTGAAGAAGCACACGTAAATCCGGACAGCGAGAATCCAGGGTAGAAAGTCTTTAGCATAGTGTCTGTGGAAGATAGAGAAAGATTCTAGAAAGTGAGATAAATGCGTAATAGGGTCTTATGTCTTTAGGAAAGAGGCAATGCGAAACTCTGACGGAATCTGCTCACCTGGTAAGGTTGTGTGTACCCACAACCAAGTATGAGCGCTCAGGTTGTCCCTGAAGAAGGAGCTGGGTTTTGGCTCCGAAATGTGTCGGATTAAAAACTACACTGTATCTCTGGTCTTTTGGTTTTCTTTGGCAGCAGCGCGGATCGAGTGACACTTTGTCCTATTCAGGCAGGAGAAGATTCTAGGTCTTGGGGCATGGCAGGAAAGGATGAGGGGAAGGATGAACTTCCAAGTCATGGGCAAGGAGACCCCTCACATATGCTCTGCTTCATGTGGCATCCTGTACTAGACTGGGGAATTTCAAGGTCTGTCTGGAAGTGGCTGAAAATATCTCTACCAATTGAGCCCTGTGACTGGGTCACCGGCCAATAACACAAAACCCAATTTACATGTCAGATTCTTACAATGCAAAGTGATATAAATCATAAAATTCAGTAGCAGATGGTGCTGGAACACAACAAATGAGAAATACATGGAAAATGCATTAAATGTGAAATTGATGTGATTAGAATTGACTATCTAAAGCTCTCCAATGAAAGAAACAGATATGGAGAGGTAGCTAGGGAGTGCAGTGTAGTGCAGGAGCTACTTATGGTCCAGAGGTAATTAAAGGGACACAATCTGGACCTGGTCACTACATGGGGACTTCTGCTACAGAGGATATACACCATTGCAGGCTGCATGATACTTATGAAGTTTCCTCTGTACCCTGTGATCAGACTAATTTTTACTAACCCTTTCATGTATAGATAGAAGCTGTTCAAAGCATTCAGCTCTTCTAAGAAAATAACCTTTTGGAATTCACAAGTGGATTGTCCACCTCTTTATATAAGACACTTTTTAACTTTGAACAGAGTTACTCTTTAAAGTGTAAGCACCATTTACATTTTTATTTGACAATAATTTAGAGCAAGTGATTATAATAAACTTTCAAATATACTATATTAATGAAATCTGGTTGAAAACCTTTCATAAACCTTCCACAAGGTGTTCCCACTACACTGTGTGTGAAGCAGACATATGTTCATTCTCAGTCAGATCTGTCTTCACACTGAATATGGGCATGTATCCTTATAAGGGAAAGGGGGTGTGGCCTATAATCCTGACTGCAGCTGGTGAGGAAACAATGTATCAGATAAGCTGATATTACAGCTCAATTGCTAAGCAACGTCAGAATGTCAGGATCACTGCAAACTCCTCTTTCCTTGGCACAAGTTTCTGATCTGTCATCTGGCTCCACACAACTCAGGATCTCGGGTAACCCTTTCTCTGCTGTCACACTTTTCCCTATCAGCTCAGAAGCTGTGGAAATTCACACACACAGTGCTGGCAGACTCCGGCCACGCTCACAGAGACATAAAATGCAGTTTTTAAAAGAGCACAGAAAAATTTGAGAAAATAAGACATATGGCACAAAAAAAAACATTATCTTAGCTGGTATGTGAACCATCATTAACAACCAGTGCAGTATTGGCTTTTTTTTTTTTTTTTTTTCAATGCAATGACATTTACACTTTAGATTTCCCAATGGGCGACTAATGGGCTAGATAGCAAAGAGGAGAGGTACAACCCATGGACAGGGGAGAGCTGTTTCTTGAGAACAGCCACCATGTTTTTCTATTCCTGTACTGCCCCTTTAAAAAGTTAAATAAAAGCGTCAGCTGAAGAATCCTTTCCTCTGCCACCTTTAATTACTCCCATTAACTTACATCTGACATATCATTTCATCTCCATGTAACTGTGTAGTATCACAT
This sequence comes from Allobates femoralis, assembly GCA_033576535.1. NCBI lineage: Eukaryota > Metazoa > Chordata > Amphibia > Anura > Aromobatidae > Allobates > Allobates femoralis. The sequence continues at coordinate 127,178,004 of JARQOC010000007.1, forward strand.
AATATAAACATTGTGACAGCTCTTCCCTGATGGATGTAAATTTACAGCTGTCGCCTGTCTTTAATTATTACACAGGACTATAACATGTGTCCTCTGTATCTGACAGATGAAGGAGACGCATCACAAGGTGTCTGCCGTCACCTGCAGAACAATTCATTGGCTGCAGTTGCTATTTCTACCACTGGGGGGCACTGTAGGGTATTGCACTGTATAGCTCTGAATGTCAGTACTTTATGGCCAGTGAAGAGCATAGATGAGGCTCTCTAACAGCACTCCGTGTGGATAGTGGAGGTATTGCAATTATAACTGAAAACTGATTTCATCTTAAAAGGGAATCTGTCAGGAGGATTGTTCCTTTTAAGCCGTCTATATAGGCACACAGGTAATAAAAAGCTGAATAAAATATCTGTGATCCAAACTCTCATTTGTTATATGTAAATGAGCTGTTAAGATCTATGGGTCGGACATAGATCTCCCCGAGACTCGGCTTCCAGAGCTTATTATAAATGACAGGGGGCGTTACCAGTGTGAGACATGTAATAACTGATAGTCATGTCCAGATGACATGGCCCCGGTCATTTCCACACCTCGCTCCTTCCTTCTCCTTCACCTACCCACAAAGATTTCTTTGTATTTTTACACTCAGCTTGCAAATGAAGGTGAGCTGCAGGCATGAGGTTTACCTCCTGTCCACCATGCTTTACACTGACATATGTGATACCGTTTGGCAGGAATATGACAACATCCTCACCATTATCAACCCAGTTCCACTTGTCGTCTGTATAGGTCAGAAATCTGAATATCCATCCAAGAACAAGATACTTACAGACCGCATATATATCATGGAGGAAGCCAAACCAGCTGCTACAGGGCCCTGGGAGAGAGAGGGCCCGTCCTTGCTGGAATCTATATACAGGCTCTTCTGTATTGGATGTTAACATTGTATCATGTCCAAATCGACCTTCGCTACCAATATTGACTTTGACAACTTGGGGACATTTCAGCTTCTGTCTTGTGATGCCCCTATCCCACCAGGAACATCCACTCGTCTTCACTTTTGGACTCAGATTGACTCACCGTGGGCCGGGTGCTCAGGTCTCAGGTACTGGTTGTCAGTCACGGTTCCGGTGCCTGAGGTCGTGGGCCCGGTGGTCAATAAAAGGGTTAAAGTACAGTAATAAAAATGGGTTAAAGTTCTGATTAGTGACGCCACCTGTAGGGGTCCGGTGATGTCACCGGCGCTGCTAGGGCCTCCGGGGTGATGGCCTGCAGCAAGATGGAATTGCTCCCTACAGGACGAGCGGAGTCCCCGGAGGTGAGAGCTGCAATAGAGGAATAGGGCAGCTCGGTTGTTTCTGGGAGGAAGGTGATTAATGGTAGTCCCGAAATCAAGCTCAGACACGTTGCTCCTCTGAACGGGTATTTACTGAGTTCTTCAATGGCAGACAGGTATAACGGTTCTCAATGCCATGGGACGGACCAGGTGGTCCCCGCGGTAAATAGGGTTCCTCTGGGGCTCCACAGGTGTCATTCTCTATCCTGACTGTCCCCTCTCGTCGCTGCTTCACTATACCCGTATCAGAACACTGAAGACTCTCGGTTGGGGGTTCCGTATTTGCGGCTCACGGTCCCTGGCCCTCAACAGTGGGTGCTCCTGGCATGAGCTGCGGTGATGGTTAGTTGTGGCAGGGGCTCCCAGGAAGCCTTCGACCACTCTGGGTTCTGTGGTGCAGGGTTAGATCCGGTGGCGTAACCACTTTGATGCGGACCCTGGTGCAGGATTTGCCCCGAGGCCCCTCATGTGAGGAGCAGGGGGGGTGTGCTAGTAGAACTTTTAGAGCTGCTGTCACCTACCGCTAGCGCCGTAAGCCTCCAGCGTCCCGCGGTCGGCAGTGAGTAGAAGAGGAGGGGCGGGAAGAGCTGCAGGAAGTGAGGCTTCTCTCACTTCCCGTCCTCCCTCCTCTCCTCGTCTCGGGCCAACGCTATCGCGGTCGCAGCGGCCGGCTGTAAGCACGGGGCGTCGGGGCCCCATCAGGGGGCGGGCCCGGTCTCAGCCGTGACCGCTGCGACCGCGGTACTAACGCCACTGGTTAGATCACCTGGACCACCTCGGAGCCAGTACTCCGGTTGTGGACTAGGCTCGGGTCTTTTATCACCCGCTCTCTCTCTCTTGGCCCCTTTCTCTTCTGGGTCACCAGTGCTCGGTGCCCTCCCCGTTAGCTGTCTCCTCTGTCACGACTTAACTTCCTAGCTCTTGACTCGCCACCATTCTAACTCTCTTTCTTCTCCTCCCCACTGCTATATACCTCACTCTCCTCCCACCAGGACCGGTTACCCAGGACACGGATGCCTAATTGGTCCTCTGCCTCTAGGTATTGCATGTGGTATATGGAGCCCCAGGATCATCCCACTTACCACTGAGATGGAGGACACAACACCTTCAGTCAGGGGTGCAGTACCCTCCTGTGACCCACTCTTAGTGGGGCGCCACAAGATCATCCTCAAATTTGCTGGGCCTTAGTCTGAGAAATCAGGATAATCCAGCTGAATCTAGGACTTTCATCGAGTCATGGTTCTGGAGGCCACGTCTCTTCTGTGGACATCACTGACAAACCCCCGACATTTCCGGCAACATCAAGCCAAAAACTACGTAAGGTCACAGGCAAAATGTCCAAAAATGTTTAAAATATATATATATATTGAATATTTTCTGTACCTCAACTAGTGCTTGAATTTGGACCTTCACCCCCATGGCCCCCGCCTTACCTCCGTCATATAATATAGTCTCACACACCGGTCGGCTCTATCCCGGGGGCGCTCTGTTTTCTATACAGAGGAATTTTCATTGTGTCGCTTTATTTGTGTAAGTTTCCAATTCGCAGAGAATTCAACTATTTTCTTTTCCTTCATTTTTACACCAGATGTGACAAAGTCGCCGCTGTCCTGCATCACTCATAACTCCCATCATTCCTCATTTCCTACGTTAATTACTGTAACCTTCTCCTCAACCCCCCCGACAGGAAAGTCTGCATTCAATCCCAAATGTCAGCAGTTGACGACAAGTCAGGTAGAAGCTGCCGAATCTGGAGTGGGAGACGCTACTGAGAAAATGCAAAATGGAGAAGAGCAGCAAAGGCTGGAGCAGGTATGGAAGAAAGTACCTCCATAACCGGTCTCTGCGGAGCCTCCGTCCTGACCCCTCAGTCACAGGGTGACACAGCAGTAAGGGAATCAGGTGGCAGGATGGTAAGATGTGCTAAGGGCATTCAGGGTGTCTAGTCTGACCCTTAGACTATGGGTCCTTGGCTCAACCTGTTCCCAGATGTATCTCAGAAGGTGAGGAGGTCTGGGTCAACACCCTTGCCCTATGCTCCTGATAAACCCTAGGCCAAAAGCCCCTACCTCCACCTATGGATCATGAAACAGCAAACTCTAGACAGGATCAGCAGGAAGGCATCAGCACACACTGCACTACATCCTAACAGCACATACGGTCAGGACAGAGTGATCTCTATCTGCGACACCCGGTGAAAGGAAGTGGATCTACTTAAAGGCTGAGGGAGTGGAGAACAGAATGCCCTGACACCCCTGCACCTCCACCTGCAGAGCTGCACAGAAATACAGCAGCACCTGCAGATTAACGCTCAATGTGCCAAAGGAAATTAACTCAGATTTAAACCACAGCAGCAACACCCATGGACTGCAAGGCGGTCAACACACTCATCAATCAATATCATAAGATGTCTGCGATCTGCGTTATTGAGTCTCGGTATGACTCCTCAACAACCACAATCCATGCAGCCCAAGGAGTTCAGTCGTCCCAAAGATTCCCTAGACCCAAATGTGTCCCCAGTCATCATGCGCTCCTGTAGAGTTGTGCTTTCAGTTCACACCCCTCAAATGTGAGCAGAGGCGTAACATAAAATGCTGCAAAGCAAAGATGGACCCCACCTCCAAGCATCCCGCTGAGTGTTTACCAGAAGGCGCAGCCTCGCTGGTCGATTCTCATTAAAGATAACAAATCTTCTGTGGAAGTACAAGTCCCAGCATGTGGACAATGGAGGCATCAGACCCAAGACTAGTCCCCAAACCTGAGCATAGAATCAATCCAATCACCAGACACTTATGGTCATGTAGCAACTCACACGGGAAATAGGCAACACACTAAAAATTGCAACTGACCCTGCTGGTTCCTGTACAGACTAGAGATCCCAACCATGCAGTCTCTTGTGGTTCCTGAATGATTTGGAATAGCCCCGACCACAGACCAAATGATGGCAACTTAGACCCATTTTGTCTGACCGGCCAGAACCAGAGAATGGAATTTACCTACAGAAGGGAAGGTGTGCTGAGGAAGAAGATGATCCCAGAGTGACTAAAACAAACCACAAAACACAGGAGAAGGTGTATACTGCTAAGGAATATGTCACCTACTTCCCGCCAACAAACAGAAGATAGGTGCAGAGTAAAGAACATAAACAGCAGAGAGATAAACCCCAGCTGGTCTACCGCTGACTGGTGTAAAGAAACATCAGTATCGCTGGACATCCACATGAGAATATAACCAGCAGGAAATACCAGCAAGGGGAAAGTATTTAAGTCAACATTAACCCAGACCCCTAAATAATAGACCTCAGACTTGAATCTTAAGGAAATTCACATTTTATACAAGACTCCTGAATCAATTCAGATACTAGACTTCAAAAATTTAGACCCCAGATGAGACCCTACTTTATTTCAGTACCCAGAAATTAATTAATTCAGACCCTCAGATAAAGATAGAACTGTTCCATAAACTCAGACTCATACCGGACTTCAAAAGAAATCCAGATCTCAGGACCAACCCTGAAATTAATTCAGTGCCGTAGGATGTCCCAAAAATAACTCAGACCCCAGACAATCCCTCCAAAAATTCAATCCTGACCTAAGAATAATAAAACCAATGCAGACCGGGCCTGACCTAAAAGTTACTTTTAATTACAATAAAGTAAGACCTCAAACCATGACCCTAAATAAATTCAGACCCTAGACCGGAACCCTAAAAAAAAATATGTCTGGCAAATCAAGTTCAGATCCCTGACAACCAGACCGCAAAAGGAGTCCAGACCCCAGACCAAGACTCATCAAAGAGATACACACCCCAAAGAAAATTCACTCCTCAGTCCAGCCCCTAAAAAAATTCAGACCTCAAATCAAACCATACAATTAAATTAGACCCCAGACCCCTAAATAAAAAAGACTTCCAAATAAATTAAGATCCCGGATTATTAAAGAAATTTAGAGCCTTAAATAAGTACATACCCCACACCAAGCCCCTAAATAAGTGCGCACCCCAGACCATGCCCCTAAATAAGTACATACCCCACACCAAGCCCCTAAATAAGTGCGCACCCCAGACCATGCCCCTAAATAAGTACACACCCCAGACAAAGCCCATAAATAAGTTTGGACCCCAGACCAAACCTGTGAATAGGTACAGTCCCCAGACCAAGCCCCTAAATAAGTCTGGACCCCAGACAAAGCCCCTAAATAAGTACAGTCCCCAGACAAAATTCATTAAAAAATAAGTACCTCAGACCGAGCCCCTAAATAAGTGCAGACCCCAGACCAAACCCCTAAATAAGTACAGACCCCAGACCAAGCTTTTAAATAAGTACAGACCCCAGACCAAGCCCCTAAATAAATACAGACCCCAGACCAATACCCTAAATATGTACAGACCCCATACCAAGCCCCTAAATATGTACAGACCCTAAATAAGTATGGACCCCAGACCAATACCCTAAATAAGTACAGTCCCCAGACAAAATTCATAGAAAAATAAGTACCCCAGACCGAGCCCCTAAATAAGTGCATACCCCAGACCAAACCCCTAAATAAGTACAGACCCCAGACCAAGCCCCTAAATAAGTACAGACCCCAGACCAAGCCCCTAAATAAATACAGACCCCAGACGAATACCCTAAATATGTACAGACCCTAAATAAGTATGGACCCCAAACCAATACCCTAAATAAGTACAGACCAGAGACCCTAAATAAACACGGACCCCAGACCAAGCCCCTAAAAAAGTATGGAGCCCAGACCAAGGCCCAAAATAAATTCACACTTCATTTGAGAACCCCAAACCTTACAATTACCATCACTAGTTTAAAGGGGTCATCCGGGATATCTCCAAAATAAATAATTGTGCCCAAGCACTAACAGGCATTTAGCTGGCCCCTTCCTGCCTGCTGTGCCTGGCACCATTCACCGTTGATCGCAGTGGCTACAGGCCGCTCCTGTCTGTGATTTTGGCACTTCTGGTGACGTCTCTACCTAAGGGCGGCTTCTCCCCTCTGTAGATGGACGCACAGCCAACGTCACGCTGATTGACAGATGGTTCCCCCAATCAGGTAGCGAGGAGCCGGCTGTGAATCAGTGTGATGTCAGATATGCGCCCTCTGTAAAGCCGCCTACGCTCTGTTTACCCCGCCATGCTGTCCCCGGCAGGAGCGGTCTGTGCCAGGGGTGAATAGCGGGAACTGGTGCCGGCAACAACTGGCGAGTAGGCGGCAGCTACCAACCTGTCAGCGGTTGGGAACTCTTTTTTTTTTTTTAGTAAATATCCTGGATATTTCCTTTAACTCTTTGCAGACCCCGGAGGAGCCGGCCTGCCTGGTGGTCTGCGGGGGCCCACACTGACTTCTCATGGCGGTGGCGCGGAGTCGAGGGCGCGTTATACAGAGACCTTTTACCAGACGCTTTTTGTTCAGTAAACTCCCGATTTCTCAGAATAAAGCTCCAGCCGCGAACCAGAGATGATGCTTGAAAGGGCAATTAATACAGCAGGTTTAATAACACGAGATTATTAGGAGCGCTGTAATAAAATGAATTATCTGATGGGCAGGAGACCGCGGGCGGATACAAAGGTCACGGGTAATGGCTGCACCGCTAACTGAACGTTCCATTTCACTAATGCACGGTGTATTATAGTGTTCAGGCCCCGTCACAGGAGCGCGCTATTATCAGGGACGTCGCCGGCCACTTATGGAGGTGCTGGCGCCCTGGGAGGGGGGGGACATTACTTTCTTACCTTCCTATATATAACCTAATTATTTCTAATGACTGTTTTCCCGGGTGCGAGGTGACATCATAACCAGCATTGAGGTTCCGAATGACAAAGTCTCATAAAAACCCGAGAAACGAGAGGCTTAATGTGCTGAAGAGCGAGACGCCGATAGAAAACAGATCATTAAGTGACTGGTAATATTATAATACAAGGAGCCACGTCTATAATCTTCTCCGGTCACAAGTCAAGGGTTGTGTGAATGTGAAGTGTGGGGTAAGATTGTGGTTACATCAGTCTAATATGAGTAACTGTTCTGCAGACCCCCGAAATAAGGGGAGACCTCCCGCACCCCTAGAAAAGTCCGAAATTATCCGAGCTCTGGCTTCACCTCCAAACAACACTCCATTCTACAAACATGGGCAACACCAGTGTCAAGATGTTACCCCTTCACATTGTAAGTCTCCTTCCAACTACCCCCCACCCCCCAAAGTGAGAGATTCTTTCAACTCCAGTGCCTGCAGGTTATTGGTTGGGGAGTTTGGGCAGCTCCAGTGGTGGTGAGGCGGCAGCTCCAGTGGTGGTGAGGCAACAGCTCCAGTGGTGGTGAGGCGGCAGCTCCAGTGGTGGTGAGGCAGCAGTTCCAGTGGTGGTGAGGCGGCAGATCCAGTGGTGGTGAGGCGGCAGCTCCAGTGGTGGTGAGGCGGCAGCTCCAGTGGTGGTGAGGCAGCAGCTCCAGTGGTGGTGAGGCGGCAGCTCCAGTGGTGGTGAGGCAGCAGCTCCAGCGGTGGTGAGGCAGCAGTTCCAGTGGTGGTGAGGCAGCAGTTTCAGTGGTGGTGAGGCAGCAGCTCCAGTGGTGGTGAGGCAGCAGTTCCAGTGGTGGTGAGGCAGCAGCTCCAGCGGTGGTGAGGCAGCAGCTCCAGTGGTGGTGAGGCGACAGCTCCAGTGGTGGTGAGGCAGCAGCTCCAGTGGTGGTGAGGCAGCAGCTCCAGTGGTGGTGAGGCGACAGCTCCAGTGGTGGTGAGGCAGCAGTTCCAGTGGTGGTGAGGCGGCAGCTCCAGTGGTGGTGAGGCGGCAGCTCCAGTGGTGGTGAGGCGGCAGCTCCAATGGTGGTGAGGCGGCAGCTCCAGTGGTGGTGAGGCAGCAGCTCCAGTGGTGGTGAGGCAGCAGTGCCAGTGGTGGTGAGGCAGCAGCTCCAGTGGTGGTGAGGCGACAGCTCCAGTGGTGGTGAGGCAGCAGTGACAGTGGTGGTGAGGCGGCAGATCCAGTGGTGGTGAGGCGGCAGCTCCAGTGGTGGTGAGGCAGCAGCTCCAGTGGTGGTGAGGCAGCAGCTCCAGTGGTGGTGAGGCGGCAGATCCAGTGGTGGTGAGGCGGCAGCTCCAGTGGTGGTGAGGCAGTAGATCCAGTGGTGGTGAGGTAGCAGATCCAGTGGTGGTGAGGTGACAGCTCCAGTGGTGGTGAGGCGGCAGTTCCAGTGGTGGTGAGGCAGCAGCTCCAGTGGTGGTGAGGCGGCAGCTCCAGTGGTGGTGAGGCAGCAGCTCCAGCGGTGGTGAGGCAGCAGCTCCAGTGGTGGTGAGGCGGCAGATCCAGTGGTGGTGAGGCGGCAGCTCCAGTGGTGGTGAGGCAGTAGATCCAGTGGTGGTGAGGCGGCAGATCCAGTGGTGGTGAGGCGGCAGCTCCAGTGGTGGTGAGGCAGCAGCTCCAGTGGTGGTGAGGCGACAGCTCCAGTGGTGGTGAGGCAGCAGTTCCTGTGGTGGTGAGGCAGCAGCTCCAGTGGTGGTGAGGCAGCAGTGACAGTGGTGGTGAGGCGGCAGATCCAGTGGTGGTGAGGCGGCAGTTCCAGTGGTGGTGAGGCAGCAGCTCCAGTGGTGGTGAGGCAGCAGCTCCAGTGGTGGTGAGGCGGCAGATCCAGTGGTGGTGAGGCGGCAGCTCCAGTGGTGGTGAGGTGGCAGATCCAGTGGTGGTGAGGCAGCAGATCCAGTGGTGGTGAGGCGGCAGCTCCAGTGGTGGTGAGGCAGCAGCTCCAGTGGTGGTGAGGCGACAGCTCCAGTGGTGGTGAGGCAGCAGTTCCTGTGGTGGTGAGGCAGCAGCTCCAGTGGTGGTGAGGCAGCAGTGACAGTGGTGGTGAGGCGGCAGATCCAGTGGTGGTGAGGCAGCAGTTCCAGTGGTGGTGAGGCAGCAGTTCCAGTGGTGGTGAGGCAGCTGCTCCAGTGGTGGTGAGGCGGCAGCTCCAGTGGTGGTGAGGCGGCAGCTCCAGTGGTGGTGAGGCAGCAGTTCCTGTGGTGGTGAGGCAGCAGCTCCAGTGGTGGTGAGGCAGCAGTGACAGTGGTGGTGAGGCGGCAGATCCAGTGGTGGTGAGGCAGCAGTTCCAGTGGTGGTGAGGCAGCAGTTCCAGTGGTGGTGAGGCAGCTGCTCCAGTGGTGGTGAGGCGGCAGCTCCAGTGGTGGTGAGGCGGCAGCTCCAAGGGTGGTGAGGCAGCAGCTCTAAGGGTGGTGAGGCAGCAGTTCCAGTGATGGCAAGACACCAGTTCCTGTAGTGGTGAAGGGGCAACTCCAGTGATTGTGAGGCTGCAGCTCTGGGGGAGGTGAGGAGGTGGCAACTCTGGTGATGGAGAAGCAGCAGCTCTGGTGATGGAGAGGCAGCAACTCCGGTGATTGTGAAGTGACAGCTCCGGTGGTGGTGAGGCAGCTCCTGTTTTAGAAAGGCGGCAGCTCTGGTGGGAGGCAGCAGCTCCTGTGGTAGCAAGGCGGCAGCTCTGTTGGTGGTAAGGCAGCAGCTCTGGTGATGGAGAGGCAGCAGTTCCCGTGGTGGAGAGACAGCAGTCTGGCTGCTGGTGAGGCAGCAGTTCTGGTGAGGGTGAGGCGGCAGCTCAGGTCATGGTGAAGCAGCAGCTTCGGTGGCCATGAGGCGGCAGCTCCAGTGATGGTGAAATGGCAGCCTCATTGGTGGTGAGGCGGCAGCTCCTGTGTTGGCGAGGCGGCAGCTCTGGCATTCAGGAGACAGCAGCAGAGTTATTTCAAGCGGTAGCTTTCTTGAAGAGATCGGTTTTCAAGTTCCATCTGAAGGCTCCAAATGCGGCAGATAATCAGATGTGTCGGGGCACAGAATTCCACAGTATGAAGGAAACTCTGGACCGTGGTACTTGTAGACACCTCGGTCCTGAGTTTGTCAGTTGAGTCATGCAGTTACTCCACCAATCTGGGGCCGGTCCCCTTTCTGCGACCTAGTCCCTCTCGCTGACTTCTGTCAGCTCCGATGTGGGCGCCACAGGTGGATCACTCACATTCCGTGCCCCTGGACTCCTTCTGTCACTCTTGAGCCCTTCACTGGCTCCTCCGTCAGTTCTGTCCTCTCTCTCTGTCTTGGGACAAGCTCCTCCAGCTCCAGTCCCCTGGATTTCTCTCTCCCACGTCCACTCGTCTCCCTGTCCTCCCTCCAACTCCTCACATTCTCCTTACATACTATCACGTCAGTCCGTCCTGTACGCCCTTTGGTCTCTTCCCACTTTCTAGTCTCCTGTCCCGCTTCCTCCACCCACACCCCCTACCTGTCTCCCCTCCAGCCTCTGATGGGGTCCTCTCTAAACAGGGTCTGCCTGAACCACTGACCTGCAGTGTGTAGTGTTGGATGCGGGTGTGTGAGTGCCAGGTTGTGTCCCTTCCTTACCCGAGAGCGGGGCACCACATCTGTGGCTGAGGTGCAGTACCTCTATGGCGACTGGAGCCTCAGGGGCGCCACAACACCAAGAATAGGGAGGATCTGCAGTGGCAGTATCTCGTATATGTATTACATCAAGTGCAATGTGAAGGATATGGTAAACTGATCAAGCCCCATCCACTTCCATGGTTGCAGCAGTCTGTGCCCCGTGCGTCCCCCCCGTTGGCCGTGTAACCCCGAGCCTCTGATGTTGACGCACCCTCCATAACCAGCGAGGACCAGGAGCGCGGGGGCTCTGATTTTACCTCTTTGGGGGTGATGGCCCTTCTGCCTCCGATGACATGACCCGTGCCACATAGATTATAGATGATTTACCGCGCGGCCTCATCTTCCGTCTGATCATATTCCTCCTTCCCTCCGGGTCTCTGGAGTCGCCGGCGCTGTATACAGAACACGGAGTTTGATGTAAAGCCGCGCAGATGTGTACAAGATTATGAATATTTCACGAAAAATGTAAATACATTCAGGCCTGACGCATCCTATGAAATATGGCCGTGCGCTGAATGTGAAGGCTCTCCGCGCTCCCCTCGCCTGCCGCTCTACGGTACCAGACACAACCTATAGTGCGGCTTTATTTAATGACGGTATTGTGTTTTCTGGCCCTGATAAGTAAATTACAATCCGAAACGCAGCAGAGATCCACAATGGAAGAGGAATGAGAAACAGCCGCCATCACATCCGTAATAAAATAGGAAGGGTTCGCGCTTTACAACTCCAATGACCAGCGAGACGTCACTGAGAATATATCGCTGCGGAGGAGGAAGAGCATCCGGGCGGACAACCATCGCTCCCATTCACTGCTCGTCTGTGTCCAGCAATATTACTATTGATAATTATTATATTACTGTCATTATTCAGCAATTCTAGGCAATACTTGAAAGTAGAATATTCATTCTAGCAAGTTCATCTCAGCTGTAGAAGGTTTGTGACCACTCCCTTTCCCTTTAGTCACATGATCCATCATCTGATGTCGGTAATAGATTCATTCTGTTCGGACCGCCTTGGAGGAAGTCTCTAGTCACTGCTGGAGCTCTATAGTTGGAGCCGTGTTATCTGCAGTCCTGGTGTTTGACTGTTGGTTTTGTATCCTTTATGGTCTATTGTTCCACTGTTTGTCTTCCTTCCCCTGTGTTGGACTACTGTAGAGGTGATGTCTAGTGCACTCACCGGCCTTGGTACTAGACAGGGTGAGTGGAGGTACCTACAGGGCCTAGGAACATGACAACGGCTAGGGGAAGGACACATTAGGGGAGCTCAGGGACCAAACACATCTCTTTCATTAGAAGAATTCTTCACATCCTTTACCCACATAATTCTTCACATCCTTGTCTAATCTTTCTTCAGAACTATATATCTATAGATACACTGCGAAAGTATTAGAACTACTCGCTACTCCCGAGTACACATAAGTACTTGGAGAGTAACCAGTAGCCCGAATACCGCTACTATTCGGCGAATACCGAATAGTAGCGAGTATACTCGCTCATCCCTAATGCAGACACTAGGATAGTGTGGAAAAAAGAGGAGGAAAGAGCAGGTGCAGTAATGCTTTTTGCTCTACCCGCGGGTAGGGCAGAGCTAGTGCGCATGCACCAGATTGACGCCCTGGTGTCTGCATAAAGCAGAACACAAAATAGGGTGCAATCTCACGCCTGCACGAGCCGTAATGCAGTCATACACTCTGCCCACAGCAGAGCTCAGGGCGCCTGCGCGAGCTAGAGAGGGATCTGCGCAAGTGCTGTAAAGAAGAATTGGACATGAAAAGAGATATAGATACACTGCGAAAGTAGCCTAAAAGTAATTTAAAGTTGTTAAAAATAATAACCTTACATACTCACCTTCCAACACCTGCACCGGGACCAGCAGAGAACACATCCGATCGCTAGACAAGGACCTGTCACTACCAGCTAATCAGATGGCCGGTAGCGATCTGGCCAATCAGATGGCGCCACGTCACAACCACGTGATCGCTAGCGGCCACCGGATTGGCCAATTTGCAAGGTCCTAGATGTACTATCAGGACCTTGCAAATTGGCCAATCAGGTGGCCGCTAGCGATGACGTAGTTGTGATGTGGCGCCATCTGATTGGTCAGATCGCTACCGGAGATCTGATTGGCTGGTAGTGACAGGTCCTTGTCCAGCAATCGGATGGCTTCTCTGGCGGTCCCGGTGCAGGCGTCGGAAGGTGAGTATGTAAGGTTATTATTTTTGAACAACTTTTACTCACTTTTAGGCTACTTTCGCAGCGTATCTATAGATACACTGCGAAAGTATTCAAATTCGCTATACTTGCAATGAGTACCGAGTACCGCTACCTACTCGTTGCGAGGATAGCGAGCATGAATAATAAGGTACTCGCTCATCCCTAGTCTGCATAAAGCAGAACACAAAACAGAGAGATCTCGCGCCTGCAGCTCGCACAGGCGTAATGCAGTCAGACGCTCTGCCCACAGTATGGCAGAGCTCAGGGCGCCTGCGCAAGCCGAGAGGGATCTGCACAGGCGCCCGAAAGAAGACTGGGACCAGAGAAGAGGTGAAGAATGAAGAGTCAGAGGAAGACCACTGGGCGGTGAGGACTGGATGGGATGAAGACCCGTCTGACCCGTCAGTATGAATTAGCATACAGAGCGGTGAGGAGCGGGGGGGCTGCTGCCAGCTTTCAGCCCCGCTGCCCCTGCAGCCTTGGTTGAGGAGCGGGGGGGGTGGAGGGTTTGGGTGCTGTCAGCTTTCAGCCCCTGCAGCCCTTGGTGAGGAGCGGGGGGGGTTGTGCTGGTACCCCCCCTCTGAGTTGCGCCCGGGGCAAAGGATCCGGCTGCACCCCCCTAGATACGCCCCTGATAGGCGCTGCTGAAGGTGGCACTTTTAGTTTAAAAAGCACAAATGGGGTAAGAAGTTCACTTTAAAAGCACAAGAGCAATAAAAACATTAGGTTACTGGTTCACACGTTGTATTCCAAGATGCAGCGTCAGACAATGTGATCTAGTTGCCAAGATTTGCAGATTCCTTTTGTCATGTCTGTAACAAGACCAAATAACATCCACAGCACGGTGCTTTGTCACATTGTTGGATCTCCTGCCTCCAAGTGCAATTGTCATCTGATTATGTGACTGCAAACCACAAACAGCGCCCCCACCTGTCCGCTGACTGCGACTGGTGTTGCTCTTTTGCTCAAATGAAGTGAATGATGCTGTTGCAGTTCTGTACTAAACCTGAGTACAGGGGGGCGCTGTTTAGCAACTCAATGAAATACACGGGCTGTAAAACCTGCACAAAGCGTCACCTTTTTGCAGGTATCAGTCTATCTCACTTTCATTACAGATAATTGTATTTTCTACACTAGATTTTTGCAGATCTATTTCTCTGAATATAGAACTGAACGCTGTAGGGGAAAATTTCCTTCTTTGCTTAGAAATGTAGCACAGAAAGTGTCAGATCTCTGCGATCAGCGGCGGCTTCAGTACAAACAGGCAATCTGCCGTGTGTATATTACATGAACATACAAGAATGGCGTCGCTGGTGGCTGTAATTTAAAGCAGATTATATCTATAGCATTAAAGGAAATATGATGGAGGCAGAACGCCGTGATAGATTTAATACATCGGCTTCCTGGGAAACTGAAAAGTTTTATTATTATTACTCTGTCTCCAAAATAACTAACATTATAATCAAATGGGTACAAGAATCACTAAATGTGTCCTAGACAGAAACCTCCTAAGGATGAATCATGGTGGAAGACATTGCCTAAAGATCGACTGATAAGCTGTCAATCAATATTGCTATTACTTGGGCTAGGGGCCCCGAGGTGGTGACCATCCCATTGATAATGGCGGTTCTGGTCTCTATTTCTACACATTTCTTCACTAGTAGACAGTTTCCATAACTCCAATTTATCGTGATGAAAGCAAGACAACGAGAAAGAAAACTTCAAACGTTGCTGAAATCGGACCCATCACTTGGCGTAAATATGTCATTACTTTACTGCTGGAAATGTTGCCGTTCTCCTGAATCCTGAAAAGCATTGGGGCCACACCCACAGAAAAGCATTGAGGCCACTCCTATACAGAAACCCACTAAGACCACACCCTCAGAAAACCAATAAGGCCACACCCACAGAAAATCATTGAGGCCACTCCCACATAAAAGCATTGAGGGCACTCCTACAGAAAACCATTTAGGCCACACCCTCAGAAAAGTATTGAGTCCATGCCCATTTTAAAGCTTTGAGGCCACTCCTATTGAAAACCACAGACGCCACGCCCACAGTAAAGCATTAAGGTCACACTCACAGAAAAGTATTGCGGCCATTCCTGCAGAAACCCAAAGTCCAAGCAGAGAGTAGAGCATGGAGTTCACGCCCACAGAAAACCACTCAGGCCACGCCCACAGAAAAGCATTGAGGCCACTCCCACTGAAACCCATTGAGGCCACACCCACATAAAAGCATTGAGGCCACGCCCTCTTGATGAAGAAGAGGGTAGTGGAGACCATATCTCAGAAGCAGAAAGACACAAGATAAGTAGAAAAACAATTCCAGACTCAGGAGAAGAGCCACTCGGTATGTCTTCCCTGTGTTTGCGTGGGTTTCCTCCAGGTTCTCCAGTTTCCTCCCACACTCCAAAGACTGATAGGATATTTAGATTGTGAGCTCAATGGGGACAGTAATGCAAATGTATGTAAAGCGCTGTGGAATTAATGGTGCTATATAAGTGAATAAATATATACATATATATATTTATAGATGAAAAAATGCATATTTATGACCAGGGACGGATCTTCTTTAATAGGGATGTCCTCTGCAGACAAGCGTTCTTGTTAGCTGAGCTGTCAATGATCAGCCAATCACAATGATGGATCCTCTACTATCAGACAGAATCAGGAAGCGTTTTGTTTCCCTGCACTGCCTCCGCAGGTGAAGTGAAGCATTACACCGTTCCTGCTGTTTTCTATGGACTTTCCATGTAATGTTGGGTCCTCCTGGTGGAGCAGAGATCTTTGTAGTTGCTTTGCACTCTGGCTACTCAATAGTGAGGGCCACCACTCACATGTCCTTAATGAGTGGCCCCTATAAGGGAGGTTCCTGGGAAAGGTCAAATTTACGGCTAAAACTATTTTTTCTTTGAATAAATCCTGAAATTGTTGAGTAAACGTCTACAGTGAACTCATTACATTAGTCACCTTATTCCACCTCTGCTTCAAAGCCTGTACAGTGCTCCAGAGCATAATTCAGAATTCTGCTGCACGCAGCCTTGACGGTCAATCAGACAAATGGTTGTCACCTTTTTCTTCCAGCTTGCTCTAGTGCCTTAGTGGAGTACAAATCACTCTCATATTTCTGTGCAGTTGAAGACAATCGTGCAACATTTTGAAGAGCTGTAAAAAGCAAAAAACTGAGCTGAAGCAAACAATAGTACACATGAAGAATGGAAGCCCGTTCACACTAGCCCCTAAATAGACAAAACCTAAGAAAAAAAATGTATGGAAAAACACCCTGCCGTAAGTAAATAAGTAAAAAGCAAGTGCTAATAAGTAACAAGAGACTTAATAAATACATTTTTGCAAAAAGGTAAGAAGCCATCCCACCACGTCAAGGTGTACCCATGCTCAGCTTAGTTATATTGCTTCCCATTGCTTTG
Source organism: Allobates femoralis (assembly GCA_033576535.1). Lineage (NCBI taxonomy): Eukaryota > Metazoa > Chordata > Amphibia > Anura > Aromobatidae > Allobates > Allobates femoralis. The sequence continues at coordinate 127,194,403 of JARQOC010000007.1, forward strand.
GAACCCAGGCAGGGGCATAACTGAAACAGGTGCAAGGGTTACAATGACACCCGGGCCCTGGAGCCTAGGTGGCCCAAAAGACTCTTTGGTCTATTGCTAATAAAGATTAATAATTAGAAGCCCCGCTGGAGCTTTCCATAGGGGCCCATGAATTTCAAGTTATGCCACTGGACCCAGGTGATTCTTTACCTTTGTTCACATTGGGGTCAGTTTTGACACATACAAAGATCTTAAATTAGAGAAAGTTACTGTTCCGGCATGGGTTCACCTTGACGTGGTGGGGCGGCTTCTTACCTTTTTCCAGAAATGTAATATATGAAGTCCCTTTTTATTTATTAGCACTTTTTTTACTTACTCAGGGTATTATTTCATATAGTTTTTTCTTAAATGTTCAAGAACAGTTCAGCCTTATGCTTTAAAAAAGTGACACGCCCACTCCAGGGCCGGGGAAGACTCGGTATCGGGCAGTTACTAGTTGTTGTCACGTCTTCACTACTCGGTTCAGATGGGGTCCGAGACCCGGTCCCGTGACCCTTGGCAGTGTAATTTAAATAAACGGGAGTGATGTTATTGAAAGTCTGAGGGGATATGGGATATTCGTGACGCCACCTGCGGTATGCGGCCAGGTGGCCGGCGCTGTTGCAGAACCTCTGGGGTTGATGACTTGCAGCTTAGATAGTCCCGCTCCCCGCAGTCGGAGCGCATTATCCAGGGCAGTGGATTTCCCCCGGCTTGTACCTCGGCAGCTGGCCTCTGCGGCCGATGGTCGCCGCAAATAAAAGTCTCTCACACCACAGCTGCAGTTCCGTTACTTTTACTCAGGTGTTAAACATGGCCACCGGGTACGCTCCTGCCAGTCTCCGGTACTTTGCTCTTTCTCCAGAGCCGGGTCAGAACAGTGTAGTGTCACAGTCTCTGGTGGGTCTCTTCTCTCTGCGTTATAAGGGGTAACTTTCATCTGAGGTGAGCGGGTCGTCGCTCTGGCCCTCAGGTTCTCAACGCCCTCCGCAGCACAGAGCTCAGATACCGGTAGCCACGGGTGCTTATGTGTGTCCCGGCCACCATTAGGATCCCTCCTGGGCACTGCTCCCTAGTTCGAACACCTTCCCCAAGATGTGTTGGGTATTCGGCCACAGCTCCTGATTGAAGTCTGAGGCCTCCGGTTTCAGCTCGGGCTTGAAGCTTCCGCACCTGTGTCCTTCACCAACCCCTCTGTCTCGTCAGATTCGGGCATACGGGTGACCACTGTCTTCTCTTCACCCCAAGGGTTCTTGTCTGTGTCTACTGTGCTGTTCTCTCCCTCCCGGGGTAGTATAGCTTCAGCCACGGGAGTCGGCACCACACCGCCACTGCACTCCCGACTACCACTCCTCAGTCAGTTGATGTTACTCCTCCGGTCTCCTACTACTAAACTAACGTGTCTAACACTGTCCTGTCCCCCTTGTGTGGCCTGGGTCCACCCATTGTCCCAGAGACCTGTCACTACATGTGTGTATGCTGTGTTCTGGGCTCAACCATACCATTCTGACACCTTAAGAACAGGGATATTACTCTCCCTAACCACAGAAGTGCAGTACCTCCGGTGGCGGTTTACCCGGAGGGGCGCCACAAAAGCACAAAAACATAAAACTTAATAAAAGAACATAAAATTCCTCCACTCACATGTAGCGTTTTACTGCATTTGAAGCAAAAAATACAAGCCAAAGGATGAACCGGATCCACTTTCTTTACCCTTTTTTACACCTTTTCAGTGTAAAAAGTAGCTTGATCCTTTAAAAACTTACACATTAGTCTTCAACTACCCAAAAGTAAAATCAGACTGGTGCTGTACATGAAAACGTTGTGACATTTTGCAACACCTGAATAAGGAAAACCACAATGAAAACGATATCTTTCTATGTTTGCATGATGCACGGTATATATATATATTCAGCTCCATCCTGGAACCCTCCTCCGCTCTCGATGTCTTGCAGATTTTTTGTGGATTTCTCTTCCATATTCCAGTTTCTTTCCATTTGATCTCGGCTCTTGAGCTGCATCGGGACTGAGAAATAATCACCATCTGTTTTCCTTTAGCGAGGATGAATTCAGTGACAAGATGGACGGTAATTTGTAAGGCACATATGTAAAAGTTAAAAGAAAGACTTTGAGGATTTGAGGACAGCGGCCCCGGCCGATGAATGTGGGGCTTTAAGTTGTGTCATACTAATGGGGCCACCAGCACAGCGTAAGAAGAGGTGATTAATGCCCAAGTCCTCCGTCATTAAAAATTAACCAACATATTGAATACATTTGAAGGATCAGCTCGGAGCTCGGGGATATTAGAAGTTACAGGAAGTTTCAGAACCTGTTGGCAGGCGGACTGTACTCTGCATTAAAGGAGCTGCCGGGATTACAAAACCCATTTTCCAGTGATCTGTTCGGGGATTCGGAGTCATTTTACTGTAGAATCCTCAACTATAACTTTGTTTGTTTATGAGTCTGATAGAACCAAAAAGCTTATAAATGAAGTAGACAACAAATTGATTTTAATAGGAAATTTGTAATACTCTGTTTTCCCTCTGGAGGCGCTGCAGGGAAATAAAAACTTCTTTATAGATTACACTAGCTGTGAGCCCGATTCTAAAGAATCGGGTAGTCTAGAATGCATATATAGTTTATTTACTAATATTTAGGGGAGTGCGGTGAAATGAATTGTGTGTATACAGGTGGCTCAGTGGGTAGCACAGTATACGGTGGCTCAGTGGTTAGCACTGTATATGGTGGCTTAGTGGTTAGCACTGTATATGGTGGCTCAGTGGTTAGCATTGTATATGGTGGCTCAGTGGTTAGCACTGTATATGGTTGCTCAGTGGTTAGCACTGTATGTGGTGGCTCAGTGGTTAGCACTCTATATGGTGGCTCAGTGGTTAGCACTGTATATGGTGGCTCAGTGGTTAGCACTGTATACGGTGGCTCAGTGGTTAGCACTGTATATGGTGGCTCAGTGGTTAGCACTGTATATGGTGGCTCAGTGGTTAGCACTGTATACGGTGGCTCAGTGGTTAGCACTGTATATGGTGGCTCAGTGGTTAGCACTGTATATGGTGGCTCAGTGGTTAGCACTGTATACGGTGGCTCAGTGGTTAGCACTGTATACGGTGGCTCAGTGGTTAGCACTGTACATGGTGGCTCAGTGGTTAGCACTGTATATGGTGGCTCAGTGGTTAGCACTGTATATGGTGGCTCAGTGGTTAGCACTGTATACGGGGGCTCAGTGGTTAGCACTGTATATGGTGGCTCAGTGGTTAGCACTGTATGTTGGCTCAGTGGTTAGCACTGTATATGGTGGCTCAGTGGTTAGCACTCTATATGGTGGCTCAGTGGTTAGCACTGTATACGGTGGCTCAGTGGTTAGCACTGTATATGGTGGCTCAGTGGTTAGCACTGTATACAGTGGCTCAGTGGGTAGCACAGTATACGGTGGCTCAGTGGTTAGCACTGTATATGGTGGCTCAGTGGTTAGCACTGTATGTTGGCTCAGTGGTTAGCACTGTATATGGTGGCTCAGTGGTTAGCACTGTATATGGTGGCTCAGTGGTTAGCACTGTATATGGTGGCTCAGTGGTTAGCACTGTATACGGTGGCTAAGTGGTTAGCACTGTATATGGTGGCTCAGTGGTTAGCACTGTATATGGTGGCTCAGTGGTTAGCACTGTATATGGTGGCTCAGTGGTTAGCACTGTATATGGTGGCTCAGTGGTTAGCACTGTATATGGTGGCTCAGTGGTTAGCACTGTATATGGTGGTTCAGTGGTTAGCACTGTATATGGTGGCTCAGTGGTTAGCACTGCGCGGTGGCTCAGTGGTTAGCACTGCGCGGTGGCTCAGTGGTTAGCACTGCGCGGTGGCTCAGTGGTTAGCACTGCGCGGTGGCTCAGTGGTTAGCACTGGGCGGTGGCTCAGTGGTTAGCACTGGGCGGTGGCTCAGTGGTTAGCACTGCGCGGTGGCTCAGCGGTTAGCACTTTAGCACTGCGCAGTGGCTCAGTGGTTAGCACTTTAGCACTGCGCGGTGGCTCAGTGGTTAGTAGTGTGTGGTGGCTCAGTGGTTAGCAGGAGTATGGTGGCTCAGTGGTTAGCAGTGAGTGGGGTGGGCAGAGTGGTCAGCGCAGTGCGGCGGGCAGAGTGGTCAGCGCAGTGCAGCGGGCAGAGTGGTCAGCAGAGGACAGAGGCACTCTGCCTGTCATACTTACCAGCGGGTCATCGTCTTCCCCGCCACGGCATTTTCACTCCGCCGTTGCCAGCATGTTGGCTCCACTCATGCAGAGCATTGCTCCTGTGCAGGCTCCTCTCTGCTGAGTATTGCTCCTGTGCAGCCTCCTCTCTGCAGAGCATTGCTCCTGTGCAGCCTCCTCCTCTCTGCAGAGCATTGCTCCTGTGCAGCCTCCCCTCATGCAGAGCAATGCTCCTGAGCAGCCTCCTCTGTGCAGAGGATTGCTACTGTGCAGCCTCCTCTCTGCAGAGCATTGCTACTGTGGAGCCTCCTTACTGTAGAGCATTGCTCCTGTGCAGCCTCCTCTCTGCAGAGTATTGCAGAGGCACTCTGACTGTCATACTTACCAGCGGGTCATTGTGTTCCCCGCCACGGCATTTTTACTCCGCCATCGCCAGCATGTTGGCTCCACTCATGCAGAGCATTGCTCTTGTGCAGGCTCCTCTCTGCTGAGTATTGCTCCTGTGCAGCCTCCTCTCTGCAGAGCATTGCTCCTGTGCAGCCTCCTCCCTGCAGAGCATCGCTCCTGTGCAGCCTCCTCTCTGCAGAGCATTGCTCCTGTGCAGCCTCCTCTCTGCAGAGCATTGTTCCTGTGTAGCCTCCTCTCTGCAGAGCAATGGTCATGTGCAGCCTCCTCTCTGCAGAGCATTGCTCCTGTGCAGCCTCCTCCCTGTAGAGCATCGCTCCTGTGCAGCCTCCTCTCTGCAGAGCATTGCTCCTGTGCAGCCTCTTCTCTGCAGAGCATTGCTCCTGTGTAGCCTCCTCTCTGCAGAGCAATGCTCCTGTGCAGCCTCCTCTCTGCAGAACATTGCTCCTGTGCAGCCTCCCCTCTGCAGAGCATCGCTCCTGTGCAGCCTCCTCCATGCAGAGCATCGCTCCTGTGCAGCCTCCTCCCTGCAGAGCATCGCTCCTGTGCAGCCTCCTCTCTGCAGAACATTGCTCCTGTGTAGCCTCCTCTCTGCAGAGCAATGCTCCTGTGCAGCCTCCTCTCTGCAGAACATTGCTCCTGTGCAGCCTCCTCTCTGCAGAACATTGCTCCTGAGCAGCCTCATCTCTGCAGAGCATTGCTCCTGTGCAGCCTCCCCTCTGCAGAGCAATGCTCCTGTGCAGCCTGCTCTCTGCAGAGCATTACTCCTGTGCAGCCTCCCCTCTGCAGAGCATTGCTCCTGTGCAGGCTGCTCACTGCAGAGCGTTGCTCCTGTGCAGCCTCCTCTCACCTGTATCCTGGAGATCAGCTCTTGGGGGCTCAGTCCGGGCTCCTCTGTCACCTCTATGTTCCCTTGTGATCGCAGGATGTCAGAGGCAGAGAATGACTGATGAGGACACGTCTGATGTGAGACAGCGGCATGATGTCTCCTGTGCTGACTGCAGCAATGAAAGTGCCTGTGATGATGTCACAGTCATGTGATATAGCCCCGCCCATACCAGTGACATCATCTCAGGTCCTGAGAGTGAGAGACTGTGCATGGACTCGCAAAGGCATTGCCAAAGGCATTGCGAGTGAGGAGAGACTCTGGAAGGACTCGCAAACGCATTGCGAGTGTGGCAGCCACGCACACGACGACGGAAACACTGCCGAATATGACGGAAGTGGCCTTAGGGTAATTATATATTAGATAATGATGTTAGAGGAACAGAACACTCTACGATCGGCAACGGTCTGGATACTCTTCTCACAAAACACAATAGGGGCAAACATAAAGAGTTGGGGCTACACGTAATTCTGAATATGTCATGCTCTAGGGCTCAGAACCATCGACCCCATCAGACACCTTGTAGAATAATGCCATAGCATGAACATCTCACTCATTCTAAGTTATGAGACATCTACAAACACCGCTGTAGGCAATGTAGGGCCAATGAAGTCCTGTCCAAAAATGTTCCACAACCCCACATGGGAATCCCTCAAAATCCTACCGGAACAACTCACTTTTGGATGAGAGGGAGCAGTGACCGAGGAATGATAGGAAAGCAGAATCTTTCTTAGGTGACTCTTTTGCTATATATGTTCCTTATGATGTGCATGTATATATACCGTATATCAAGACATGGCGGACTTTTTGGAGCAAAAAATAATATAAGACAGTGTCTTATTTTCAAGGAAACACGGTAATATGATTTGTAAAGTGCTGCAGAATATGTTGGCGCTATATAAATAAAGATTATTATTATTATATACATATATGGGTCGCTCCTCCATGATGCCCCTTGTCAGCCCCTCAACTCTCTTTAATGAAGGACCATGGGCAACATATGACGGAAGCTACAGAACACAACGGCCGATAAACGCTCTTGAAGGATCCATTCTCTTCGCATTCTTGACAAGGAAATACTTTTATAAACTCCATCACGACTAGCTGATTTGGAAGGAATCCAAGAAAAGTCTACGGTTTATTCCAAAATCATAAACATGGAATTTACCCCATCTCTTCCAATAGAAATATATGCCTTTCATGCTTTTTCTTTCCTTTTTTTACATATGTTGTGGACAGTTCCAAGCTTCATGGCCAGTTAACAGTCAGCGGGGATCAATGAAAACCGGCCAACCTGAAGCCAAGCTCTACGTGTGTGTGGCCTCAGCAAACCCGAACCAGTATACGAGGCTTCTGGGCTCTGCTTTATGAGCTGCAATATGTAAGTACAAAACTCAGCGTACACAAAGACAGATGAAAATGTGGTGAGAAATGAATAACAAATATGGGAAAAGTTGGGTCAATTAATATTGATGCAAATGCAAGGATTCATTCCCACCACCAAGTAACCAACCTACAGGATATTCAATGACAAGACATCGTGCAATAGGCTAAGAAGATTTATGGACATTACACATTACACTTGGATCTTTGTTTTGCATGGGTATCGTCCACTTGAATGGGACTGAGCTGAGGTCCGTATACACACGTGTCAACCCTCATCGTAAGTAGAGTCTATCTCAAAACTATTGCACCTGACCCAACCCTTCTGCACAGTCTCTGGTGGCACCTGTGCAGGCTGGAATAACCCTAACTACAAAACTAGGAAATGACAACTTGGACCTGGCGACCCAATAGGCCGTTGAGCATTCCTCATATCTATTTAGGAACAGGAGAGATGTGCAGAGCACTATAATCCAGAATAAGCAAGACATGTAGCGATAGAAGAGATCCTTAGTGAGAAAACATAAAACACAAATACAAAGTGAAAGACGTAAAGTAGCACTGTAAGCAAAGAAAGCCTCCAATTACCTAGCTCTTGGCAGGAGAAAGAAAAATGATAGACAAAAGTAACAGCAAGCTGGTCTTTTTATGGCAGGTATAAATCCTTGGCAGTGTGGCCGGAACTCCATGCAGGATGGATCCACATTATAATATAGTCAGCAGGGAAGAAAAGCAAGGCGAAGGTATAAATAGCCACAGTCGCAATGTGATAGGACAGAGTAAATGATAAATGGAAACTCCAGCTGGCCAAAAAAATAAAACAAAGGTAAAAGATAATCAGAATTTGCACAGAGACTCGGAAGTTATCTGGCGTCTTTGTGTTCTATAATTTTTGTTTTTGACATTTCATTTGACATTTCCCCTTTTCCAGTGGAGATAAGTTTTATGTTTCTAAATCCTTGTGAAATCAAATGTAATACAATAATCTTAAAGGGGTTGTATCAAGACCACCCCTGTTCATATGCCCTATTGTTGCTTATGGTTGGTGTCATTCTAGAGGTCTGCTCTCATCCTGGTGGTCCTGACCTTGTAACATCTTATTTCCACTGTATACCCTTCTACAGGGGAAGTGCCTGGCCGGTAGGTGGGGACGCTGCAGTGCCTGGACTTTGAAAGAGGCTGTAACTGATGAGACATACTCTTTAATGGGAAACCCCTATGTGTTTCCCGCCCTGTAGCACTCCCACTGTCACTTATAAACGTCTGTTGGAGATGTGCCCGCAACTGAAGCTAAATTGGAGCGTCACCTTAATGTATGACATTAACTTACCAACGTAGTACAAATTTACAAAGGATGGACGGTGTTCACGAACCTGCGCTGCACTGTGTGTGCCAGAAACGATCAGACGTTGTTCATCACTAAAGCTTTATTTCCGACGCGTTTCGGAGTTAGTCCCAACTCCTTCCTCAGGGATTAATGGATCAACACCATTACACCGTCCATCCCAGTAGCTTAGCTAGCGAGGGGGCAGGGGGGGGCAATCGCCCCAGGCCCCCCCGGTTTGAGGGGCCCATTGGCCGCCCCCGGGGGGGCCCCGCACTCCCTTGGGGGGCCCTGCACTCCCTGGGGGGGCCCCGTGCTGGCAGCCGGCAGCCGCGCGGCCGGAGAGGAGGGAGGACGCGACTTCCTGCTGTGCAGATCTGCCCGCCCCTCCTCCCCCTCCTACAGCAGACGCACACAGGCGGCCGGCCGCGGTGAGGGTCAGCACCCCTCTCCCCCCGGTCCAGTCCTCAAATCTCTCCACCAGCATCCCCCCCCGGTCCTCACATGGGGGGCCCAGGTGGTGATCTCGCCCCGGGGCCCGAAGCTGGCCAGCTACGCCACTGGTCCATCCTTTGTAAATTTGTACTACGTTGATCGTTTCGAGGTGTGGACCTTGACGCAGCCATCTTTTTTACGCCTTGACGCTGGTTGTGTGCTACACAACCCCCCCCAGGCGAGTGGCTAGTCAGATCTAGTCCCTACACTTATAAATAATAAGACCCCATTGGGCTTCTCTTTCCCTTTCTAGTGTTTAACTTACCAATGAAATTATGTTCCTGGCATGTACCTATAATTATATGGTGATCTTATCTGTTATTCGACTGGGTTCACATTGCGTTTGACTCTTTTGTTGGTTGATACATTGAGTATCTTCTGAAGAACTTCTTCAATGGAAAGAGGCACTGAAAGTACATCAAGTAGCAGAACTGTGCAGTAGAGATTCTCGCTGTACATCACAGAATAGTATTGTCCACCATGTCCAAAAAGACACTCATTCACATGTTGGGTCAATGGAGCCTCATGGTTACGGTCAACCCAATTGACTTGAGCTTCCGAGTGGTGACCGTGGTCTTCATCACTGCTTTACCCTTAGTGGTTGTGACGAAATGGACCCTTTAATATATAATGTAGGAGGATTTCTTATTCATCCAGACATATCATATTGCATTTTGGTTTGTAAACTTGTAATGGTCAAAGAGAATTTCTTACAGTATTGTCATAGATTTCTGTGGTTAAAGTTTAGCTTGGTAATGTAATTATCTAACCTGTTTGTCATTGAAGGCCAGAGAACTTAATTATGCTAATCGTCCATTGTCTATTACCCTGTGAATGTGGATTGAGGCTCCAGCCACTATTGTGTTATTGTCATGGTTTGCAGACTGATTGTCTCAGACTAACATTCCATTGTAAGGTGCTATATCAATCAGCATTTGGATTGCAATAGTACCTAAAATATGTTAAACGAGGATTGGAGTTCAGCGAATGAAAAGACTGTGTTATTGCACCAATCATGACGTCCCCAATATCCTACAATGAGGGCTGAGGGTATATAAGGAGGACTGTTCACTTTGACCAGCAGTTTTAGGAGATTGGAGTTAGATTCTGTCTAGTGGCCTCAGTCTAGGGGTTTCGGTCCCGGCTAGAGGTCACTGGATTGGATACAGGCAGCTAATCGAGGGTCTTCGGATCCGATTAACTAGCCATAACCCCAGGCCTAGGCATTTCGGTGCCGACCAAGGGGCTCAGAACACGGACTAAAAGAACCACAAGGACTTCAGCATCGGATTAGCGGATACGACTGTGATAAAGACTGCACAAGATACATAAGGATAAGGAAGCAACCCAGGTTGGGACGATACAGTCACCTGGCTACAGACTTTGCCGTGCTACATTCTAAACCCTGGTGAGCCAGCGGAAGGGTGAGACTCTGTTGCCTGTTACATGTTGTGTTTTGCTTGGTTATGCGTTATATGCTGTTAACTGTTTGGGGATCCAATAAAGCCTTGATATTGTGATTCCCTGACCCTGTGTTGTCTGAGTAGTGTTCCGCCCATGGTTAAGGAGCTCGGGCGTTCAGTTGGGGATGAGCCCTGGTCCACGCTGTCTTTGTAAAGGCGGCTGGGCCTGCGGACGAGAGCGCCCACTGACCCCCGGGTCTCCACAGTGGTCAGTTGTGATATCGCTTTGTCTCTACGTAACCACTTGATGCCTCCATGAATCTCTTGGACCTCGTGTTGTAACCTACCGTACATTTCGACTTTCCTTAACAAGCCATCACCCAATGGGAAAGCTCATGGAAACAGTAGATAAGACCATCACTTTGAAGATGAGTTAATGGATGCCTCTGTCATTGACCGGTCAGATGTCGAAGATTTACTCCACGGCCCGCTGTGCAAATTCACCTTTCTTCCGACAAGACTGATGTATCGTCCAATAAAGGACGGGCTAATGATTTCATCCACATAACATGGCGATTCACGACCATACGAGAGGGAACTCTTCAATAACCACGCCGCTCTCTTTCCCGCTGAGCCTTCATTGTTGTCCGTTGAATGTTGTCAATCACGGCGGTTATCGGAGGCTGACAGCCCTTCATGGATCTAATGTGTCCGGTGGAATTAACAGCAGGACGGCGGCGTCTTCTAAGAATGAGTTATCCTCTCCGAGAAAATTGAAATCAACCAAACCGGAGTTAGTAAGATTGTTTCACTCGGTTGATAGACAAAAACCATTTCAGATGACTGGATGTATTTTCTTTCAAACCCAATTACTAATACTTTTATTAATCCCAGATAAGGAAATGGAAAGACTAAAGATACAAACATATAGACCGGCTCCGAAGTCGCAGGTAAATTGACCGATTCGTATTCAGTTTTCTTCTTTTACGCTTTTATTTATGGCTTAAAATCGGACGTAATACACTATGCATAGGGAGAACGGCACTTAGGTTCCGATATTATGTTTATATAACAGGTCCCCTACTGCACGTTGCATATGGAATGATCTACCACCTTCTGTGCACTATCCGGATATTCTGTCAACCCTGCAGTAAAAACACACGCCTGCAAGTCAAGTTTTCATTAAGAGGGATTTAAGTTGCTATGGGTTATGTAAAATGTTTCACAAGCAAAAAAAGTTCATGTTTAATTAAAGAAACTTTTTTTTTTATATAAGATGACAAAAATGTAAATTACTGAGAATAAAGCACATTAAAGGGGACTTGTCATCCAAAAAATGTCTTCAGGTCAGGGAAGATGTTTGATGCCCAATCAATGAGTAACTAGTATGTATTATCAACGGCATGGAAAAAAATGACACCCCGAGACCCTGAAAGGGTCAATCACAACAGCAGAAAAGCAAGCACCTTCCTGTCCAGCTGATCTGCCCCTTCCTGTTTATAAGCCATGCCCTGTCCTGCCCACACAACCTGCCTCTTCCTACCCACAAGCCATGTCCCTTCCTGCTCAGAAGACTTGCACCTTTCTGCTCACAGACCCTATCCCTTCCTGCCCATAAGCCCTGCCCATTCCTTCCCACCCAACCTGCCCCTTCCTGCCCACAAACCCTGTCCCTTCCTGCCTAAAAGACATGCCCCTTCCTGCCCACCTAACCTGCATCTTCCTGTCTACAAGCCCTGCCTCTTCCTTCCCACATGACCTGCCCTATTATGTCCAAAAATCCTGTCCCTTCCTCCCCACAATCCATGCCCCTTCCTGCCCATAAGCCATGCCCCTCCCTGCACACAAAATCTGCCCCTTCCTGTCCAGAAATCCTGCCTCTTTCTCCCCACAATCCATGACCCTCCCTGCACAGAAAATCTGCCCCTTCCTGTCCACAAATCCTGCCTCTTCCTCCCCACAATCCATGCCCCTTCCTGTCCATAAGCCATACCCCTTCCTGTCCATAAGCCATGCCTCTTCCTGTCCATAAGCCATGCCCCTTCCTGCACACAAAATCTGGCCCTTCCTGTCCGGAAATTCTGCCTCTTCCTCCCCACAATCCATGCCCCTTCCTGTCCACAAACTATTCCCCTCCCTCCCCACAAGCCCTGCCCTTTACTGCCCACATGACTTGCCCCTTCCTGTACAGAAACGCTGCCCCTTCCTGTCCACAAACCCTGCCTATTCCTATCCACAAACCCTGCCTATTCCTATCCACAAACCCTGCCCCTTCCTGTCCACAAACCCTGCCCTTCCTGTCCACAAACCCTGCCCCTTTGTCCCCACAAGCCCTGCCCCTTCCTGTCTATTCAGTATGTTTTCACATTCCTAATCTCTAATGCATGAAATAAAAATATGTTTTTTGATTACATTTATGGATCTCTACTGGTCTTAACTGTTTATTTCTCCTGAGTTCAGTCTTTATAGTATCTCCTCCTTCCTGTCCTCTTCTATTAAAATAAACAGCACCGTCATGAGCTACATGGTCAGAATTGGTAATACAGTACTGCAGATGTCACCAGCATCACATATTGGCAATATGAGAACTGAGCATTTATTATAAGCTATTATTAATGGTTGCTTTATATATTAGGCCTAAAACAGGTAGAGATAGTGTGGTCACCAATACAAGAAGCTAATAATATTGGAGGAGACATGAAAATATACAGAAGTGTAATCCAAGGAGAATATAAAGGTAAACCTGAGCTAGAGCCTGTTCCTTCCATGGTTCCCAGTCACCGGAATGGCTTTCCATTATGGGTCATACCTGCTTTCAGCCTTATTCTTGATCTTGTGGGTTCCTTGGGTCTAAGAGAGCTAAAATGTTGCCTTCACATGATATGGTCTTCCACTGGATCTTTGTGGCAATCCTCATAATTTGGTCTTGGCCTACCAGAAGATCTTTGGGAACCTCATCGAACAGTTCGACCATGACTGAATAGGTATTTCCCACTTTGAATGTTATGCCATAAATGATAGATGATCATAAATGATCAGCACAATGGGTAAGGTGGAGCAAGGTAAAAAATGTTATATGGATGGATTTCTCCATTCCCTACTATGGAAGCTGTAGAAATAGCCAAGCAATATGTTCCTTGATGTGGCGCCTGCGTCACCACTGGGTATCTAGGTTCTCCGCTTTCGCTTCAGGTCCTAGAGGTAGAAATATATATTTAAACTACCAGATTTAGGCTAAACCCTTTACAAGCCTCCATTGTACTGTGATGCAGTAGTTGCTGCATTGAAAATATGTATGCTGGGACCTGTAGTTCAGCAAGTTCAAGTAATGCATTATGCTGGGACCTGTAGTTCCACAGATTCAGGTAATGCATTACAAGTGCAGGTGAGCTAAAAGCAGGCGAGTGTCTGGCTAAAGCTGATTCCTAACACGCCTGGTGTTTTAGTGAATATAATCTCTGTGTGAGTGTGATTACATGTCTCTGTGTGTCTGGGCAGCAGGAGATGCCCTGAAAGACATATGGCCAGGAGGCCAGATCTCATGCTTAGAAGCAGGTGTCTTCTTGGAAGACATGAGGATCAGGGACCAAGGGACCCTAGGACTCCTCTCTTGTTGGGACCAGCTGGGGCCCTGGAAGGAACAGTGAGGGCTCACTCTATGTATTTGGAGCGACCATTGTCCTGGAACACACCTGGTATGGAAGTGTGGACAGGAGGCGTCACTGGAAGGAAACGAAGGGGTATTCAAAAATCCACAGTCTTGCTGAGGATCTGGAACTGACAGGTGTTGGTGATCCCACAGAGGCAGATTCCTGGATGGTGGCCTACTAGTCAAGTGTTGCGTTGATGCCTGCACTGACACACTGTAACAAACTTTGTAAGGTAACCCTGTGTATAAAAGGGACTATGTAAATACGCCAGGTGGACGTGACCCGCCCCATTGGGACAGATCTCATGAATCTTCTTGATGTACATATATTGGACTGTTTATGCTATGGGACATTGTTGCCTGTTTGACTCAATTCCCATTACCATTTGAGTATCCCCCGTACTATGAGTGAGAAAATCACTTCAGTACATTTATCTTTACATACTAATGATCAGGTTCTCTACATCGTTAGGTTGAGATCTGGAATCTTTTTTTTGGCAACTACTATGGAGATGCATTAGTGTTGTGATCTATTTCTGCATTATCAAATGAACCCATATCTTCTGCAATAAGGTCCAGAGTAAAACAAATGGTATTCATCGGGCTGTACGCCACTTCCCTGCACGGATCAGACAGGCCGCTGATCTATTGATTGTTCTCATGAATTTTTCATATGGAAACAAAGTTCTGTTCATAGTTGAAGAGTTTAAGGACGCAGACACTGATTTTCTGCTCGGATGAAATTAAGAGGATTGAAGGAGAATTAAACTGTTAATAAATCCGGGATCTGTGAAGTGGATATAGTCTGTGCGGCTGATTAATGTTCACCAAGGCACAGTTCATTATCGATTGCCACCAGAGAACATTTACAATGTGGACACTGGATGTTGACTTCTGCGTCAGTCTTGGATTTTACAGATCTCAGGTCCTGAGGCTGCAAAAAAATGAGATTATAAATTGTGGATTGTATAAAAAGATGGTTTACGAGTCACGTCAAGCTCGATCATGGCTTCTCCTCCTCCAGCAATACTGAACAATGGCCTGTCCACATTTAGTGCATTATTACTTCTATTGGGTTTGTTGCACGTAAAGAACATAAGATACCGACTATATGTGATGTATCCACTCCAAATGTGGCAAATAACAGCAAAAAGTGTCCAATCCACTTAAGGAGATAACTGCTTCAAGACTTTATTGATGATCTTGTGGTTCAGTACACCAGTATGAATCAGCGTGGCAAAGACACAAAATAAATGCCTTATGCGGTCCATGGAAGCTTTGTATAGGGAACCAGTCAGCTTGGATGCTTTTTGGTAGGGTTCCATCAGCTTGGATGCTTTTGTGGTAGGGTATCACCAGCATGGAAGCTTTTTTGGTAGGGTACCATTAGTTTGAATGCTTTTGTGGTAGGGTATCACAAGAAGGATGCTTTTTTGGTAGGGTCCATTAGGTTGGATGCTTTTGGGTAGGGTATCCCCCAGATGGATGCTTTTTTGTAGGGTACCATTAGTTTGGAAAGCTTTTGTGGTAGGGAACCATTAGTTTGGATGCTTTTGAGTAGGGTTCCATTAGGTTGGATGCTTTTGTTGTAGGGTATCACCAGTATGGATGCTTTTGCAGTAGGGTATACAACAAGTAAGGATGCTCTTGAGGTAGGGTCTGATGTTTAGCTTGGATGCTTTTGTTGTAGGGTAATCCCAGTAAATAATGCTTTTGTAGTTAGTAGGGTTCCAATCAGCAAGGCAGATTCCCAGTCCCACTCCTCCTGGGTTGGCATCCTTGCTCCTCTGCCAACCGGGCATCTGCGCTCAGGCATACTGTGTCTTGGAGCCGTTCGCCGGGTCCCCTTCCTACTGATGACCGCCCAGCTCACGCACCAGCACGCTGCAGGGGTCAGGTTTCATGAGTGTCATGAGCGGTGCACTAGGCATGGCGCCCCTTACCCTGTGACTCTTGGGGCCGCCCCAACCTGACCCTCCCCTTGACCACTAGCTACCCGTCCTCTGGTATATCAGGCCACCTCCACTGATGGGAGGTGCCAGATTATTAAGTTAGTTTGCTTCTGCCTTGCTGACTGTTGGTCAGGCCTTCCTTGTACCTCCTCCAGTATAGCCATTCCTGCTCTCCCTGCCTTGTGTACCTGTGTTTCCTACCTTGCTATACCGTAGTACATTCTAACCCTACGAGCCTCCCCCTGGTACTAGCAACTGTGGTGTTTAGACCCCCTAGGCTTGCCCCTGACAATCCCTGTATAGGGGTTGGTTAAACTAGGACCAGCTCACCCAGGGGAGTTCGGTAGCACGGCTTAGTGGGTCCACTCTAGGACGCCTTCCCCCAGAAGCTTGACAGATGTCAACAAGCCCAATACTTTCACTTTTCCTACGAAATATAAGCTTTAATGTAAGGGGCAGTGGAGTTCCGTTGACTTTTCGTCCACCGATATTGCCGCAGACTCTTCCTCTTCATTCGGGTTCATTTTTATACTCATCAGGATCATGAAAAACATAGACGACCACCCAAGACTTCACGACTCGTCCAGTCTTCTCTTACCATGGCTATGTTTTATCCTTATTTTCTTTGTTCTATAAGAGCAGGATTTCTTTTTGTTAGGGGAGGGGCTGTGACTATTTTAATGTTCTCATTTTCTCTTCAATATGAAATGTCAAAAAAGTATCAGAAGAAGGTTCTGCAGATCTTACAAAAGGAAGATGCTGAGAAAGCCGAATACTGACCCAACCTCATGAATATGACACGATAATGTGAGCGGGTGCGGTACAATGCTTACATACCTTCCACAGGTATGAGGGATGACACTATTCCCTCCATTATATGACTTTTTCCCTCTGCGGACTCTAGATTAGCTGCTATCGTGTTGTCCGTACACAGCACACATGTAAATGATGGATCCCTGCTCTCCTGTCTGTATCCAGCCCATGTTGTAAATCAGCTTACTTTAGATCCCGGAGCTCTGACTTTCTGGAGATTCTTCTTTATTTGGGGGGTGTTGGGTAAGGTTTTTCTTCATTATGGAAATGACTCTGAATCATCAATTGTAAAGGTAATATTTCATAATAATATTAATAAGTTGCCTGCCCCTGACCAAATCAATATAGACCAAGCGCCGCATTGAAAAGTATGACACCAGACACATAGAGTCAGGAGTACACTCTTCCTTGGTCAGACCAAGCTCCAAGTGCCTGTTTATTATAAGACATGAGGTTTTTGTTCAAAAAGGGGCTCGGTCAGCCCTACTTAGATGTATTCATTGGTCAGTGGGTTAGTCCATGGGCAATAGGGCGGTCAGCTACTCAGATGTATTCATTGGTCAGTGGTATCCATGGGGGATCATAGGCATAGGGGTGTGGTCTTGATCGAGTATGTTATTCTGTGATTGGTCAGTCTTCCCTGACCTCCAGCTTCGGTGATTGGTCAGTCTTCTTTGGACTCCATCTTGCTCTCAGCACATGGTGTGATGTGGCAGGAAATGCAGCCATGTTTAAATCACAACTTATACAATGTAAAATAATACACTCTATATATCATTTCTCCCATGCCCTTATGTCTTAAGCTTAATGAAGTATTTTGATCTTAAGGCTCTCCTTAACACAACCACTGGTGTCTTCTGGGGACGTCAGGATATTTTAAGTTCCAAGTTCACCAGTTGCTCTTTTTTTTGCAGAATGCACCAAATTCTTGATTTGGCTGCTGCTGACATTTATTATATCTCTCTGATGATTCCGTCTTTTGTTTTCAGCCTAATAATGGTCGTTTTCCTCTTCCATTGAAAGCTGCAAATGCAAATGCCGCACCGGAATCAGCTCCAGACCTTTTACCCGATCATTTGATGATGGATTAATGAGGGTATCATTCATGCCACCCATTACAGAGCTTCTGACATAATTGTCCAATTACAACTGGTCTATTGAAAAAGAGCTGTGATTCCTAAACTCTTCCTCCATTCAGGATGTGAATACCCTTAAATTACAGGTGAGAGTTAGTACTCTAAGCCCAGATTGATTATATAACTGTATCCTAAATATGTTAAGTTAGAAAGGTAAAATGCAAAACCCTGTGTCACTCTCCAGATATTTCTGGACATAACACTGGCTCCACACTTCATCTGCATATACAGTTATCTTCTGGGCAACGTCCTGCCCAAAACTGGAAGAGGTCATTTATATTTATGATTTCTCAGCAACAAGGCATCAGATGTGAGACATACAGGTACCTCTTTTTTTTCATCAGTCTACGGCCTGTATGCTCATATTAATGATTTAGCTAGTATAAATGTGGTAACTGATCCTCTTTAATTAAAAGAGCAGCATAAAGGACAATATAGAGCAGTATTGCTATTATAAAGCAGAACTGAGCAGTGTAGCTGTGAATCCAGCTCTTGGATTAAGTAAAGCACATAGAAAGCAGGAGCCACACTGAGGACATGCAGTGTTACAGTGTGGCACCCGATCCTCTCACCAATTATAACAGCCACTCTTTACATTGCTGAACTTTGTTACTCCTCGTCTGTTCCTCCTGGAAACATATGAAGTTGACAACAGTCACGAGGGTCTCCTGCCCCTGGGAGACTTATGACAGGTCTTCTGAGACTCTGGGTTTTAAAATTAGTTGGTTTCATTTGGTAAAGCAAGGGTTAAGGGATCTTTAAATGCTGGTTGTTCCTTGCCACTCCTATCTCAGGTGCAGCTGGTTTGTGTCCACTCCCCCCACCTTAAATAGTGACTTTTTCCATCATGCCGCTTATAAAGATTCATTCTGATCTGACCACCTTGGAGTTGGAAGCTTCTTGTAGCTGTATCGAGTCCATAATTTTGGCTATAATTTTGAAGTTGAAGTATATCTTTTTGCTTATTTTTTCTTGCCTTTCTACCTTCCCCTGTGTCAGACTTTTGTAGAGGTGTAGTCTCCTGCACTCATTAGCCTTTGCACTGGCCAGAGACAGGGCACATGATAGTGGCAGGTGGGAAGGACCCCTTAGGGACATTAGGGAGCGCAGGATGCAGACACCGGTTAGTGTTAGGTGACTCGTCTCACTGTCCCTGCTGTTAGGGCCTTGCAACTCTTTTCCATTCCCCATAGAAACCTATATATTGCGCCGTGCGCCAGACATACCCTTGTCCATGCATGACAACAACTTGGTGTTTCAATTCCTCTTGTCTGTAGGGTTTATTAGGGAACAGTAGAATCCAATTTTAAGAAAAAAATAACAGGAACAATGCAAAAGTTCTTGAAATGTTTGGAACTTTTTTTAGAATGCAAGTATTAAAGAAGATTGAATTGTTCATTATGAATGTGGTCCTGCCCCAAGAGCTAGCGATCTACAGGAGCATCTCAATGAATTAGAAGATCATCAAAAAGTTAATATATTTCAGTAATTCAATACATAAAGTGACACACATCTATTATATAGAGTCATTACACACAGAGGGATCTATTTCATGTGTTTATTTATGTTAATGTTGATGATTATGGCTTACAGCCAATGAAAACTCAAAGGTCATTATCTCAGAAAATTAAAGGAAACATGTCACCAGGTTTCTGCAACCTAATCTGAGAATAGCATAATATAGGATCCGAGCTCCTGATTCCAGTGATGTTTCACTTACCCGGCTGCTCAGTGTAGTTTTGATAAAATAACTGTTTAATCAGCTGGAGATTATCATTAGCAGTCCACTTGGCCTGCCGCCAGGTAGTTCGGCATATTCACAGACTGCTAAATCTGCAACAGAGAAAACACGAATTTTATCAAACTGACAGCAAGCTGCTCAGTAAATGACACATCACTGGAATCAGGGTCTCTATTTCTACATTATGCTGCGCTCAGATGGGATGGCAAAAACCTGGTGACAGGTTCCCTTTAAAGTAGGGAGGATGAATGGTTAAAAACCGTGCTGCCGTATTCCACCAGACATCAAAGGGTGAATATAATATTGATTTATTAGTCAACGCATTTCAGGGCTCCCTGGCCCCTTCCTCAGGCCAAATCAATATCATATTGCCATGTATCAGGGAGGCCTGAAACGCATTGACTAATAAATCAATATTATATTGTTTCAGGACTCAATGAAACATGGCAATATGATATTAATTTGTCCTGGGGAAAGGGCCAGGGAGCCCTGAAATGCGTTGACTAATAAATCAATATTATATTCACCCTTTGACGTCTGGTGGAATACGGCAGCGCAGTGTTTATCCCTTCATCCTCCCTACTCTATATGCACCACGCTGGGGACTGCAGCAGCCGTGATCTGCTTTTATAGTGGTTGTGACTCACACAACCACACAAGGTGAAGCCCCTGATGCCTATTTAGGTCATATTTTATCTTTCAGACCCTTCATCCCCCTTACTTTAATTTTCTGAGATAATGAGCTTTGGGTTTCCATTAATCATCAACATTAACAGAAATAAACACATGAAATAGATCCCTCTGTGTGTAATGACTCTATTGTAACACAAGCTAAAAAGGAGGCGATAAGCGCATACAGGGTTTTATCCGAGTAATTGTACAACCAAAATGGTAGGGAAGCTCATGTGTCCTGAGGAAGTGGGCAGTTGCCCGCAAAACGCGTTGACCATTACCTGATCCTCGTCCTGGATTCTCATCTCCTGATTGGCAGAGCATGAATTTAATCCGTTCCTATCTACTACTTGGATTCTATAATCAGGGGTGGACACAGGGGTGCATGGAGCCACGGTGAGGAGCGGGGGGCGGGGGTGCTGCCAGCACTGGCCACGTTGAGGGGCGGGGGGGTGTTGTCAGCGCCGGACGCGGGGAGTGGGGCTTGGATGTCGGCGGCCCTGCTGCAGCCGACATCCAAGCGCTGAGCTGAGCAGTGCAGCAGGCGCCGCCCCCTCCTGCATTGCCGCTCCCCCTGCCTCCTTGCCGCCTGAGGCAGCAAGCTCACATTGTCCAATGGACAGGGCGGCCCTGGGCGGACATACCATAGGTGCAACCGGTGCAGCCGTACAGGGGCCCATTTCTTCTTCCAAAGCTGATGCAATTTTAAGAGCTCTCGGGCTTCAGGGGCCCATAAATTGCTCTTGCATAGGGGCCCTTTTCTGTCTGTGTCCGCCAGTGTTTTTAATGACTATACAATAGATGTGTGTCACTTTATGTATTGAATTACTGAAATAAATGATCTTTTTGAGTCTTGGTGTCGAAGACCCAATACCGTCTAGAGAGGATAAGCGTTTTTGGTGAATCCCTCATCTCCCCGCGCCTCTTCTCCTGTCCAATTCATCCTTATTTCCAGCCTGTCTGAGCCTGTAATAAGAGATATCCGTTCTTCATACTCCCGCCACCTTCACAATAGCGAACTTCACTTCCATTTCTCACCGGCCGGGAGTGATATTGACATTTTGGTGTGTACAGAATTTTCGGCGTCAGATATCATCTCCCTCTCCCTAATTTCAGTAACTCCTCATCCCGTAGAGTAGAGCAGCCGCGTGATGTGCGGACGGCGGAGTGATGTGCGATAGACGCGTCTTCACGGGCTATCGGCTCAGCACCGGCGGTATTAAAGCCATTCACACCTCTTTCCGAGGCCGCCTTTCACAATGGCTTAGTGTCCCGGGGCTCCTCAAAAGCTCTCGAGAAACATGACATCATGGAGTGACAGCTTCTATTCCTCTATGTATAGAGACACCGGAGACTTCAAGGAAAGACGGACCGTCCTCCGGGGACAACGTATCAAATGCGGCTTTCAAAGGAAATCTTAAATCCTGAAAGCCGAACGCTTCTATATTCTATTCTATCCAGATATAATACATTCCCTCTGAACCATAAGGGATTCAATGCTCCCTGGATAAAGGCTGCCGAAAAAAAGAGGCCCGGAAGGTTTAATCTCCCCATGATGAGGAAAATAGACTCTATGGAAGACGGATTACACTCCGAAAAAAATACTCAGTTTTTTTAAACGTTCTCATTTACAAGGATTGTGCTGAAAACAATTCATAGATCTTAGAGTAAAAAGAAATTCTACAATTGGATCAGGGGCGGAACTACCGTGGTGCAGCTGGTGCAGCTGCACCAGGGCCCCGAGCAGCTAGGGGGCCCCTGGGGCTCCAGCGGCAGGTCCCCTGTCAGACAGACGGGTGGTGCTGTCGGGTGTCAGCGGCGCTGCACACCCGCGGCACTGTTCTGGCACTTTTCGGGGAGGGCGGTGTTGTCTTTTTTTTTTTCACCTTCTCTGAGCCCCGGCCGGGTGACCCCGCCCCCTGGACACCTCACCCCCGGCCCCTGGACACCTCACCCCCGGCCCCTGGACACCTCACCCCTGCCCCCTGGACACCTAACCCCCCTCCTGGACACCTCACCCTTCCCCCCTGGACATCTCACTCCCCCCCGGTCATCGCGCCCTCCCGCCTCACCTCACAGCACTGCCGGCGGGGACAGATGCCGGGTCGAACAGGACCTGTGATGACGTCACGCACATGTGACTCAGGTGGGCGGAGTACATTTTGCCCGGCAAGAATTGCCAGATAGGAGGAACTGGGACTGTTTTACAAGGTACATAGCGATGCGTGCAGCAGGAGGGCGGACGTGGGGGGTGTGCAGAGGACGAGGGGGGGTGTGCAGAGGACGAGGGGGGGTGTGCAGAAGACGAGGGGGGTGTGCAGAGACGAGGGGGGGTGTGCAGAGGACGAGGGGGGGTGTGCAGAGGACGAGGGGGGTGTGCAGAGGACGAGGGGGGTGTGCAGAGGACGGGGGGGTGTGCAGAGGACGAGGGGGGTGTGCAGAGGGGGGGGGACGTGGGGGGTGTGCAGAGGACGTGGGGGGTGTGCAGAGGACGTGGGGGGTGTGCAGAGGACGAGGGGGGTGTGCAGAGGACGTGGGGGGCTGTGCAGAGGACGTGGGGGTGTGTGCAGAGGACGTGGGGGGTGTGCAGAGGACGAGGGGGGTGTGCAGAGGACGAGGGGGGTGTGCAGAGGACGTGGGGGGCTGTGCAGAGGACGTGGGGGGGTGTGCAGAGGACGTGGGGGGGTGTGCAGAGGACGTGGGGGGTGTGCAGAGGACGAGGGGTGTGTGCAGAGGACGAGGGGGTGTGTGCAGAGGACGAGGGTGTGTGTGCAGAGGACGTGGGGGGTGTGTGCAGAGGACGTGGGGGGGTGTGCAGAGGACGAGGGGGGGTGTGCAGAGGACGTTGGGGGGTGTGCAGAGGACGTTGGGGGTGTGCAGAGGACGTGGAGGGAGGGTGTGCAGAGGACGTGGAGGGAGGGTGTGCAGAGGACATGGTGGAGTGTTGGCAGAGGACATGGTGGTGCACAGCACGGAGCTGAGGACATGGTGGTACACTGTGCACAGCACAAAGCTGAGGACATGGTGGTACACTGTCTGTGCACAGCACGGAGCTGAGGACATGGTGGTACACTGTGCACAGCACAGAGCTAGGGAGATGGTGGTACACTGTGCACAGCACGAAGCTGAGGGCATGGTGGTACACTGTGCACAGCACGGAGCTGAGGACATGGTGGTACACTGTGCACAGCACGAAGCTGAGGGCATGGTGGTACACTGTGCACAGCACGGAGCTGAGGACATGGTGGTACACTGTGCACAGCACGAAGCTGAGGACATGGTGGTACACTGTGCACAGCACGGAGCTGAGGACATGGTGGTACACTGTGCACAGCACGGAGCTGAGGACATGGTGGTACACTGTGCACAGCACAGAGCTAGGGAGATGGTGGTACACTGTCTCCCGCCGCCTTAAAATCGGTCTGTTTCCAGGAGAGTCGGACGAGTGACATCTGTTTTTTAGTCCATTTGGCATCCAACTGCTGTGTGAGTGTCCGACATTTCTCTCAGATCACATCCGTGTGATGTCTGTGTGCAATCAGTTTTTTCCTCAGCAGCTATTACTGTAGAATCATTTACAGGAACATTTTACAGTGTTCTCAGCTGCAGAATGAGAATGTATCCGTGAAAAAAACGTGTCTGGCTGCGTTCACACATTGTGTATTTTGTTGCACTTTTTTGCGCGCTTTTTGCCGCGTTTTTCGGCCGAGCAAAAAAAGCGCAACAAGATACGCAGGGGCTTTCACACACTGCGCTTTCTTTACCCCAGAATGTGATGTATCACATGACCGCGAGCGCCCAATCAGCGTCGGGAACGCCCCTCTGACGTCACCGCAGGTCTTGGCAGCACTACACATCGCTTGGCACCGGAGACCGGACACCGGGAAAAGGCGTCAGAGAGGTAAGTATTTCATTCTAGGGCTGGGCGATTAATCGAATTAATTCGATTAATTCGCCCCCTGCTGTGGCCACGATTATGATTTGACGAAAATCGTCAAATTCGATTTAACCTTCCTAGCGGCTATTCCAGAGTGTAACTCGGGGTTAACTTTCACTGCTAGAAGCGGTAACCCCGAGTCACACTCGGGAATACCCGCAGTTGCTGCCGCTGCTCACTGTGAGGCCGCGGGGGGGCTATCAGAGCCCAGCACTTCCGCCCCTGCTACAGCCGCTGGAGACATCCAGGGGGGGGATCTGTCAGTGCCCCGCCGCCCCTGCTGCTGACCCCTGCGGGTGAGTTCCGGCGGGGGAGGGGGGGTGCCGTCAGTGCCCCGCCGCCCTGCTGCTGTAACCTGGCGGGTGAGTTCCGGCGGGGGAGGGGGGGTGCCGTCAGTGCCCCGCCGCCCCTGCTGCTGTAACCTGCGGGTGAGTTCCGGCGGGGGAGGGGGGGTGCCGTCAGTGCCCCGCCGCCCCTGCTGCTGTAACCTGCGGGTGAGTTCCGGCGGGGGAGGGGGGGTGCCGTCAGTGCCCCGCCGCCCCTGCTGCTGTAACCTGCGGGTGAGTTCCGGCGGGGGAGGGGGGGGTGCCGTCAGCTGCCCCGCCGCCCCTGCTGCTGTAACTGCGGGTGAGTTCCGGCGGGGGAGGGGGGGTGCCGTCAGTGCCCCGCCGCCCCTGCTGCTGACACCTGCGGGTGAGTTCCGGCGGGGGCTCTGCTGTCAGAGCCCTGCTGCTGGTCTTCCCTTCCCATTACAGGATATGGCGCCGCCCCCTTCTGTTAGGGTTAGGGCTAGGTTAGGTTAGGCGCCTGTATACACCACTTGGGGCTGCTGCTGTATACACCACTGGGGCTGCTGCTATATACGCCACTTGGGGCTGCTGCTATATACGCCACTTGGGGCTGCTGCTGTATACACCACTTGGGGCTGCTGCTATATACGCCACTTGGGGCTGCTGCTGTATACACCACTTGGGGCTGCTGCTGTATACACCACTGGGGCTGCTGATATATACGCCACTTGGGGCTGCTGCTGTATACACCACTTGGGGCTGCTGCTGTATACGCCACTGGGGCTGCTGCTATATACGCCACTTGGGGCTGCTGCTGTATACGCCACTTGGGGCTGCTGCTGTATACGCCACTTGGGGCTGCTGCTGTATACGCCACTTGGTGCTGCTGCTGTATACGCCACTTGGGGCTGCTGCTGTATACGCCACTGGGGCTGCTGCTATATACGCCACTGGGGCTGCTGCTGTATACGCCACTTGGGGCTGCTGCTGTATACGCCACTTGGGGCTGCTGCTGTATACACCACTGGGGCTGCTGCTGTATACATCACTGGGGGCTGCTGCTGTATACCACACTGCTGGGGGCTGTATACCTGTGCTGGGGTCCACCCTTGGCTTATACACGAGTCAATAGGTTTTCCCAGGTTTTGGGGGCAAAAGTAGGGGGGTCGGCTTATACACGGGTCGGCTTATACACGAGTATATACGGTACCTCTTAGTTTTTTTCTCTTTATTCATCAAAGAAAAGCAAAAAAAAATAGGAAAAAAAAAATCGAGATTTAAATCGAAAATCGTCCATAGGCTTAAATAAAATCGAGATTTAGTTTTTTTCCATAATCGCCCAGCCCTATTTCATTCTTTTTTATTTTTCATACATTTGCCTTTGTTTAATTTAGATTTCGCAGTGTATATTAATACACTGCGAAATCTAATGGGCGGCCACAGCTGTCACAGAGGGAGGAGGAAGCAGGATTCTTCCTCCCCTCTGTGACATCACAGGGAGAAAACGCAGGAGCAGCTGCGTAAAGAATTGACATCTCAATTCTTTACGCAGCTGCGTTTTCTCCCATAAACGCCCTGCGTATTTTTGCGCAATGTCTGCACTGCACAGTGAATTTCCCATTCACTTTGCTGGCAGACAAAATGCATATTGCGTATTTTGAAAAAGCGTGCGTAAAAAAGCGCAGCAAAATACGCAATGTGTGAACGCAGCCTCAGACTCGGATGGTTCGTGTGCTGTCCGTGTGCGGTCCGTGATTTTGTCAGACCCATAGACTTGCATTGGTGAGTCTTGCGCGGAAATCACATACTGTCGCAGCATGTTGCAACTTTTTTCTCGCCATTGTGCTCTCAGAGATTGATTGCAATGCGAGAAAATCACACATTGCACTCATCAGAGTTTCACGCCAGTGTGTCCGTACCCTAATACTAAAATCCATATAGTAATCCTACTGGTATGGGGAGGATTTATGGCTCAGTTAGTACACTCCATACTTCTTGTTATTAACCAGTTAATGCTCTCTTGTCCACCACACTGCAGTGTCAAAAGAGGACGACAGCGAGACAGACAGCAACATGGCATCAGAGAGCCTCTGACCTCCAAATAGAAGATCCTCAGATCCCGGTATTGTGACATAATATTAAGAATAAAGGTTTTTTGCATTTATATTACATTATGAACTCCACAGCACGGCGGTGACAATTGCTCCAGCCCCGGGCCCTCCTTGAGTCCTGCTTGTTGCCATACACTGGGGTTGTGCAGAGGTGGCAATTGCACCCCTTCTCTTTGTGTTTTACTATAGTAGTTATATTCTTGTATATAGGGGCAGACAGTGTATACTATGTATACTTCCAGATTATCAATAACTAAAGGGGCGGCAAATTTTTCGACCGCCTCTGGCGCCACAAACAGTTGCTACGCTGCTGGCTGTGCTGCACACCCGTGGCACTATTCTGGCACTGAGTTCCAGGGGGGGGCCCCGAAAAATTTCTTGCACCAGGGCCCACTACAGTCTGGGTCCGCCCCTGAATTGGATGTATATAGACATTACAGCCAGGGACCATAGAATATAAGAGTATACAGACATTACAGCTGAGGATCACAGAATATAAGAGTATACAGACATTACAGCCGGGGATCACAGAATATAAGAGTATACAGACATTACAGGCAGGGACCATCTAATATATAATTACCCTAACTCACTTCCGTCATATTCGGCACTGTTTCCGTCGTCGTGTGCGTGGCTGCCTCACAAAGGCAAACTCCCTATCACAAACTCGCAGTAGTAAACCTCTCCAGAGCTCCTGGCCCTGGTGCACACACTGACATCACTCAGCTCTACCTCTCTCTCTCTCTCTCCTTCCTCTCGGCTTCTCCAGGATACAAAGATTTCTGTTTCTTTCTGTAGTTGTTGCAGAGCAGGCCTCCCTCTGTCAGATGCAGCCTCCCCCTCCACAGAACAGCAGCATCCCCCTGTCCTGGACACCGGACAGACAGACACTAATGACCTGAGACCCCGGATCACACAGTCCTGCCAGCTTCCGGCTCATCCAGCAACAACAAGTGAGTCCAACACTTCCCCCACTATATCGCTGACCTCACCTACACATGTAGCAGAGCTGAGTCTGCTAGATAACACAACTTTTTGTGAAATGATGTTCCATTTGTGCCATTACTTACATAGGACTGCAGGTGAAGCAAGAGAACAACAACCACTGCACAGACTCAGCTCAGCACAGAGTGACACACTCAGCTCTGCTACATCACTGACTACAGCTGCTCTGTGTTCAGAGTGATGTTTGCCAAAACCTGCACTATCACATTCTATGGTTTACATAGGACTGCAGGGAAACTTACTGCATTGTCTTAAACTTGGCAAAGGTATGATGTTACAAAACAAAAATCACTCAATATCTGTAGCCCTGATCACATGTAGCAGAGCGGAGAGTTCACTGTGTGATCACCAGGGATTTGTGGCATTTACCATAGGACTGCAAAATACAGCCTACACTGGATACACAGACCAGCTCCATCCAGCTCTGCTACATCCACAAGATACCCATAAAGGGATCATTGCTTTTAAAGAACTCAGGAAGACGCATTGTAACCCAATCTGAATTGGTACTTACTATCTAATATATAATTACCCTAACTCACTTCCGTAAGTTTCGGCACTGTTTCCGTCGTCGTGTGCGTGGCTGCCTCACAAAGGCAAACTCCCTATCACAAACTCGCAATAGCAAACTTGGAAAGGCAAGCTCGCAATTACAAACTCGCAATTACAAACTCGCAAAGCCTAACTCGCATGTGTTTTTCAGCCCTACTTGCGATTTTTGAAAGTGCTCAGCAAAAAGGATTTTTTTTTTTCAACAGCCCCCCCCCCCCCCTTGGTCAGCAAGAAAATACAAAAACACAAATCCACCAGCACCCATCCCCCCCGGCCCTTGGTCATTCGGCCCACGAACAAAGCCACGGGAGTAGCGCCGGAAGTCGCTACAGCTATTAAATAATAGATACTGATCATCATATATATAATTCCCCTAACGCACTTCCATAAGTTTCGGCGATACTTCCCAGCAGCCACGCGACCCACGAAGCATTGGCCGCAAAGCATTGGCACCGGCGCATGCCCCAGCCGAGCAATGCCACCAAGCGGCCATTGCACACCTACACCCCGACGACCCCGCCAGAGCTCACCCGCAACAAGCCCGACCTCCGGTGGGGCTTTCCGCCAGGAGCAAGAGCTCCTGCGGTGCCCCCCGCAACAAGCCCAGCTACAGACTTCCGCGCTCAAACCGCCGACCGCAGTGCCGCCGAACGCCGTGGCCCAAAACATAACCAGGCCCCGGGCATCCAACTCCCCGGTCTCCCCGCTGAGCGCCGACCAATCAGATTCACGGCGCCAGGTTTAAAAATACATCGCGGCCAATGAGATTCGAGCCTCATTCCTCCATCTATCTCTATAGAAAGTCAGGCACCAATCAGAATCACCGCGCCATGTTTAAAAATATACAGCGACCAATGAGAATAGCGCCTCATTCCTCCATGTATCTCTATGGGAAGTCAGGCGCCAATCAGAATCACGGCGCCATGTTTAAAAATATACACCGACCAATGAGATTCGCGCCTCATTCCTCCATGTATCTCTATGGGAAGTGAGGCGCTATGCTCATTGGTCGGCGCCAGCACACAACAACCAATGAGCACAGCGCCTTACATTCAGCGCCATTTTGAAAAACCATATAGCCTCCATGTCTTCCACAGTGCCTCCGGCGGTGGTCCCCGGCAGGTGCCCGAGCTCCTGCGGGGCCCCCCGCAACAAGCCCAACCTCCGGCGGTGGTCCCCGGCAGGAGCCCGAGCTCCGCCGGGGACCCCCGCAACAAGCCCGAGCTCCGGCGGTGCCCCCCGCCACGAGCCCGAGCTCCGGCGGTGCCACGAGCCCCAGCTCCTGCGGTGCCCACCCGCAACAAGCCCGACCTCCGGCGGTGGTCCCCGGCAGGAGCCCGAGCTCCGCGGTGCCCCCAGCCACGAGCCCGAGCTCCAGCGGTGCCCTTCGCTACAAGCCCGAGCTCCGGCATTGCTCCCCGGCAGGAGCCCGAGCTGCAGCGGTCTCCCTCGCCTGGAGCCCGAGCTCCACCACTGCTCCCCACAAGGAGCCCGACATCCGCCGGTGCCCCCCGCCAGTAGCTGGGCGAACACCGAAGGTCTTCGCCCAGCTACAGACTTCGGCGCTCAAAGCGCCGACCACAGTGCCACCGACCGTCGTGCCCTAAAACATAACCAGGCGCCGGGCATGGAACTCAGCGCTTTCCCCGCTGAGCTCCATACCCATAATCGCCACTCTCATTGGTACGGATTCTAGACTCCCGATTCTTTAGAATCGGGCTCACAGCTAGTAGACTATAAGAGTATACAGACATTACAGCTGGGGATCACATAATATAAGAGTATACAGACATTACAGCCTGGGATCACAGAATATAAGAGTATACAGATATTACAGCCAGGGATCACTAAATGTAAGATTATACAGACATTACAGCCGGGGATCACAGAATATAAGAGTATACAGGCATTACAGCCAGGGATCACAGAATATAAGAGTATACAGACATTACAGCCAGGGATCACTAAATGTAAGATTATACAGACATTACAGCCGGGGATCACAGAATATAAGAGTATACAGACATTACAGCCGGGGATCACAGAATATAAGAGTATACAGACAATACAGCCGGGGATCACAGAATATAAGAGTATACAGACATTACAGCCGGGGATCACAGGATATGAGAGTATACAGACATTACAGCCGGGGATCACAGAATATTAGAGTATGCAGACGTTACAGCCGGGGATCACAGAATATAAGAGTATACAGACGTTACAGCTGGGGATCACAGAATATAAGAGTATACAGACATTACAGCCGGGAATCACAGAATATAAGAGTATACAGACGTTACAGCCGGGGATCACAGAATATAAGAGTATACAGACATTACAGCTGGGGATCACAGAATATAAGAGTATACAGACGTTACAGCCAGGGATCACAGAATATAAGAGTATACAGACATTACAGCCGGGGATCACAGAATATAAGAGTATACAGACGTTACAGCTGGGGATCACAGAATATAAGAGTATACAGACATTACAGCCGGGGATCACAGAATATAAGAGTATACAGACATTACAGCCAGGATCACAGAATATAAGAGTATACAGACATTACAGCCGGGTATCACAGAATATAAGAGTATACAGACATTAGAGCTGGGGATCACAGAATATAGGAGTATACAGACATTACAGCCGGGGATCACAGGATATAAGAGTATACAGACATTACAGCTGGGGATCACAGCATATAAGAGTATACAGACATTACAGCCAGGGATCACAGAATATAAGAGTATACAGACATTACAGCCGGGGATCACAGGATATAAGAGTATACAGACATTACAGCTGGGGATCACAGCATATAAGAGTATACAGACATTACAGCCAGGGATCACAGAATATAAGAGTATACAGACATTACAGCCGGAAATCAAAGAATATAAGAATATACAGACATTACAGCCGGAAATCACAGAATAGAAGAGTATACAGACAATACAGCCGGGGATCACAGAATATAAGAGTATATAGACACTACAGTCGGGGATCACAGAATATAAGAGTATAAAGACACTACAGCCGGGGATCACAGGATATATGAGTATACAGACATTACAGCCGGGGATCACAGAATATAAGAGTATACAGACATTACAGCCAGGGATCACAGAATATAAGAGTATACAGACATTACAGCCGGGGATCACAGAATATAAGAGTATACAGACATTACAGCCGGGGATCACAGAATATAAGAGTATACAGACATTACAGCTGGGGATCACAGAATATAAGAGTATACAGACATTACAGCCGGGGATCACCGAATATAAGAGTATACAGACATTACAGCCGGGGATCACAGAATATAAGAGTATACAGACATTACAGCCGGGGATCACAGAATATAAGAGTATACAGACATTACAGCCGGGGATCACAGAATATAAGAGGATACAGACATTACAGCTGGGGATCACAGAATATAAAAGTAAACAGACCTTACAGCCAGGGATTGCAGGATATAATAGTATACAGACATTACAGCCGGGGATCACAGAATATAAGAGTATACAGACATTACAGCTGGGGATCACAGAATATAAGAGTATACAGACATCACAGCCGGGGATCACAGAATATAAGAGTATACAGACATTACAGCCGGGGATCACAGAATATAAGAGTATACAGACATTACAGCCAGGGATTGCAGGATATAAGAGTATACAGACATTACAGCCGGGGATCACAGAATATAAGGGTATACAGACATTACAGCCAGGGATTGCAGGATATAAGAGTATACCCAGGAATGTCCAGTACCTGCCCATGAACATTTGTAACCCCCAGGGAACACCCACTTTTGGGCAGATGTTACACACATCCCACCTCTATTTAACCTGTGACAAACTTACTAGAACGGTTTCTGAAAAATTGGGACGGTCCAAGGAAATTCAATACTGTTAACACAAGAAATATGAAGAAATTCCACCAGTGTCCAATAATCAAAATATGTACACCCTAAATGGGCTATGCCCAAAATGGATCCAAAATGGCCGCCATGGTCACCCCCCATCTGGAAAAGTTCCCCCTCCCATATACTAATGTGCCACAAACAGGACGTTGTTATCACCAACCATTCCCAATTTACTTAGGCATATCCATATAAACGGCCCACCTTGTACACCTTGTGTAAGCCCATTCTTTATATTGTAAGATGGTTGCTGGCTGTATAGTTGATGGGACGTTTGTATCACAGTGGTGGTTATCCTCTGTAATGTCAGCCCGGGTGCAATCTAGTAGACTTAGTTTCAATAGAGTTATTAGGGCGCGGCTGAGCCAGGTTTTACGAGCAGCCAGAGAGATGGGTGGGTCTGGCTGCTCACATACACCCACACTTGGCTGTGGTACATGTGTTAAAATGGAGTTTATGAAAAGATTCTCTTGAAATAATGTGATTTTGATACATTTCCATTTGCAGGTTCTGTACAGTGAAGTGCAGTACAAGTCTTCTGGGAGTCGGGAGGGAACTGGATGAAGGAATTCACGGTACGTCTGCTCCTATTGTGAGCTTTGTACCTCGGGATCAAGGTAAAGATCTGATCATGCACGCCGGCGCGCGCCGA
This sequence comes from Allobates femoralis, assembly GCA_033576535.1. Lineage (NCBI taxonomy): Eukaryota > Metazoa > Chordata > Amphibia > Anura > Aromobatidae > Allobates > Allobates femoralis. The sequence goes on from JARQOC010000007.1 coordinate 127,226,967, forward strand.
CTGGTGCTGGTGGCCGGATGCATCGCTGGCGGAGTATCTGCAGTTCGTCTGGTAACCTTTCCTTGCTGAACCCCTGATGTGTCACAGCGGGGGGAAACGCGTAGGAACGGTCCTAGGGCTGGAAGACACACGGCGCAGTCATAGACGAGGCAGAACGTTCCTCTTCTCTTTCTGTTATTACAATCGTTGCTGTCAGGATTTTCTCCCTCTTTTATATTAAAAAGAAGAAAATATAGAAAAGTTCAAATGTTTTTATCTGGGTTTCTGCATCCGGCAAATTACCTAAGAAAATTCCAAATTTGCACTGGAAAATGCATAAAAAAGTGATAAAAACACAATGTGGGCACACAGCCGTACTCTGATGGTGGGTTTACACGTCCCGATATCGGCCCGATATCGGAGCCAATGACGCGGGTGCGCGCTTTTTGACCGCGCTTTTCCCGCCATCGCATCGCCAGTTTAGACAGCCCGATATCGGGATACAACGTCCCGACGATGTGTACGCCCCCCAACCCAGGAATGACCAGTTAACATGGGAGTGAATGGGTGACGTGGCAGTACACATCGGAGTTGGGCTGTCAGACGGGACGATGCGGCTACAACTGGCATCCGATATCGGGCGGTTGAATAGCTCGCTCATTCAACCCCGATATCGTTTTGGCATCGTTCCAGCATCGCATTGTACGTTCAAACCGTACAACGCGCGCCCGATATCGGGTCCAACGCCCGAACCACGTGACTTTTGGTCGGAGTTGGGTCGGAGTTGGACGCCGATATCGCGACGTGTAAACCCACCATAACTCCTTGTCTCATTCAACAATCCATAAGGCTGGTTTCACACATCCATACTTTGGAATCCGGGGGCATGAGGGTGAAACCTGCATCTCCCCCGGATTTTGCCACAATGATGCAACGGGATGAAGCTGATTCACCCAGGGGTCTATGGGAACTCGAAACCCGGGCGTGGAGTTGGAGGGATGTCACCGGTGGCCCACCAAGACCTGTAGCCCTGGAGGACAGCTCAAAAATTTGGGGAAAAGTTAAAAGGAATAAAAAGAATAAATGTTTTTCGTGACGCCACCTGCAGATTCTTGTGATGCTCACCAGCGCCGCTGTCAGACCGCCGGGGATGATGGTATTGCTGCTTGGGTGGTCTAGCTCCCTGCAGGAGGAGTCGGATCCCGGGGCAGGATAGCACTGCGCTTGTTGTCGTGGTGCTGGATGTAGGCAGCGCAGCGGTTTATACAGAAAGGAGACACGGAGGTCTTGTGACTCTATACGGGTACTTTAATGGAACCGGTTCAGATGGCACTTCAGGTTACAGCTTACACAGTCTTTGAACGGATAACTGGCCAGGTAGTCCCTGGAGAGGATAAAGTCTCTCTGAGGCTCCCGTAGAGTACCTTCTCTTGTCTTTCTCTGTCCTGCTGCCTTTACTTGCGCCTCCTCACATCCTTGCGCTGCCCTGCTCAGCTCGCTTGTCTACCAGGCCCGTTGGGTGATATGAGGTACCCTTCTTCTCTCTAAGGGGCTCAACCCGGTTTGGTGACCCTGGTGGGGCTGCACGTTCTGGACAGAGGTCGGGGCTGATAGTTTGGCCGTCGACTGGCCGGTGTTGACGGCTCATGGGTGTAGTCGCCTGTACCGTGACTCAGAGCCGGCACTCCATTGGTGAACAAGGATTCCCCCAGACCTGTGTTCTGGCAGTGGGTTTCCCCTTTCTTTCCTGGGCCGCCCTTTTCTTCTCAGGCGCCCTCCCTGGGAGACCCCTCTAGGGCTCCCTCCTTGCTTCTTCCCTCAGTACGGACTAGATCCCACTGTGTGACTTCCCGCTTCTCCTTACTACTCACACTCCTCCCCCCCGAGACCGGTTACCCTAGAAATGGGCTGCCAATTGGCCCCCTAGTCTAGGTGTAAGGATGCCGAGTGGGAGCCTCAGGTTGACTTTACCCTCCCAAATGACAGACTGCACACTCTGTTGTGGGTGCAGTACCCCTACTGTGGCGCACTGACCAGTGGTGCACCACACACCCGCACCAGTGTTATCACTGATTTTCATCCTGTTGCATTCGGCTGCATACCTTTTTCCACAGGATGAAGTGTAAAATGATATACCCCTAGGGGGACGTATCATTTAGAACTGCATTCTGGGCATGCACAGTTCAAAAACCCGGATCTGGCATCCAGGTCCAGTGGGATCTGGATTCCGCTAGATCCGGGTTCCATAGAGGCCCATTTTAATTCAACCCGGATTATATATTCACCATATCCAGTTTCCAGGTATACCGTATATACTCGAGTATAAGCCGAGTTTTTCAGCCCAAAAATTGGGCTGAAAAGTCCCCCCTCGGCTTATACACGGGTCAATACGGTATGTGGTGTGTGGGGGCTGTGTCCGGGTGCTGGGGAGGCTGCTGACTGAGCGGCCCGTCACGTGGTGCCGCTCATTAGATATGCACGGCTCCCCCGCCCATCACAGCGGCAGGGGGAGCCGTGCATACAGCCCCCAGTGGTAGTATACAGGCAGCCCCCCTCCTGCTGGCACTTGCCCCCCATACTGTGCAGAGCCCCCCACACTGTGCAGAGCCCCCCCCTGCATTATCTTACCCTCCAGCGTCTTCATCACCGCGGGTCCTCCAGCCCTTGCTCGCTCGTTGTGTTCGGGTCTCACGTGACCCGGCGCGATGACGTCATCCCGCTGCGACCGCTGGGTCACATGAGACCGGGAACACAGCGCGCGAGGATGGACGCGAGGGCCCGTGGTGATGAAGACGCTGGATGGTAAGTTAATGCAGCGGAGGGGCTCTGCACAGTGTGGGGGGCGAGTGCCAGCAGGAGGAGGGCTGCATCACATAGTGCACTGCATCCCGCGGCTGGGGGAGCAGTGCACTATCTGATACAGCCCCCTCCTGCCGGCACTCGCCTGCTGTATACTACTGGGGGCCTTCTGTATACTACTGGGGGCTGCTGTATACTACTGGGGGCCTGCTGTATACCACTGGGGGCCTGCTGTATACTACTGGGGGCCTGTTGTATACTACTGGGCCTGCTGTATACTACTGGGGGCTGCTGTATACCTGGGGGCTGCTGTATAACCACTGGGGGCCTGCTGTATACCACTGGGGGCCTGCTTATACTGGGCTGCTGTATAACTGGGGGCCTGCTGTATACCACTGGGGCTGCTGTATACTACTACTGGGACCTGTTATACCACTACTGGGGGGCCTGTTACCACTGGGGTATACCATCACTTGCTGGGGGCTGTATACCCATTGCTGGGGCTGTAACCTCCGTTTGCTGGAGTCCACCCTCGCTTATACGCGATCAATAAGTTTTCCCAGTTTTTGGGGGCAAAAGTAGGGGGCTCGGCTTATACACGAGTATATACGGTATATTGTTGGTTACCTGGAAACTGAATATGGTGACAACAGCAGTTGTCCATCACTCTGGTGACCTGCACTGATCACTGAGGATATCTGCAGCTGCCCCCTCCCCCCATTCCCTCTAGATAATGTATTACTAATAATATAAAGTCATTAATCTTAATAAACTTCTACTTGATTTATCTTTGCTGGGTGAAGAGGAGCAGCATTGTTATGGGGGTTAAAAATTTACTGCACTGAGCGAGTCATGGGAAGTACTCACACGACTCTTGCATGACTCACCTGGAATGGCCGCCGTCTCTCTGGACATTTGGGCGTAAGCTGCATGTGTTTCTATACAGCTCCTCTTCAGAGAGCCGACGGTAGTTCCGGGTGAGTCATGCAAGAGTCGTGCAAGTATCTCGCATGCATCTCGCTCAGTATGTCCCTAGCCTAACATAGGGAATTTTCCACACGGAGGGACTCCTCTTCTCATCTTCAGTTTATTGCATGAGTCTGCTGAGCTACTAGGAATGTCTAAAGCTGTGTTCACACTTTGCATTTTTATCACCTTTTTTTTTGGTGCAGATTTGTTACATACCTGAAGGTTTTCCTGATGCAGCAAAGTCATGAGAATTCCAAAGGTCCTGTGCACACGGTGCATTTATTTTATGCCTGCAAAATCAATGAGAATCCTGCAGTTTTGTGCACGTGTTGCTTGTTTTTTCCTTGCAGATTTGGTGCAGAAATAAATAAGCAACCTGTCAATTTTTGCAGAGTTTTTTCCACCCCAAATGCATGAAAAACGCATCAAAAACGCATCAAAAACGCATTTGCTTTGATGCAGCTTTGGTGGAGACATTTCTGCAACCAAACCCCATTGTGCGCACACAGCCTTACTGTACATCCATCATGAAACACAGGAACGTTTCCCATCTGTTTTTGATAACTATTAGATTCAGTCACCGAGATTTCCATTCCCCGTTCCCTTAGCTGCCAATAATATAAATGCGGAGGCTCCTTGTACTCCAAAACCAGCAGGGAGGTAAGCGAGCGCTCGCCGCGTCCAGCTGGATCAGGAGACGTCTACAAGGATTGCAGGATTCATATATCCGCACGTCCAGGAGCCATAATAACATGTGACACATCCAATCCGTCATTATTCTACTTATCTGTTACTCTTTAGTGAAACTTTCTAGGGAAATTAGAACTTTTTGGAGAAGTTAAAGTTCCCCCTAAGCTTCAAGGGGTTGTCCAGTCAATGCAAAATATAGGGATCAGACAAGTGATGAGCGAGCACTATAATGCTCAGGTGCTCGGTACCCGAAACGAGCAGGTCAGACGCTTCGAAGGGAACGACTTGAGTACCGAGTGTAATGGAAGTCAATGAGGAACTCAGGTCTCCGGAAAAATGCCCGCATTCCCATTGACTTCCATTTTATTCGGTACTCAAGTCGGGCCCGTCCAAGCGCCTGACCTGTTCGTTTTGAGTACTGAGCACCCAAGCATTGTAGTGCTCGCTCAATACCCCTCCCTTCTTTTCCATATAATTCTACTATAGCCATCTTTAGATCAACGCATGCTATACTGCTCTTTCCAGAATCACTCTTTCTACCTACTGCATTTTACTTTAATACAAGATTTCAGTGAAAATCATCTCTATTTCTCCTGGACTCTAATTACAAGTCAGTGTGTAGTTGAGTTTTAAACTATCTGAAGACACTTGCATGTGAGTACAAGAGTCAATATGATTATCAGAGGGATTGATGTTCAGGCATCTAGTACTTATAGTACATTGAAGAGTCAGAGTAAGCAAGGGACTGGGCCGGCATCAAAAGGAGGAAAAAAAATAATGAGAAAACTGATGGCACTAAGCAAGTGTGAACATGTGCAAAACTGAACATGAAATATATATAACAAATAAACAGCTGCACTCTGAACGCAAGGATGCAACATAATATAGGAATATGGACAAGATCACTGCTAAAGAAACATGGATAAGGAATATAGACATGCATTACTGCTAAGAAAATTCATTGGATATAGGAATATAGACATGCATTACTGCTAAGGAAATTCATTGGATATAGGAATATAGACATGCTTACTGCTAAGGAAATACATTGGATATAGGAATATAACGGCCTACTGCTAAGGAAAACATGGATATAAAATATGACATGCATCGCTGCAAGGAAATACATTGAATATAGGAATATAAACATGCCTTACTGCTAGAATACATGGAAATAACATATGAAATGTTATGTAAGAAGATTAAATGGACATGCATCGCTGCTAAGGAAATACATTGAATATAGCAACTATAGGACATGCATTACTGCTAAGGAAATACATGAAAATTTAGACACATATCATAAAAAATGTTTGCCAATATTCACGATACTCTCAAGGAAATAACGTTGGTTATTAGAAATATAATGATGCTGTAATAAATACATAATATTCAGGGCTTCATGCATTACTGCAAGGAATATACATGTAAATTGAGACACAGCCATTTGAGTGCAGCACATTCTTCACATACCTTCATGTTGATATACTTGTTTTTCTACATTATATAAGCTCATACAAACTAGCAACTAAACACTCATTTACTATTGAGTTTTTGCAGCTACACATTTACAATGATTAGGGCCCAGTTTTGTTGTTATTGAACAACAGCACAGCCTACGACAAAGAGGTGTTCCTCCATTTCAGGCTGGACCCAGCAGCCAAAGGTTCTCTCCATCTATGTCCTATCGGGGTTTACATTGTCTATTTGCAGGTTCCTACTCGCCCATAATTTGAAGGTTTTTTTAACCCGGATAGAGGCATTAGGGTGGAAATACACTATGCGAGATACTCACCCGGAATGGCCCTTGCCTCTCTAGTCAGGTGTGCCAGCTTCATGGAAACAGAAAGCAGGTGATGCGCTCCTGTTCAGAGAGGCAGGGGCCATTCCGGGTGAGTCATGGGAGACTCATGAGAGTATCTCGCATTCATCTCACATAGTGTTTCCACCCTTAGATAGAGAGCCAGCAAAGAGATACACCTTGTCACTGGCAGCTGGGCTGTTTATTTGCTTAGGACAGGCCATCTTTGTAGAATGTTGCATAGTCCAGAATAAGCTGAGCTGCAGTACCTGTCGCAGCCATTATTGTATGTACGGCGCTGTGCTGGGATACACAACACGAGGCGCCTCGCAGCTGCCCGTCGAGATCAGGACCGCCGCACTGCAACATACTGCGCCGTAGAAAGTGTTGGTACCATAAAAATAAGAACTAAACTCTCCGGACGTCGTCACAATCCTCCATTCTCCACCTATGAGCTGAGATGATCCCGGGACGTGCAATCTGCACAGTGAGGACTCCCGGCCTGTGAAAACAATCTAATCCAATTTTCGTGTTTTCAGACAATGGGAACTTAATCAATAACACATTGCGGAGTTCAGCAGATGTTCTGCGAGTCCACCGCTCGCCACCAAGTCAGTAAATTACTGTCATAGGCTATTCATCATCACTAAGTACAAATGAACCGTGTCAGCATTTTCCAGGCTAATGACCGATGTAAACTCCGCTCGGCAAAAGTGCCCGAAACACCGGTGCTGGGACTCCGGTCCGCACGACCAGCAACAATGATTCAGTGTCAATTGCTTGGATGCTTTTCCCATTGCTTCTAGATCTTTGAGCAAAATCGTAATTATGTAGAGCCGCGGTTTAGAGTCAGAAAGACAGAAAAATAGGAGAAATTCCAAAAATCTGAGATCCCGGACGTGTGACGCAGCCTGGGCTGCCAGACCTCGGGGAAGAGACAATGTCCCGCACCCCCAACCCTCAACCCATGGACTGCTGGGAAGAACATTTTGCTACTAAACTTATATATTTTTATATTCCTTTACATTTTATGACATGTTTGTGTTTTGTTATGTAGCTCTTTTATTACCCGATCCCTAATGTTTGTTCTAGACTCAACCTTAGTCCTATCCTTAAAGTGTAAGAAAACCCAATACTGCACACAATGCGGTGATCTGATTACTAAACTATTTTATTGGGCACGTTCACCATCAAGGTTGTACAGTACTACTTATCTCCAACAGGTAAATGGTTTATTAGTATTAGGCAGTTATGATGACATCACAGGGCAGATGACATCACAGACACTGAATGACATCACAATTGATGTAGAATGTACAAAGCTCTGCCATCTGCCAGGAGTCATCTAGTGCCGCTAGGATCTGACAGCTGGAGTTGACGAGTCCAGGTAGGGAGCTCTGTACCTTTAGGGGATCATGACAGCTACCGTAATACCTCCTGCAATCAGCTGTTATTGCTGTGGAAAGTACCTGCCCCTACAGGACACATGCGGTATTACAGCCGCCTATAATAGGAGGGTGACTATGTAATACAGGTTTGAGGAGAGTCCTTATTTAGAGTCTGCTCTAATGGGGACGTCACACACGTCAATGTCGCCAGCGATCTCATCGTTGGCGACATTGAAGGCTGATCGCTGGTGAGCTGTCACACCGGCAGACTCACCAGCGGTCAGAACCAGCGAGAACACTGGTAACCATGTAAACAAGCAGGTAACTAAGCGCCATGTGGCAAACCACACGGGTATCTAGAACAGGTATTGACAGACCAAAGTCCTGCTTTTGAAGCGGAAGTATCTCAAGAGTTCTGTAACTTATACAGATGCAAGAACATTCGTATCACGCCTTACCATCCCCAAACCAATGGAATGTGCGAAAAGATTAATCACGTGGTAATAGAATTGCTGAAAACTCTGCCCTTAGAAGAGCGAAACAGATGGCCAGAGAAGTTACCAGACCTTGTTGACATCTACAACAACATATCAGTAGGCTCAACCAATTGTACCCCTGCATACCTCATGAGGGCGAGACCAGGAAAATTGCCAGTAGACTTTGAAATGGGCATTGTATTTTCCTGAAGAAGACACCTCAGATGCAGATTGGGATACCAGAAGAACAAAGCAGTACAAGAAAGTACAGGAATGTGTTGAGAGAAGTCTGGCAAAATCCATAGAAAAACAAGAAACCAACTTTAACAAAAGTGCGCAAGGAACGCCCTTAATACCAGGTGAATTGGTTTTGAAAAGGAGAAGAAGAATGCACAAGTTAGATGATCAATGGGAAGAAGAACCCTACACTTTATTACTATCCAATTTTGACAACAAGAAAACCTGTCTAATCAGCAAAGACAATGGAGAAACAACAGCAACAGTGTCCAGAGATCATTTGAAGAAGTGCCCTCAACAGTTACAATGAAAAGAAGATGTACCTTGTCCAGAACCCGGAAAAAAGGAGCCAAAGAGTGTCCAGACCCTAATAGGAGAATTACCCGCAGATTGGCCCCGAAAAGAAGGTACCTACCTAATACCCATGTTGATGTTCCCACAACCAGCAGAAGAACCACCCGTTGTACCAGAACCAGAGAATCCTGCAATCTGTGTTTCTGCCATTCCTGCTGTGAGATCGAGAGGTCGCAGACTATTACCCAGTTTACCTGTGACACATAAACCCACTGACACTAGTCATACATAGATCAATATGTGTCAATTTGGGAAGTCCACCACTCAGATACAGAGAATAGGCGGTAAAATGTGGGAAATGTAAATATGTTTAAAATGTAAATATGTAACCAAAAGGGTGAAGAGTAGGCTAAAACAACCCAAACCAGGTACACAACATCAGGAAGAGGGGTGAGTGGAGCTGGCATAAGGAGCTGTCTAGGGAGAGCAAAATCAATAGGTGACCCCAGGGCCAGGAGGCCTACAGCGCTAATGACCCATTAGAGACCCCTGCAGTACCTAGGACCCCAACGCCGAAGCACCCGTAGTGTTTGTTGTTGTGTAACTTTGAACTTTTAAGCCTACAGAATCTTTACCTGTTGGATTTTCGAATTTGCTTTTTACAATTTTAAAAATGGACCATAGCCTCAGGACTGGTGGTGGCAAAAATACTTTAAACAGCCTGCAGCAGATGGACTAGCGCTGTATGGACTGGTTACCTGTTTTTCCCATTTTTCCCTGTTTTTTGTTTTTTTATTTTTAGACTTTGTTCAACTTTTAAATGTAAATGTTTATGTTATTTTATGTTTGTGAAAAATGTTTCAGTCCCGGATGACTGAAGTTAACTAGGGGGAAATGTGACACCCCTGCTTGGGATTGCCACAGGACCCACCGGTGCAAGGAGGGATTTACACTTTGGTACACACAGCACACAACACCTTCCACCCCAGACCTAGAGGGGGAGCTCTACTGGCTGCCTTAAGCCAGATCCCTTATAAAAGATCCAGGCCTGAGGGGAGGAGTCAGTTAGTTTCAGTTCAGTTCCAGTGAGTCTGCAGTGAGCAGAGGAGAGAGCAGAGTGAAGGAGCTGGTCGCTGGGATCAAGCCAGGCCCAGGATCAGGGAACACTGACCCATCTGTGCTGCACCCTAGGGAGAGGGTCGGAGGCCAATGGAGGAAGTAGGAGAAAAGAAGAAGGTAACAGGCCAGGTTTCCATTTAGCTCACCTGGACACCCCGGAGTCCAACACTGCTAATCATCCATTGTAGCAGGAAAAGCCCGGAAGGACCAGGAGGAACTATCCCCTTGAGGTGACAAACTAAGAGACACTCAAACCTGACCAAGCACAGGACCAGGGGCCCGAAAGGAGAATAGGGGTTTCCACAGGAGGTCCTCATAGTCGGTTACAGAGTAACCTATGTAATAGGCGGCGATGTCGCCCCATGTAACGGGGGCTTAAGTGCATGTGTCTCATTATTGTTCTGAAAATGTAACTTTCGGTGTTTTTTGGTTTGTAAAATTATTACTGCACCACAACCATAAAATAATTCAATTTTATGCATGACAATGACCACATGGCACACTTACAAACATTGAGTGCCTTTTGCAAGACCTGGGTTTTAGCCTCTTTGTGTTGTTGAAGTCAGGTTTTCAGAAACACCCACAAAGAATAGGCCTTACCTATGGTTAGAGACATTTGACTTTCCCTATCATCATATGCAATGTTGTAAGACCATTTACCTTTCTACTGCAGGCGAAACATTACTCTGGAAATGGAGGAATCTGAGGGACAGCTTCCAGAAGCATTAGCGGAATGAGATGAAGGCTCACAGGGGTCTGGGGCCAAAAAAAAGGCCTTATAAGTTTGCCCGCTTGCTCGATTTTCTTGGACCCAGCATGGTTGCAAGAGGGTAGTTGAAGTTGTAATGTAAATTTTGAGGGGCATTAATGGTAATCACCCTTGTTGTCTTTGTTTGTGGCTGATCTTGCTTGGTTTCACACTACGGTTTTTTACATGATCAGGTTCGTGTGTCAAAACCAGGAGAGTCTCCAAATCTCTGAACAGGTGTAAAGCTGTAAATGTAAATTTTTATCTGCAAGTTCCTCTCCTGGTTTTGCCACACAAAACCTGATTGAACCCGATCAGGGAATAAAGTGCAGTGAGAAACCAAGAAAAGTGGTCAGATATGCCGGGGTCTAAAATATCTTTTTTGTTTCCATCCACAGCACTCATGCAAGTACCCTGCAGTCTGTATCATCCCCAGAACATCAGGCACCAGACGCTGTCCCACAAGATGTGTGTGGTGACAATTTGACCACCTGGACCATGCTGGTCACGCTACAGCCTCCTGCCAACCCCAGAGCCCCGCGCAAGAGGCTGCTTCATCTGTTCCCCTTTCTCAACCTTCTGAACCAGGTTTAGTCAGTCGAGCTGTTCCTCGGCCTGGTCGCCTGCGCCAGAGGGTTTCAGAAGGGAGCATTCACCCTGAGGTTGTGCATATGTCTCTGGCAGGGGCGGAACTACAATGGTGCAGCTGGTGCAGTTGCACCAGGGCCCTGACTGGCTAGGGGGCCCCTTCAAGCCTGCAGGGGGGCCCCCAGCCAACCCCCGTAAGCCGTTGTCAGAGGAGAGGAGGGTCAGGCAAGGGAAGCAGAAAGCTTCCTGCTTCCCCTGCCTAATCCCGCCCCTCCTCTGCCCCTCCGGCTCCCAGGAGCGCACTCAGCGCGGCTCAGCAGGTAGGAGAGCCGCCGCAAACACCTCTTCGCCGGCCGCCAGCACCCCCCCCCCGGACCAACGCCACCAGCGCCCTAACCCCCCCCCCACTCCTCAACATGGCTGCACCAGGGCCCCCTGGGGTACAGGTCTGCCACTGGTCTCAGGTCCATCAGGAGTTGTGGAAACAGGTGTCTCTGCAAATGACTCAGGGCTTGCAACATCTCCACATCGACCTGAGGGATCTGAGGACAAGTGTCAACATTTGCAATAATCAGTATTTCATTACTGTGGCCGGGGAGATGGAACAGATGACTAGCGATCAGCAGGCCTACATCGTCCAGGGTTGTCATGAGGTTGTGTGTAGAGCAGGAGAGATGGGGCCAAATTTGCAGATGCAACATCAGTCTCCTCCTGAAGGCAATATTGACCAAATGTGGCAGCCACAACAGCCACCCCGGCAATATGGCCTCACTGTCTCTGCTAGTGAACAAAGTCACCACATGGGTGCTTGGAGGTCTCCCTACCAGGCACCTGTGTCTCCACAGCATCTTGGGGCTGCCGGCAACATGGGGGAGAGACACACATTTGGTCTCTCCACCCATCAAGATGTGTCCACACCAGCATCTTTCTATCAACAAATGCCTAGTAGCCAGGATCCTGCATTTGGGCACCAGTATGGGTACAGATACCCCCCCAGAACTGGCCTACAGCTCTATTGGAAAATGGCCATAACAATCTACACACACACATGGCCAAGGGCTAAGGGCTCCCAGTCAAGGCAGCCACGTTTGGCCTCAAAGACAAGGCTTCCAGCAGCACCAAGGCAGGCAGTATGCTGCTGCTACTGTGTCAACTGGCCAAATGTGGCGGCCTACATACAGGCAGACACCACACAGAGGGCTGCCTTCCCACAGCTCTACATTGCCCAGCCTAAGCCCACCTATAGTGGTCTGCAGCTCCCAAGAACAAGCCCTGCGGGCTACACAAACACCTTCCTTGGCCACAGTGTGTGTGGCACAGCATAGTGGGCCCACAAACACCACTGTAACCACCACTGCCTCCCAAAATCCATTGGATTTGTTGTTCAATACCCCACCCAGGGACCTTTGTAATCATTGTGTTTTCACTTAGCCATGTCACTTTTATGTTTGTGCACGGATGAGGAACATGTATGTTGAAAAAGGTACACTTGAACAAAGAAAATGGATCCATAATGGTAAGATACCTGTAGAGCATGAGAAATCACAGACACATAACACAAACCAAACCATGTGTATGGCAGATGTCAGCAACATCCTAACCTCCATATGTGTACCATTTTCAGGGGTGGAGTGGACTTTGACATGCTTACACAAACATGAGTGCCTTTAGCTTGGGTCTGTGATCTGAAACACAGCAAGATACATATGTATCTTACATGTTTTGGGATAACTTGCTTGTCTGATGATGCCCAGGTATCTTCACGCAATACCAAGGATGAGTTTACCATTGCCCCACTGTGCTGTCTTGAGTACATGTGTGGGCCTACAGTATATTCGAGCTAAAGGCCGGTTTACACGTACCAACATCGTTAACAATGTTGCTGCAACTTGTGACGTTGCAGCCACCTCGTAGCTATGTCGCTACGTGTGTCATCCTACAACAATCAGCAATCACTTTGCTGATTGTTGAGAGTTGGTATAATGGCCTGGGCCCTTTTTAGTTTGTTGTTCTCCCACTGGCCGGCCAGCATCGCTGTGTGTGACAGCGGGAGACCAACGATCAACTTGGTTACCAGGGTAAACAGCGGCTCACTAAGCTGAGTGCTGTGCTTAGTTACCCGCTGTTTACCCTGGTTACCAGCGTTCTTGCTGGCCACTGGTGAGTCTGCCTGTGTGACTGCTCCCCAGCAACCAAATAGCGATGTCCCAGCAAATCCTGAGTGTTCGTTGGATCGCTGAGACATCGCAATGTATCAACTGGCCTTAAGAGAATGTCTTGACACCTACTCATTGCAACCATTCATCCTAGGACATGTGACACACGAGTAGTTCATGAACACTGACACATCCAACACCCAAGTGTGGCGCCCCGCAACGAGCGCGTCACAGGAGGGTATTGCAGCCACAAATGCAGCCGCAATATCCTCTGACTCAGCAATGAAATAGTTAACTTGGAGATCCAACCCAACATACAACACCTAGAACAGGGGACCAATCACAGGTCCTGGTGGGTGGAGTGTTAGGGTAGTGTAAGAGAACACAATAATCGAGAGGAGAGATCTAGAACCTAGAACCCTCGAGATAGGACAGAGTCTGAGGACTTGAACTTGGAGAGGAGCGGGGGCTCCGCACCCCGTGCGGGCCCCTGGGCCGTCACCGGTCGGGTGTCAGCACCTGAGGCCTTAACCACCGGGAAAGGGCATATCTACACGGGTTCCCAAAAGACTCCCGTGCCCACACTCACAGCCGGTTCACTGGTACCGAAGCTGGCAGCAGTTCACCTCTGTCACGCGAACCAGAAGAGTGGAGGATCAGCTTTACAGGAGCACCCCACCACCAGCCAGTTTCCAGTCGTCTAACCAGCGGTGTACCCACCGAGGGATCCAAGGCTCCCCAAAGCATCCAGAACGTACATCATGGATAGGGCATTGAAGCAGCCTCCCCGTACCCGACCTGGTATTCCTGGGCGACGCTGGCAATCAAGTTAGGTAGAATGGAGGAACACTGCGGATCTCTGAGGGACACTATCACTGCTGAGTCCACCCGGTCTACTACTCAACCACTGTATACCATGTACTGCCTGCTGGTTACAGTAAAGACCCGTTATAGAGATTCTCCGTGTCCGTGCTTCCTTATGAACTATCCGTCCGCACACTAAGGTAACCGCAGCTGCCGCACAACATCTTGAGCAGCTCCAGCCCCCGGGGATCACCGCTCAGCCTGTGGGGAGCGTAACATCTAGCTGCTGTCCATCCCCCGGGGGTTCCGCAGCGTCGGTAGCCCTTACCGAACTACTCATAGGTGGCGTCACGAATAAAACAAATTAAACCCCTTTAATCTGTTCCCGCAAGACGTCTTCACTTTTGATCTGTACTACACCGGGCCCCACTACCGGCAGGCGCGGTCCACCCGTGACAAGGAAGGAGAAGAATCGCCTGTCTAAACCGGAGTCAGCCGACCCGCGGTGAGTCACAAGCGTATCCAGATATTGTAATGTGTGAAAGTATCTAAACTGGTCTGTGTTGTGTTTGGTTTGGATGTTTGCTTGTGAGATTCATGATATGTTTAATGTGATCACTTGGTTGGTGGCAAGGTTCATGTCTTGATATTTGCCTCTCCAATGCAATATTTGGTCGCCAACAACACAACAATAAAATAAAAGGGCAAATATGGACACTCATATGGGCATATCTGTGATGTTTAAGCCTAGTGGCAATATCATATTTAGAACCAAAACATCATCTATATGCCAATATGATTGCCCATGCATGGACATGTAATGTTTCAACTATGAGTCGGTCCTTTTTAAAAGGGGTATGTGTGTGTGCTGTAAAGTAATGTATAACCACATCAGTGGCGGACCTAGAGCCCGGGGGGCCCTGGTGCAGCAGCTGCTGGTGAGGACCGGGGGTGGGGGGGGGTGCTAGTGGACGTCGGCGAGGAGCGGTGGGAGGGTGGTTCCCTAGTGGACGTCGGCTAGGAACGGGACGGGGGGGGGGGGTTTGCCGAGCCGCGCTGTGCAGTCCTGGGAGCCGGGGCGGCAGAGGAGGGGAGGGGCAGGTTAAGCCAGGGGAAGCAGGAAGCTTCCCTCAGTTACCCTCCTCTCCTCTCTCCTCTGACACAGGGTCACGGGGGTCGGCTGAAGGCCCCCCTGCAGGCTTTAGGGGCCCCCTAGCCGGTCGGGGCCCTGGTGCAGCTGAACCAGCTGCACCACGGTAGGTCCGCCCCTGAACCACATATTGTAAGGATTTCTGTCACTAAAAAATGATTTTGTAGAAAGCATGAAGGAAATTTAGGAAACAGATGCGACAACTAACTTAATGTTTACAAACACAACAAATTATAATAAACAAACAACAGTTTGGATCCAAACATTAGAGGTGACAATAAGAAGACATCGACATAAAACATATGGAAAACTCCATGGTAACAAAAAGGTGTAAACTACAACAAGTTAAATCATTTAGTCCTGCCAGGGCACACTACCAACATCAGATACTAAATAATTGCCATTTCTGCAACCGCCCTGGCAGAACGATCAGACGGGACCACAAAGTTCTCCAAACCGATCTCTGGAACGTCACCAGGGTCAACTGCACTTCTGTCACGCGCTTAGTTGGCGCTGACATTGCTGGATGCTGCTGTGTATGTCGTTTGTCTTTAAGAGCTGCATGGTTGATAGTTGTGAAGGTCTTTGCCTCCTGTGTTGTGCTCCAGAGCTGCATTCACTATGAGGTTCAACTTCTGGTTGAGGGGTTAATGTGTGACTCACCTGAACTGCCCCCCTCCCCCTAGCCTTTAAGTGGCCTCTCCTTCCACCAGGTGGTGTTGCTGATAGAGTCTCACTCTATGCCTGGAAGCTGTGCTGTGCTGACCTGGGTGTTTGTGTTGCTGATGTCCTTTCCTTTGGAGTTGCTGTATCTCAGTTCTGTGGAGAGAGGTGAGGGGGGAATAGCGCTGGGCTGGTGGAGGAGTTTAGGGAGAGGCTGGAGGCCCGAACCTTCTCACCTTCAGAGATACTTTCGGGATCAGGGCCATTTAGGGTTCCTAGACTAGTCTTCTCTGGTCACCCTGCCCATAACTGCCATTCCCTCATCAGCATTCTCACTACACCGTGACAACTTTGCTTACGGGTCAACACAAAATTATAACACACAACACACGCCTTAACTACCTCGTCGATGGTCTCTAGTTTTAAATTGATTGCTGTGCCTAGGACTCGCCATTTGGAGGCCATCAAACCGAAGGCACATTTGACCATATGGCGTGCCCGTGTCAGCCGGTAGTTATATATGCATTTTTCATAGGTCAAGCCACGACTGCTGTATGGTTTTCTTAAATCTGAAATGCCTCGTCGGCAAAAAGCACATATGGCACTGGTGGTGCCTGTGTGCCTGGGAGTGGTGCGAGTGGGGGAAAGTTAAAGTTGTTGCTGTAGACGAGACGGCCCATTCCTGATTCTTTGAACAGCTGCGAGTCGTTGCCCCGGCCATAACCACCAAGGTCAACGATGGCCATGAGCATGAGCACAATGGAGTGATATTTTTTTATAATTAAAGAACTCAGAGCCCCTCTTTGCTCGCTGGATGATGCGGATATACTGCCGGTCCAGGGCGCCCAGGCATTTTAAGAATTGGCATATCTGTTGAAATTTTTCCAAGCTAGACAGCAATTGCTGGGTTGTAGGATGTGGGATTACCTTGGTGTGGCGCTCCTCTCAGAGCACCCAGCAAGTTTTCTTTATTATGCCAGACACTGTGGGCAACCCAATGCAATACTGGTAATGCAGAGAAGTCAAGGATTCCCCTGTTGCAAGAAATCTGCAAAACACAAATCCAAACATAGTGATGGCGCACAAATATAGTACACATCAAAAAACCGCAAACATGACAATAAGGGAAACCTCATAAACAACATTACGCCATAGACTGATGTAGCCTGCAATTGTGGAGGCAGAGACAAAACAATCTGGTCAACTAGTGACACTTAGCATGCTTAGGCACACACAGACATGTAATGGAAAAGGAGATGCTGCAAATCTGTGTACATGCTAGCGTCAACTGCTTCAATGGGAGGTAATAACACTGTTGAGGATGGAGAGATATGAAATGTCTTTATAGGGTTAAAAATATCACAACTCTTCTCTTTTTATATATATTGTGATTTGGAAATGTCATGTCGTCTGTTATACACTAGATGGCGCCCACGTTCCATAAATATATCCGAGACCTAAGCCAACCCATTAAGGGAGGAATTTACAGTAGATATTAGAATCATTTGATAAGAATTGACCAATTAGGAGATGATTATTTTGTGGAAAGTTCTAGAATAACACCCCTTTGCTTTCTGTATAAAAATGTGTGTTTCAATAAACACTTGCGCAATGTTTAATCTCATTTGGCGTAGGCATGAGTAAGACTTGAGACGGCTCTGGTGTCCGTATCATTTACTTGCAGCAGTGCAGACGTGTACAATTGCCTATATATATATATAATTTGGAATGGCCGATGTACTTGTGATTGAACGGAGACCCTCAACATCACAATCAGCCACCAGCACACATTTCAGAATTATGCACCATGGGTGTTGTGTGTCACGTGGGGGCCCATATATACCCAAAAACCTGAACAACATTGGTGAACAGCATTAATACATACATCTAGATTGGATGATGCGTTTAACCCCTGCTGAGCAAACAAAATAACATACATGAAAGTATGATTTGGGCATTTGCCCAGGAAGAAGGCACACAACATTGGGTACGGAACACAGGACGCCGTGGCTCGGTGTGACGGCAGCCCAGGAAGGGAACATTATTGTGCACTTCATGAAAGCTTGATGAGGTAGGGTAATGTAAGACACCATGAGGGTCAGTATGATGGCACTCAGGAGCAAAATATGAACACACCCAATGTATTATAAAGTATGCAAAAGACAGATTTACAGGGTTAGTTAGCACACCAGAACATTTAAGCTGGATGCTCACACGATACACGGCTCCACAAAATGGAAACGTAATGCAGCAAACAATATTAATTTTAGTGTCTGTGTGACACAGTGAGAGACTGACAAAGATGTGCACATACCTTAGTGTCAGCATAAGACGCTCTTGTGGTGTGATGGCTCTTCTAAAAGCAGTGTCCTCACACAGGATATACCCTCGAGTCTGGACACCAGATCATCAACGCTGTCCATGGACATACGAAGGTAATTGAAATATTTGTCTGGATGAGCATGCAGCAAACCCCACTAGTCTCGCGCCCAAAAACAATGGGGTGGACACAGTACTGGCGCTGTCTCCGTCTACGTCATACGTCAGGGCTGCAGTGAAGTGATCTGACAGCCCTGGCACAGTGATCACATAATGGATCACTGCGCCAGTGCTGTCAGATCACTTCACTGCAGCCTGATCCCCCTGCATGGAGATCGGGGCTGCAGTGAAGTGATCTGACAGCCATGGCACAGTGATCACATAATACTGTCACTGTGCCCTGGCTCTGTGTCCCACCGGCTCCTCCGCATCCTCATCTGCAAGCAGCGAGATGAGGCTGCTGAGGAGCCAGAACCAGCGACAGGGTGACCAGAAGAGAGCGGGAGGAGCAGCCGTCACCAGCGGGGACTGGAGGAGCAGCGGGGACCGGAAGAGCCGACTGGAGGGTGAATGGGAGGAGGTTGGTGGGCAGGGGTAAGAAGCGGAGGGCAGGGGGAGAGAACAGGGACAGGGGGAAAGAGCAGAGGGCTCGGGGCAGGGGGATGAGATCGGAGGGCAGGGGGGAGACAAAGGGCAGGGGGAGAGAATAATGGCAGGGGGAAGGAGCAGAGGGCCTATGATCAGCGGCGGCAGTCGGTGGCTGAGGAGGGAGGGGACCCACCGGTCACACCGCCCCCACATCTGATTGGAGAGAGACGCTATCTCCAATCAGATCTGAGGGGAGGGTGACACAGGTCCCCCTTCTCCAGCCAATGCCTGATGCTATCGAGCATCTGGCCATGGCTAGATTGTAATATCTCACCAAGTTTCATTGGTGAGATATTACAATCACTCCGATTGTCAATTTCACTTTTAATTGCCAATCAGAGTGGTCATAGCCACGGGGGAAGCAAAGTCACGCCACCCCCCTCCCCCCGGGGTATAGTACAGGTCCTCACGTACCTGCGGCTCTGTTAACCCTTAGGTGACCGCGGTTAATAGAGCAGCAGGAACGGAATCCCGCCATAACACATTTTTGTGACATGATTTATTTTCTCACATTTTTCTGTGTTCTTTTAAAACTGCATTTTATGGCTGAGTGGGCAAGGCCAGCAGCTGATAGAGAGCTCTGCAATGTGACAGCAGAGAAGGGGTTAACAGAGATCCTGACTGAGCTGTGTGGAGCCAGATGACAGATCAGAAGCTTGTGCCAAAGACAGAGGAGTTTTCACTGATCCTGACATTCTGACATTGCTTAGTACCTGTGCTGTAATCTGATACATTCTAACTTTATCATCTGTAGTCAACAGTGTGAATGTTCTGTAGGCCACGCCCACTTACCCGTATATGGTTACATGCCCCGTATTCAGTGTGAGAAGCTTGAATACAGATCTGACTGAGAATGAACATATGTCTGCTTCACACACAGTGCAGTGGGGACACCTTTGACAGTGGGGCATCCTCTACGTTTGGAGGAAGGAAGGTTTAATCATAATCCCAGACGCGGATTCTTTACTGTAAGAGCAGTGAGACTATGGAGCTCTCTGCCACATGATGTTGTAATGAGGGACTCACTACAGCTGCTAGCACCTTCCCCCCCCCCACCACAGCTGCACTAGGGCCCGCCAAGCTGAAGTTCTGCCACTGGAACAATGTGTTCATGATTTCACTGCAACCAGAGATCTGCGAACAATCTCTGCACAATTCTCTGAGTGTAACTGGGCCTTTAGTCACATTTATTTTTGTGGGTGTAAGGTCTTTGTTTCACACACAAAATTACAAGTCACAGGAGATCCAGGGAGCTGGAGGAGAGCACAGTGAGGCCTTTGTCATCTCAGCCGCTGGCTATGCAGAGCGCAGCAGTCGTGCTGAGTTTATCAGTCTCTGTACTCTGCAAAGGGAACAACCAAGATCACAAAGCTCACTTCAACATACTGAGATCTTTATCACCTTGGTGGCAGCCTATGCAGAGCACAACAGCCTACAACAAACACATTTTGACTGCTGCACTTTGCATAGGAATTAGTGGCTTCAACTGAAATTTCAAAGAACAACTAAGGCTGGGTTCACATTTGTGAATGCAGCGTTCCTGAGCGCAGCAAGACGCAGGCACTATGTGCTCCTATGTTTAATATAGGAACGCATAGTGCCTGTGTGTACCTGCGCATAATTTATGCACATGCCAAATTCAACATGTTGCATTGTTTGTGCATGGCTGTGTGCTTGCTTTATGCACATGCAGACAGCTGCGCACAAAGAATGAATGAAAATCAATCTGTGCGCATTGCAAGTGCACAGACGCTGCGGAAGATGACCTCCTCCGAGGTCATCTACAGGTGAATCCTGTCCCGCAGTTCTCTTCTTTCCTCTTCTTTCTTCTTCTTCTTTCCTCTTCTTTCTTCTTGTCATCTTCTTTCATCTTCTTTCTTCTGTCATCTTCTTTCTTCTGTCATCTTCTTTCATCTTCTTTCTTCTTCTTTCATCTTCTTTCTTCTTCTGTCATCTTCTTTCTTCCTCCCTGCCGCTGCTGGTTTAAAATAGCCTGCGGGAAAGCCGGCGGTGAACTGTTTTCACCGCCGGCTTTCCCGCCAGCTATTTTAAACCAGCAACGGCAGGGAGGAAGAGATCAGCTGCAGCGGCCGGGAGGCAGAGATCCTCTTTTACTAATGACACCCAAAATGTATCACCTGTAGTTCTTTTCCACTGTGAGACATCACGTGGGGGCAGAATTGCACATGGTATTTCATGCAGATCCGATTCCTAACTTTTTCACAAACTTTAGATATCTGATAAAACATGTCAGGAAATTCATTTTTTAATTAATTTAGTAGGATATGCCGAATGTGTTACTGGTGCAAGACAATATCCTCAGTGCCTTTGCTATTCCTTCTTTGTATCCAAATATCAACATCAAATATATTGACATCTTTGTGACTGCAACAACAGGCAAGGAATCCGAAACCACATGATACCCAACTGTGTTCAGATATCTCTGATGAAATGACATTATGCTCTAGAACCCCTCGTGTTCAATAATTTAGAACATGAAGATTGTGCTTTTCCATAGAGCTGCAGCACCATCTAATCTTAATATTTACCATCTCAACATTCACAAATATATCTCCAAGACGATGCATCGTGCAAGTTCTTCTCTTCATATTTACACCATGTTATATTCTGGGAGTCATTTGAGCGGATCGTAGATCGTGGCTTGGATTGTACCATCAAACAACCCAGGCTATGACGTGAATCTGGCCCCACCCATGAGGATATTCAGATCATCCCATTCAAAGCTCATTGGCCTGTATATGATATGCATCTGGTACCACCCATGAGGGTCTTCAGATCATGCCATTCAAAGCTCATTGACATGTACATCACATGAATCTGACCCCACTCATAAGGATCTTCAGATCATCCCATTTCAAGCTCATTGACCTGTATATCATATGAATGCCCCACCCATAGGGATCTTCTGATCATCCCATTCGAAGCTAATAGGCCTGTATATCACATTAATCTGGCACCCATGAGGATCTTCAGATCATCCCATTCAAAGCTCATTGGCCTGTATATGACATGCATCTGACACCACCCATGAGGGTCTTCAGATCATGCCATTCAAAGCTCATTGACATGTGCATTATATGAATCTGGCCCCACCCATGAGGTTCTTCAGATTATCCAATTCCAAGCTTATTGGCCTGTATAGGAAATGAATCTGACTCGCCCATGAGGTTATTCAGAAGGTTATCCTATTTGAAACTCATTGGCCTGTATACGATATACATGGGGGCCCACCCATGAGGATCTTCAGATCATCCCATTCAATGCTCATGGGCCTGTTTACGACATGCATCTGGCCCCACCCATGAAGATCTTCACATAATCCTATTCGAAGCACCTTGGGCTGTATGTAAAAACTAAATCTGAGGAACTGTAGACCTTCACTATGCTTCAGACCTATACGATATCCCTGAATACAGTTAATAGATGCTTGAAACTGAGGATTTGTTACAATTATATAAAAGCTAGGCAATCCTCCATGAGATCATCTCAGTGTTGTTTTCCTGGTTTGCTACAATGTATCAGTGCAGGTAAAATATATTAATCTGAAGTCCAGTATGTTTAGTTTGACAAGTTACAACTGTTGCAAAACTTCAACTGTGAGAAGTGTTGGGGGCTGGCCGGCAGGGTGACCACCAGCATTAGATATGTCGTCCGCAATCAGTTCACGAGGCTTCCATAGACTTGCATTGAGTTGTGACCTGCGGCACGGCCCATAAAACACTGGAGCTACCAGCAGGTCACAAATCGCCGAGCCCAACCAAAGTGGTGCTGGAAAAAAATGAAGACAGCGGCACGTGAGCATATCACGGAGGGCAGGGGATTTAGATTTAAAAAATGACTCCAGCAGTAAAATAAACTTAGTTGTGCTGCATTAGAGCACACAGGCTCGTCAGGAGGTTGCAGGATGCCGCAGACGACGGCGGTTTGGCGTGTGCACTCCTCCACAGGTCTGTATACAGCTGTTCGGGTGCAGAATTCCAGCTGTTCCCGCTACGTTTCCTGCATATTTGCTCCTCTTGGGTGCGGAGCGCCGGCCTCTGCGGTGTTGTCGCTCGCTGCGTCACATTGTATCACTTCCATTTACAGAGGTTTCTTTTTGTCTTTCTTCCATTCTGTTCTGCAGAGTCGCTGTGGGGAGGAATCTTCCCGAGCTGCTTACGGTTCATTATCGCTTCATCCGCGCGTGCTCCATCCAAAATGATTGGAGGAAGTGGAGAGAAAGAGCGGAGAGAAAGAGTGGAGAGAAAGAGCAGAGAGAGAGCAGAGAGAGAGCAGAGAGAAAGAGCAGAGAGAAAGAGCAGAGAGAAAGAGCGGAGAGAAAGAGCGGAGAGAAAGAGCGGAGAGAAAGAGCAGAGAGAAAGAGCAGAGAGAAAGAGCGGAGAGAAAGAGCAAAAGAAAGAGCAGTGAGAAAGAGCAGAGAGAAAGAGCAGAGAGAAAGAGCAGAGAGAAAGAGCAGAGAGAAAGAGCAGAGAGAAAGAGCAGAGAGAAAGAGCAGAGAGAAAGAGCAGAGAGAAAGAGCGGAGAGAAAGAGCGGAGAGAAAGAGCAAAAGAAAGAGCAGTGAGAAAGAGCAGAGAGAAAGAGCGGAGAGAAAGAGCGGAGAGAAAGAGCAAAAGAAAGAGCAGAGAGAAAGAGTGGAGAGAAAGAGTGGAGAGAAAGAGCGGAGAGAAAGAGCGGAGAGAAAGAGCAAAAGAAAGAGCAAAAGAAAGAGCAAAAGAAAGAGCAAAAGAAAGAGCGGAGAGAAAGAGCGGAGAGAAAGAGCGGAGAGAAAGAGTGGAGAGAAAGAGCAAAAGAAAGAGCAAAAGAAAGAGCAGAGAGAAAGAGCAAAAGAAAGAGCGGAGAGAAAGAGCGGAGAGAAAGAGCGGAGAGAAAGAGCGGAGAGAAAGAGCAAAAGAAAGAGCAAAAGAAAGAGCAAAAGAAAGAGCAAAAGAAAGAGCGGAGAGAAAGAGCGGAGAGACAGAGCGGAGAGAAAGAGCGGAGAGAAAGAGCAGAGAGAAAGAGCAGAGAGAAAGAGCAGAGAGAGAGAGCAGAGAGAAAGAGCAGAGAGAAAGAGCGGAGAGAAAGAGCGGAGAGAAAGAGCGGAGAGAAAGAGCGGAGAGAAAGAGCAGAGAGAAAGAGCAGAGAGAGAGAGCGGAGAGAAAGAGCGGAGAGAAAGAGCGGAGAGAAAGAGCGGAGAGAAAGAGCGGAGAGAAAGAGCGGAGAGAAAGAGCAGAGAGAAAGAGCAGAGAGAAAGAGCAGAGAGGAAAGAGCAGAGAGAAAGAGCAGAGAGAAAGAGCAGAGAGAAAGAGCAGAGAGAAAGAGCAGAGAGAAAGAGCAGAGAGAAAGAGCGCACTCCAAGAACTTCATCCACGTTCAGGCGTCTAATTATAAAATATCTCTGGGTTTCATTCTGTGTCAGTGATGGCGACATCAACATCACAAGAAGAGCGCAACGTGCGGGAGAGAACGGTGCAAAAGACAACCGCGTCACTGCCCTAGACCAGAGGTCCCCAACTCCAGGCCTCAAGGCCCACCAACAGTGCAGGTTTTCAGGATCTCCTTAGTATTGCACAGGGCTTGGAATCATTACCAGTGCAGATGATCACAATAGCACCTGTGCAATGCTAAGGAAATCCTGAAAACCTGCACTGTTGGTGGGCCTTGAGGCCTGGAGTTGGGGACCTCTGCCCTAGACCACCAGGGATGTCAACAATAACCCCTTCACTGCCCTAAACCACCAGGGATGTCTGCATTAACCCCTACACTGCCCTAGACCACCAGGTATGTTGGCATTAACCCCTACACTGCCCCAGACCACCAGGGATGTCGGCATTAACCCCTACACTGCCCTAGACCACCAGGGATGTCGGCATTAACCCTTACACGGCCCTAGACCACCAAGGATGTCGGGACTAACCCCTACACTGCCTTAGACCACCTGGGATGTTGGTATTGACCCCTGCACTGCCCTAGACCACCAGGGGTGTCGGCATTAACCCCTACACTGCCCTAGACCACCAGGGATATCAGCATTAACCCCTGCACTGCCACAGACCACCAGGGATATCAGCATTAACCCCTGTACTGCCTGGGACTACCAGGGATGTTGGAATTAACTCCTGCACTCCCCGGAACCACCACGAATGTTGGCATTAACCCCTGCACTTACCCAGACCACCAGGGATGTCCCAGATGACTAAAAGTGCAGTCAGTCGCACTTTAACTGCTGCATTAATATGAATTGTATCCTCTAGACCCAGGAGGAGCGCACTGCATTTGTATCTGGTCTTTTATTGTGGGGGGAGGTGCCCTGACTCTTCTTATTACATTGAGCACAATGATTGCGCCCACATGCAGTCAGACGCCCGTCGTGCCAATGCCATGAAAATGGGTCATCATAAAAATCTCACAATGATACCATACCAGCGGCCAAAAACCGTCTCCATAGGTCCTGATCAACTTGTCTGGGGCCCGATTCACACCCACTGACTGGCAGCTCATCAATGGGCACAGAGTAGTTGGCCTTTGCTCACCGCTTCGCTTTGCTCCATCCTGTATTCGCAACAGATTTGGGCCGAGGTCTGTACATGTGGTCACTCCAGGCCCGGCAACAACAGATGCAGACCCCCAGGCCTCGTGTAAGGTGGGCAATTACCCGCCGGGCTGCGCTGTACATTAGGGATAATAACATTACAGTGAATCGACCCTTTCAAAACACCAGAACTAAAAGCCAAAGAAATGTGAAACTCCGGATAATTTGGAAAAATTCCCTGAATATTTGTGAGCGAGCTTTGTTTGTTGAGACTTCAGATATTTCCCGGAGCGCGGCGGGCGCGGCGCTGCCGTCCGATAATGGCCGCTCTTCACAAACACAGTCATTTCCTTGTTTGCATTACAGGCCCCGACCAATCAGTACGAAAAAAAAAACGCCTGCTTCCATTTTAACAAAATAATTAAAGTGACCTCACTGTAATTACAGCGGAGAGGGTCCTGGAAATCTGAAGACATTGTTTAAGAGCTCCGACATTCCCACAAAAAGAAATAGCTGCGGGGCGCGAGCCGTCTCCAACAATATATGATTGATCCCCCAATCACCGCAAGTCAACCAGACGGATTAATCATCTTTTTGTTAAGGCCGCTTGTCAGACGCTCTTGGTAATGGTCCTTGTAAACACGCCGTCAGTAAACGGCAGCAAACGGAGACAGATGTAGCAGAGCCGAGGGCGCCGCTTGGTGCAAAAAGGGAGATTTATCAAAACAAGTGCGAAGGAACAGCGGAGACGAGAACCTGACCACAGAGGTGGTGGGAAACCATTGTAAAGGAGCAGAAATGCAATTGGTTTTACATAGGACTGCCACTAGACGGTGCAGTATGGTCACATCCCATCGCATCGAATGATTGTCCAACCTGCAACCAATGAGAAATAACAGAATCTGAAAGTCCTCAGGGGCGGATACCTTTTATTTTATAACTGAAAAGATGGTAAATGATAGCAAGCTTTCAAGACATCTCAGGTCTTAAGCCTGAAGAAGAGACCTTAGAGACTCGAAAGCTTGCTATTATTCACCATTAAAAGGTATCCACCCCTGAGGACTCTCAGATTCTAATATTTTTCTATCTACTGACTAACACGGTGTAAACACGTCTGCGCCTTTGCTTCTATTTTATAGGGAGCATACTCACGATCAGGAATTGGATGCAGCATATTGCCTCTGCATCCAAAATGCTGCGTTGTGCAGTACCAGCACAGTGGATGATGTCACATCGGACAGCCCCGGACCGGATCACACTGGTGCAGACAAAATCACAGCTCCAAAAAGTTTTTTGTTTGTGCACTTTATGCAACTTTGTTGCTGCAACCCAAGACATAGTCTGAGTGCACATGTCTGATCATCATCCCTATAGATCCAGCACAATCCATTCTACAAATGCAACTTTTATGTCCATTTATTTTTGCGGGATCCAATTTTTTAACATTGGAGTCTATGGAGAACAGATCCGGTAACTGATCGCTAGGTAGCTTCTGTTTTTCTTTCATTTGTAAAAGATCCATTTTTTTATTATGGAACTGAATCAGTCTCAAATGGAAGATAAATAGTGATCAGTTACCGGATTCCAATAAAATATACTGGAACACGTATTGTTACAACGGTGTAAGGCCGGTTTCACATCACGATTTTGTGGCTGTCCGTGGGGATCCGAGTTTAAGCAGGATCCCCACAGATAGCCACGGATCCCTGCAATTGGATGGCAAATAGCCATCCGTATCCGAGTCTATGCAGGATCCGTGTGGACCCTGCCTCCTCCATCTTCTTCCCTCCTCTCCTCTATCCTGTCCCCCTGCTATTCTATGCTGTCCCCCCACTATTCTATGCTGTCCCGCCCCCACTACTCTTCCCTGTTCTCTTCCCTTTGTGTGTTAAAAAAAAATAACATCTCCTCCCGGAGGATACATCACCGTTCCGCTGCCTCCAGTATACGACTGTCACCATCAGGGCAGAAGGACCTCTGGTGATGTCACAGAGTCGATCACATGACACGTCAGCTGATCGGCTCTGTGACATCACCAGAGGTCTTTCTGCCCCGATGGTGACAGTCGTATCCCGGAGGCGGCAGAAAGGTGACGTATCCTCCGGGAGGAGAACTTGGATCCGAGGTGAACTCGGATCCGATATCCACAGGCTCTCATGTTATCGGTGGTCGGATCGGCACAGATCCGATGCTGTCCGATTTGAGGCACGGACACAAAATCGCAGCAGGCTATGATTTTGTGTCCGTGACTAAATCAGACAGTGCAAAAATCAGATGCCAAAATGCACACATCCGATCCGATCTCTATTGGGGTACATGGGAGGCGAATTCGGATGCGAATGTATCCGTTTTGAAACAGATACACTTGGAAGCTCCGGAATCATGATGGGAAACCGGAGTAATTTGTTTATCTGTTACTCTCCTTGGAAATATATAATTGACATTATTTTTTGCACCAATTTCATCACATATTGTGCGTCATTTAGATAAATTCGGCTCAAAATCCACCAGCAAATAAAAATGACTCAAAGGGGTTGTCTTCCTGGTTATAACCACAAGATAGGTGATAACGTATTGATCGGAGCTCGATCGTGTGTTTGACCATTGCTCCATTCAT
The DNA here is from genome assembly GCA_033576535.1 of Allobates femoralis. Classification (NCBI taxonomy): domain Eukaryota; kingdom Metazoa; phylum Chordata; class Amphibia; order Anura; family Aromobatidae; genus Allobates; species Allobates femoralis. Next base: position 127,254,942 of record JARQOC010000007.1, read on the forward strand.
TCCCTATGGGTCTGTCGCACGCTAGGCTCACGCTTTGAGCAATAACTCCACCTATACCGTTAAGAGGGTGAGTCTGCCTCAGCTCATGCTTATCATAACCTAAACTAGGTGGAACCTTTGCTTCACTTTTTCTAGGGGAGGGTTGTCTTCTGTGTTATCACTTTCACTTGTAAACACTGATCCACACAGGATTTTTAAACTACCTATTAAAAAAGCTATAAAACGGCGAAAATTGTTTTCCAATTATTTAACGCACGCTAGGCTCAACCTTTTTTTGAATAGGGCGGCAGTCGGGCGCTTTATTTTGTAATAGGAATACAGTGACATGTGAAAGTGTTACCCGTTACACGCTGCGATGTCCCAGAGATCCGACCAACGATCGTGATTGCTGGGACATCGCTA